>CM040625.1:40643692-40701659 GCA_022817965.1 Solanum lycopersicoides
GTAGGAGGTGTGTAGGTTTCTACGTATAGGATGCGTTGAAGTTGGTGAATCATCGCTCTTTGGTCCCGACTTGATTTATAGGACGTTGGAGAATGTGCATAACATAAGAAAAGGTTATAAACAGCCTATAGTCGACAAAAGTCTTATGCCGACAATAGAAGGAGGGATTTGGAGTTTGAAGAGGGTGACAAGGTGTATTTGAAGATTTCACCTATGAAGGGTGTGGTAAGATTTGGCAAGAAATGGAAGTTGAGCCCTCGTTACGTGGGTCCCTATGAGATTTTGGAACGGATTGGTAAAGTTTCCTATCGTTTAAAGCTACCTAATGATTTAGCTTTGGTTCATCCGGTTTTCCATGTCTCTATGTTAAAGAAGTGTGTTGGGGATCCCGAGTTTATCCTTCCTATTGAAGGTCTTGGAGTCAAGGATAACCTCTCTTATGAGGAGGTTCCTATCCGAATCCTTGATAGGCAAGTGAAATGGTTGAGGAACAAGGAGGTGGTTTCCGTAAAAGTGTTATGGAAGAACCACCTAGTTGAGGGTGCAACATGGGAGGCCGAGGCCGACATGAAAAACCGCTATCCTCATCTTTTTGATGATTAAGGTTCGTTATTCTTTCTAATGAAATAATTATGCTAAATATTGTGAACCTATGGTGTTTTGGTGAACTTCTTCAAAAATCTTAGTTTTTGAGGCTTCGCAATGAAGGCACTGTAAGGTGACCTTAAATAAATTTGAAAATTTGTTTTGCTTTTTGCATATTTGAGTCAAGTCGTTATTGTGATATAGTGAATCCTTGTAGATTTATATAAGCATATTAATAAGATGAACTTTGTGCTAAGTGACTTGTATAATCAAAGATTGCGCTTATGTGTGTGGTGAGTAGAAAGTATCTCATGAGGAAACTTAAGCTTATGTATGATAAATTGATGTTTTGAATGTTTTATTGAAATAATATGATTCATCTTAATTGAATAATGTGAATTGGTTGAGCTGCTAGTCTTGAGTCTATTCCTCGTTTAAAGAATGTTAGTGTCATTCGGGACGAATGTTCCTAAGGGGGGGATAATGTAACATTTCCGAAATCCCAAAAGTGTGTAAGACTTAAATAGGATCCTTAAGGTCTAAACCATTGTTTCTATCCAAATTAGGCGTAGTGGAGTCATTGAAGTGCTTTTGAACCAAAACGTCCAAAACGTCCGGTAAGTTGGTTCATAAGAGGGCTAGAGTGTCCTTTTAGTTTAATCAAGTTAAAGAGTCAGAATTTAGTAAACGTTTGTAACAATAGGTGTAACACATAGTGTGATATGGTTTCATGTTGGAAAAGTCAGGGTACGACTCTCCGAGGATCAACTAAGGGCCCTCGAGGAGGACCCTTGAGACAGTAGGCCACGACGGACCAAATGACAGGGCGTCACAGTCGCGAGGTGGCGTCGAGGCCACCGTCGTGCCAGCCTTAGCTGCTGGGAAGAAAGTCTCCGCCTGCACAGTCTCTGACCAGCGCGACGGACGTGCAGGACGGAGGAGGGCCTGTCCGTCACGCCCATGACGGCGCGTCGTCGGGGAGCCGTCGGGGAGGTCCTGTAGTGTTTTTCAGGGATTTAAGTTTTAGTTAATTATTTTATTAAGTGTCTTAGGGGTAATTAGGGTATTAAGGGAATACTAATTAAGTGACTTAAGACCCCACTATAAGTACCCCAACCTTCATTAACCTAATGACAATTCTCCAAACAAAACTCTCTTCCTTCTCTCTACTTTCTCTCTCTATTGGAAGAATCCATTGGAGAACAACTTGGGGAGATCATTGGGGGATGATTTAGCATGAAAGTCACCATCAAAACGTCATCAAATCTTAAGGTATGGGATCTAATTCACCTTTGAGATTCTTTCCTCAAAGGGCTCCTTCAAAGATTTTCTCAAAGTTGAGTTTCATATGGGTTTCATCCAATTTCGAATTTGATTATATGAATTGAGTTATTTAGGTATTATTTGAGTTATAATGAATAGATTATCATGTATTGTAACTTGATTATGGTGAATTGAAGTAGTTTGATCTAGATTGTGGGTGATGACTTCTAACCCTTAACCCTATGTATGAGATCGATATGAATTTTAGTTGGATTGATGAAATTGATCTAATTATTGTCTAATCATCTTTAATGATTGTTATTGCATCGATCATTAATCTATTATGGTGAATTGAAGTTCTTCATGGCTATTTCTTGAGTATTGAATATAGGGTAAGAAGATGTTACCAAGCTTTGATTTAGTATTGCTTTGTTGTATAGTGCATTCTCTTAAATTGGTTCTTATGTTGAATATTGAATTACATTGATGTGATGACCCAAATTGGGTTAGTCTATGGGTTGATGGTAAGGCCCTTTTATTGGTGAACTATGGAGAAGTATTGGTAAGTCTTCATTATCCTAATCCTTACTTTAAATGGTGATTAATTGTCATCAAGTGATAATGTGTGTTGAAGTGTACTTTGCTTAAGGTGATAGGTTGGTATGATGATTGAATTGAAATGTTTAGGTTGGTTATGAGGCTGCCTAAGAGTACATGATATAGGGAAGTCGTTATGTAAAGATGTGCCCTATTGTGATGAGATGTGTAAGGGCTAACTTTACCTATATGAATTGTTAATGAAATGATTATTTCTCATACAATTCTTATTGAGCTATGATGAGGAATATACAAGGGTTTGACCCTACTATCTAACTAGGTTTAGATGGTTAATAAAGTAAAAGACTTTGATGTTAAGGGAACTTAGCCTCGCAGCGAGTGAACTTGACATTGAGAGGTGTTGACTTTCCATGGAGGAATATTCACCATTTGTCCCTTATAGAGTGTTGATTTCCCTTAGAGGAATACTCACCTATGGACCCACGTGAAGTGTTGACTTTCCTTGAGGAATATTCACTCACGATTTCTCATGAGGTGAGGCACCATTACCAAATGGTATATAGAGGGAATACCTATCTCTTAGTTCTTGAACTATGTTGCAACCATAGGACACTAGCTAGTGGATCCTCCTAGATAGCTACGTTTATGTTAGGTTCTACTTTTGCCGGTAGAACACCTTCCATCGGTGTAAGGTTTCATGACACCGGATTCCACATTTGCTCATGTGGTCTATGTCGGTTAAGGCAAGGTTTCCCTAAACTAAAATAAATGAATAAGATATAGACTAATCGAAGTAACTTGAAAGGGTTCGGCTATAGCTTAGGTAGGGGTATGGGACTCTACTTAAGCCTTGCACTAGTTTGCCTTGATGGGAGCTTTGAGAGGTCAATATTATGTATGTAAAGAAGTGATATAATGTAAATGACTTTGTACATTGAATAACATGCTTATGAGTATAAGGTTGTTGCTTTTGGTTGAAGAAGAATGTTTTCATGGAATGGAAGAGTATGTTAGGTAAGGTTAATTGCTAATTGTAGTCTTGATATGTTACTTGATTAAGTAAGAGTCATGGGAATTTACTGTACTATTGCAGTTGTAACTTTATGAAGGTTAGAGTTAGTATGCTTTGCTTTGCTATGCTTCACTCGTATACATGTTTTATAAAGATTTTTATTAAATGTCCTTTTCTAAGTATATTTGATTGGTAATTGTATATGTGGTTCCATACTTAGTACATGTGGAGTACTAACCCCATTTCTTTCCCTTTTCCCAAACATTTTAGGTTCGGGTCGTTGATCTTGCTCCGAATGCCTGGAAAGGAAGACTTGGATCTCTAACCATCCAAGTGGTAGGTCCTCATTCTCCCGAGGGCGTTGCCGACATCTTACTCCTATGTTACTTAGTTACTATAGTTCTGTTTTTACTCATTTACTCATTTGAGACGATGTTGTATATGGCCTATATGTGGCTTCTTGTATTGATGTAGGGCTATGCCCAAGATTTATTGTCTTTGATAGATGGTTTATGAGATGAGACGACTTTTATGACTATTACTTCTCTATTTATAAATGTGTGAAATAAAAGTAGAAGACTATGTAATCTTCGTATATGAACAAGTCTATGTATACTTGATATAAATATGATTATGTGTATGTAGAGGTATATGTAAACCTCCGAGTAGTTATAGATAAAAAGTTGTAAATTCCTTCACATTTTTAATCGATGAATGCTATGACGAGGCTAAGAGGCTTGTCTTAGTCCTCAAAGAGGACGACGACGCCGGTTACGTCTAGGGGTAAACCCGGATGTCACAGGTATCTAGGCTTGACACTTGGATGCCTCATACCCAATTTGTGAGTTAAAGGAAAAAGCATTTTAGCCTAGGGTCTTTATTGCAGGTACATTTCTTGGACAAGCTCATTAATGTTAGAAAATTGGCTAACACCCTTTAAGCCAATATTTTCTAATATGCCCAATATTTTTCTTATTTGGGTATTATATAGAAATTGGATAATACCCCTTAGCAAATTTTCTATACTATTCCCAATATTTCTCAATATTGGGCATTGGGATGCCTATGTACCGCCAATACACATTCTTAAAGATCTATTGGGCTCTTCACTAGACATGAAATTTTTCGGAATGTTACATTATCCCCCCCTTAGGAACATTCGTCCCCGAATGACACTTACACATTATTTAAACAAAGAGGGTGATTTTTGAAAGTTACATTATCACGCTTAAACTTTTCTCTTTTGTGAATATCTGATTCACACATATTTGGATGATGCATATCATTCAAGCTTATCTGAAGCTTTCTATTTGAGATTGAGGAATTTTCTTCTCAATCACACTTACCTTAATGCACATCACAAATCATGCAACACAGAAAACATGCCTATGCTACACAAAAATAGCAACATAAAATTCAACATAACTTCATTTTAACTCACATAGTGCTATTATAAGATATACGATTAGTGACTTATAACACCAAATCGACTAAAGCACTTAAACTTAGAGTTTCTTACACATAAACCAGACCTAGGAAGAGGATATCTAACCTCTTATATAACATCTTGTTGACCTGTTGGATTTGAACCACGCCCTTCTCATTTTAAGCCAACTTATTTTGAAACTGAAGCCTTACTACCCTGTTTCTATAGTCTATTATAGCATAACACTTATGAAGAAAATCCATGTCTAAGCCATATTCTTGAGTTGGTATTCAGCCAACTTATCCTTATCCTCCTCATCAATACTCATAGAAGGCTTTTAGACATAACCATGCATTCACCTCCATGCGAACAACCACACTCACCACACGTCTTTCGTCCACGTTGGGTATTTCCATTATGGCCCTTCTTGGGAAGGCCAGATCTTGAGTCTGGTGCCTTAGACCACTTGGCCATCCTAATACTTTTGTGTATTCTTCTATGCATTCACACAAGAAGGAAGTTAGATACTTAGAATGACACAAAGTGTCAAACCTCTAGATAGCACGATAAAGAGTAGAAGAAGGGAGAATTTCCTATCATCGCGTAGTCTCTAAGTCATGATTGTGGCGCGCTTCACAACCATAAGCTAGAAACTATGTAACGTGGTTGTGTTAAGCTTTAGATCCTAGGTAATTTAACCTCATGCTCTGGTACCAAGTTTGTAACGACCCGGATTCTTGAATCCGAATAGCCACAAGCGTCGTTGACCTCTCAGAGGTTGCAGAGAAGCCTCATCTTGCATTCATCACATTCATCTAGTTAAATTTGCGGAAAATTTAAAACTTTTTAAATGTATGAAGTTTACTTAGACTTCATATAGTCATTACGTATTAAACATTATATACTAAGCTCAACAACAATAGAACAACCATATATTATAAAGAGTCAATTTGAAACTGAAGATGAATATATCATAAATAGTTTGCCAAACACGGCCTAATTACAAAGCTTCCAAATGAAAGTACAAAAGAAACGCTAGCCACAACATCCACTAACTATGTCTAAGTTTAAGACTAGACTAAAACTGTAGCATCCTCGAAATCATGAGGACCTACCAAATGGTTTGGAGAAACGCTGAAGTCCAAACTGCTGCAAGTGTCGTCAACCTGTCCTTTGACCTGCACCTATAAAAATAGTAAATAGTAGGGGGTTAGTACACCACTTGCACTAAGTATGGGTGTATGCACACATACACATAAAGCTATGCATGATTAATGAAAGCTCTTCCTAAGCAACATGCCATTTCTGGAAAGTCTAGTCATTAGACTTTCCTAATTCGTTAGTTGTGAATTGTGGTATGAATATGATGTATTTTAATGCATTCAAAGCAGACAACTCATTTTCTATATGATTACAAGACATTAGTATCATCAACATAATTTTAGAACCACTCGGGCGAATATTTAAATTTTTCATCCTCCAAACCCGAGAGCTCCTCTTTGTACACTTAGATTATTTTTCAGTCTTTTTCTTCTTCTTGTTGTGTAGTTCAATAACTCCTTTGGTCCTACGCTTTACTTACAAGTGCAATGATTCATTGTAGTCCCATACCCACAATGAATCAAGTAAGTAATTCAATAGATTAAGGAAATGACTTAACTACAATTTAGGGCATGAATATATGTATAAGTCAATACTTATTGACTATACTCATTCTTTAGTTGATTGCATAATGTGCATAGTTCTTGGGGCATATCATTAAAGTTTATGATCTTGCTTACTTTGGGTATGAATTCTTTATAAACCAATCTTTAGTGACTATTCCTATTATTGTATTATTTGCCTAATGTAAGAAGTCATTATAAGCCAATCTTATTTGGCTAATATCTTTTGCCAATCATATAAAGTCATTATAAGCCAATTTATTTGGTTTTATCATTTTCATAACATGAGGATTCATTATTAGTTATGCCCTTTACTTATTGTAAACTTTATTAGACACGATTTGACTATCCTTACAACAAGTTATTCATTACATCAAGTATTTATTACATTTCATAAGCCATTCTCTATTGATTATGCCATTGATTTCATTATTTTTATGTTTTATATATTATAGATTTCATATACACGAGACCTTGGAATCGTTGATATAGCATTAAGACATCTCAAGTGAGTGCCCAACATATGGGACCTGAACCCGAGGGCCTTTTTTAGCAAACACAGAGTCTGCTTCATTCGTTCATTCGTACTTCACATTATTCATTTCATTCATTCGTAGGTTGATGTAAACCCCAGCTATACCTAGGATGAAGTTTAAGACTCTCATCTGGATCATGAAGTGCAATGACCAATAATGACCTAGTGTCATTACTTGAATCTGATTTCACCTCCTGATTGTCTTGCACAAACACCTTCGGTATCGTTCATTTTATTATCTTTCATACTTTGAGGAACTCCAATATTAACCGACATAGATCATGTGAGCATCATGAAATCCAGTGTCTTCCCCACACCGAAAAGAGATGGAGTCACTGGCCAAGGTGAAACCAAAACATGCTAGTGAATATAGGGAATTACCCATATATTGGCAGTATAGGATCAAAGATTAGGAGATATAAGGACACCCATACCCGGCATGCCGGACAGTCTCATCTAATGAGAGTTACATGAACCTCCGCCCTTCCCGAAGGAAGGCATCACTGCTCATAGCTAGCCTATCGGTGCTCAGTATAAAGTTCCATTACATTCAACTCATACATCATGGAAGCTGGCTTCTAGCATGAGGAAATCATAGCTCATTAGATGATTTCTCATCTCATCATTAGTATTAAGTGTGAATTGTCCTTACACTTACATATAGAGTAAGATTGAGACATTTACTCTTTTGATGACTTGTCATCCTTACTTTACATTTATGAAATGTGAATTGTCCTTACATATCATCCGTACTGTACATTGATAAATGTGAATTGTCCTTACATATCATCCTTACTTTACATTGATGAATGTGAATTGTCCTTACATATCATCCTTTCGTGTTAATGAGACTGGTCTCACACATTCTAACACCTTCATACGTGAGTATTCTTTTAACATAGTAGCTTTGGTGTAAGTGAGACTTGTATCCCTTCTTTTAACACCCCATTCTGGTCACTTACTTAATTTAGACCCCTTTAATTATGTAATAACTCACGTTACTTACTTACTTTAGTGTAGTAGATTCGTATCATCATTTATGGACGATAAGCACTTCATTCAATGAGTTTTATGAGTTCATATATCATTCTTTTAGAGCATGTTGGCAGTTGTCCCAAGGAATGGCATGATCTTGGTTATGGATTCATTGAATTACTTTAGATGTGCTTATTCATTTGGCATTCCAGCATTTTAGTCATATAAGATAATATAGGGTATGTTGGGACTTGTCTCATTGATTGACATACCCTTAGTATGGATTCATTTTGTTTCGTTGGTCATGCTTAATTTGACATTACATTATATTGGGCATATAAGATTGGTGTAAATTTAGTATTGGCCTAGAAAATTTGGAAATGACTTCATAGCCAATTTATTGGCACAAGCCAAACATTCATTCAAATATACTTTCATGAGATTCTGATTAGCCAATTTTTCCATCATTATTTAAAAGCAATAATGTAAGCCAATTCCATTCAACTTTTGGGCAAGACATTGTTAGCCATTTTATTGGCATACGATTAGTATTGGCATAAACAATTGGGCATAGATTTCATAACCATCTTTGTTGGCATAAGCCAATTCTACATTCGTTCATGTTTAGTTTGGTATATATACATATATTGTTCATTAGCCAATCTTTCAATTATTTAAATATTACATTATAGACAATCCCATTTAAATTTTTAACAATATACTATTAGTCATTTTATTGGCATAAGCCAAACATTCACTCAAATTATGATTTCATGGAGATCTTTTTAGCCAACCTTATAACATAACTTTAGGCATAACATTTTGAAACATCTTGGACAACATCATATTATAATTTGATGAATATATCATCTTCATAACGTCATATTAACAGCAAGCATTCACAACAGACCGTAACATCTTCATACATAACATTTTCGGACATATCTTTAACATAGTATCATTCTTTTAATTCATGTAATAACACTTAGCATCAAACGAGTCCAATTAATAGGTTCATTCAATAATTATTTAATAAAAAAAAACCATATACATTAATATAAGTCAGCACCACATACCAACAACATGATTTCTAACCTATTCAACATTGAAATCGTAACAAGGATACTAGGGAAAGGAGTTCGACAAGAACGACGGGAAACAACCCTTGTTTTGAAGATCTTTGAATCATTCGAAAGAAAGTTCTCATGGAAAAAGAAGTCCAGAAGAGAAACCCATACCTTATGTAGAACTTAATCTAAGAAGACTACCTTGAACGAAACCTTGAAGAAACCTTGAAATCGCCCTAGAGAAATCGATGAATTTTTCTGTTTTTCTTTCGTTCGTTGCTTGCTGTTTTTGCGTCGCCTTTTCTATGAGTTTGAACGTGATTTTTAGGTTTAAGAACTGATATTGAATTATAAAACTTAGGTTTCATAAGTTAATTTAATAAACTAATTAACCAATTATCAAAAAGCTCCTCCTAAGTTGACTAAATATAGGACAACATAACACTTAGTCAAATCTGGAAATTTGTGTTGACTATGGTTTTGGTCAACATTTTTACTTTATATTAATTAATTAAATCCTTAATTTAATTAATTTAGGTACCTATGGTAAGTAGTAAAGTACCCCTAAGTCATTGGAACCAAAATTAACCCTTTGGGACCATCCTAGGTTAAGTACTAGGATGTTTCTTGAGTTGTACTTGGTTAGTGTAAGAATTTCGTTATGATCATTTAAACTAATTAATTAAATTTCTAATTTAATTAATTAGGTGACCTAAGGTAATTAATAAAGTACCCTTAAGTTGTTAGGACCATAACCAATCCTTTGAACCATCCTAGGTTAGGTACTAGGTTGTCTTTTTCTTGTGTTAACCGAAATCTGGAAATTTCTTTGTGATTTCTATTTTGCCCCTTTAAATTAATTAATTAAGTTGCTAAATTAAATAATAAGTAGCCTATGGTAATTACTAAAGTACCCTTAAGTCGTTAGGATCTTAACTAACTCGTTGGACCATCCTAGGTTAGGTACTAGGTTGTCCCTTTCTTGTCTTAACCGAAATCTGAAAATTTCCTTTTTAGTTTCGGTTTTAGCCCTTTTAAATTAATTAATTAAGTTGCTAATTAATTAATTAGGTAACCTAGGGTAATTACTAAAGTACCCATAAGTTTTTAGGACCATAACTAACCTTTTGGACCATCCTAGGTTAGGTACTAGGTTGTCTCTTTAACTAGTACTAGGTTAGTGTCAACCCGGTTTTTGTCCTAGGTTGTCGGGTGCACTAATTAGTTTATTTCGTTTGGTCCTAGGTTAGTTAGCTATTGAGGGCATTAGGTTATAGTCTAGAATTATTTAGGAAGTTATACCCCACATGGAGGGGTCCCTTGTACACGTTTTCCCCCCTAACTACCCTAACCGAATTCGGTTAGGGTGGTTCCCTCCTTTGGCAGCTTCTTCACATGTCTTGCTCATGTTCTTGCACATGTGTTGGTTGTACTTTCCTAACTATCTATTATTTATGGTTCATATGGGAATGTTTACTTATTGTCCCAAGGATCCTCACTATGTCCTTGGGCACTGCTTAATTTACATGATCATTTTAATTGGACATGTGCTATGGTATCTAGGCTTGACACTTGGATGACTCATACCCAATATTTGAGTTAAAGGAAAAAGCATTTTAGCCTAGGGTATTCATTGCAGGTACATTTCTTGGACAAGCTCATTAATGTTAGAAAATTGGCTAACACCCTTTAAGCCAATATTTTCTAATATGCCCAATATTTTTCTTATTTGGGTATTATATAGAAATTGGCTAATACCCCTTAGCCAATTTCTATACTATGCCCAATATTGAGAAATATTGGGCATTGGGATGCCTATGTACACCCAATACACATTCTTAAAGATCTATTGGGCTTTTCACTAGGCATGAAATTTTCCGAAATGTTACATGTGAGGTCTTTGTTTTGCTGCACGTTTTCCTTTAGTTCATTGAATTAGTTAGATTAGTTAAGAGTTTAATTAGGGGTTAGTGGACTTCTAATTAAGTTAATTAACAACCTATATAAATACCCTAAGCAACCTCAACTAACCTAAGCTGTAATATTTCCCAAACCCAAAACTCTCTTCCTTCTCTCTGCTTTCTCTCTCAAGATGAATAACGCCGTAGACGACAAGGTCAAGGCGGGTTTTAGGTCATAAATCACCTTGATTTCTACATAAATCTTAATCAAACATTAAGGTATGGGATTACTTTCACCTTTGGGACTTCTTTCCCCAAAGGGTTCCATCAAATTGGTTTCAAAAGTATGAAATTCAAGTGGATCTTTTCAAATCTCGAAATTGATCTTGTGAATTATTTTGTTTATGATTTATTTTGGATAATATGGATAGATTAACATGTATTCTAACTTAATTATGTTATGTATTGATGGAACGGTCAATTTGTAGAAGATGACCTATTCCCCTTAACCCTAGGTTGATCTTAATATGCATTGTGTAATGTTGGTTCAATCGACTTGGTTATTGGTTGAATTAATACTAGATGATGTTATTGTATCAATTATGAATAGAATAAGATGAAATATATTCCAATTATGCTAGTTCTTGAGTAATTGATCTAGATTATGAATTTGACCTAAGTCTCTTATCTTAAACTATGAATTTGTGATGAATTGTGATGTAGTGATTCAATTGGCCTTGTTATCATGTTTGTTATTGTTGTGTGATGATATTACACCCTTATTGGGTTGATTTAAGGGTTGATGGTAAGACCTGGAAGTTGAATAATGAAGGAGACTTGGTAAGTTTTTTTATCCCTATTTTTTACTTCAATTGTGGTTACTTGAGATTAAGTGATGATGTTGCATTGAAGTATATCTTGTATTAGGATTCATAGGGTTGGTATGAAGTTTAATTTAAATATCTTGACTATGGTTGTGATGTTGACTAGGATGTAAATATTATAAGGATGGTGATAATTACTAATGTGCCTTATGATGGATGATAGAGTAAATGTGCTAACCTCACTTGTATGAATTTTAATGAAAGGACTATACTCATGAAATTCTTATTCAGCTATCATGATGATGATTATACAAGGCATAGAGCCTATGACCTAAACTAAGCTATGATTGTTAATAAAGTTTAAAGATATTTCAAATGGGACACTAGCTTAAGACTGAGTGAACTAGAGTGAGGAGTGTCCCTTCCAACATAGGAAAGGTAGAATCACCAATATACTCTTGAGATTGGAGACTATAATGCATGTAGCATAATTAGGTTCCCAATTATATCTCCTAGTTCTTGAACTATGTTTCCCCATAGGAAAACTAGCTAGTGGATCCACGTAGTTGCTATGTTCATGTTTTGGTACTACCTTGGAAAGTAGTCCGTCTTCCTTTGGTGTAGGGTTCCATGACACCGGATTCCACATTAGCTCATGTGGTCTATGTAGGTTAAGGCAAGATGTTCCCAAAAGGTAAAACGAACTAAAGGAATGAACTCTAACTAGGATGACTTAAGGGGTATATCTTAGTGTAGGTAGGGGTATGGGACTCTACCTAAACATTGTACTAGTTAGCCTTGAGGGAAGTCTCAGAAGGGCGTTCTTATATATGGATATGCTTATAATTGTACATGATATGGATATCATGATCTTTCTCATTGATGATACTACATGGTGATTGGTTTCACTTATGAATATGTGATGATCTCCATTGTTAAAGTATGATGATATGTACTCTTGAATGGTATGCTATGTGAAGTTCGATATTATTCATGGTTCTTGTTGGGTTATTTGATTGAGTAAGGTTATGGGGCTTAGCTTGGTCGTTGCACTTTTTGACCTAATGTGGGTTCATGGGTTATTGTCTTGCTTTGGGTTATGTTGTGATGAACTCTTGTCTATGCTTGTTGCTACTATAACTTGATGATAGAGTTGTCTTGACTAGTATTGAATTATGTGACATGTATGTTGGCATGACTAGAATTAGTTTTTTTTGGTCTTGTGCATGCTTTTTACTTAATGATTGTGTCTTATTGATTGGTATGGTGTTCTTTAATATGCATAAGGCTTTCTAAATGTAAACTAGCATGTTTTAATGAAATGTCCTTTTTTTTAGCAAGATTGATATTATATGTGCATATGGGCTCATACTTAGTACAAGTGGTGTACTAACCCCATTTTCTCCTTTTTCCCCAATATTTAAGGTTCCGGTCGTTCTAGGTCTCTTTAGACGACTTTAAAGAAGACTTGGAAATTCTCAATAATCCAAGTGGGTAGGTCCTCACTTTTCGAGGGCAATGCCAATATCAAGCTTACAAAGTTGTTTTATGTTTAAGACTCTTATGTTCTTTCCCTTTTTATTTGAGTACGGATTGTATAGCCTATATGTGGCTCTAATACATTGATGTATGAGCTAGGCCCAAATTGTTATAATCTTGTTAGTTGGTTATTAAATGAGACATCAATTTCAGACTATGTTATCTTTTATATATACTTATGTGCAATAAAAGTAGAAGACTATGTAACTTCATATACGTAGGGTTTATTTATACTCGATACGAATATGTTATATGTATGTAGAGGTCTATGTAAACCTCAATGTAGAAGTAATGAAAAGTTTGAATTTTTTCTGAATTTTGACCTATGAATGTAATGATTTAAGATAAGAGGCTAGTCTTAGTCCTCAAAGAGGATGAAGACACTGGTTACGCCTAGTGGGTGCTCGCCGGATGTGACAAACTTTGTATCAGAGCATGAGGTTGAATATCTTCGAGTCGATGTCTCTCACAACCACGTCTATGTAAATTCGTATTCTTAATTGTAAAGCGCGCCACACTTATGGGTAGGAACCTATATGATTCTTAGGAAACTCTCACTTTCTTGAAAATTCAATATCGTGCCTCTAGAGTATACTTATTGTGTGCTTTAACCTAAACCTTGTATTTTGGTTATAGGCAATTAATACTCGAAGAAACGCGGTACGAAGACTTGAGGAAGAGATTTCCAATGCGGGAGTTCCTCCCCGTGGTAATCAACTCCCTCATCTTGAAGAAGATGCTAATGATGACCAAGCTCCGGTCAATCCTCCTCCTTTGACGGATGGTGACAAGAGGGCTTCCCTTTTCCAAATGGCCCAAGCCATTACTACGAAAGCACAAGCCGCCAATACTAAAGCCCAAGATATGATGACCCAAGATAATAGGGAGGTTGAACACCAAGCGAACCAACATGTTGGAACCATAGCCTCCCATTTGAGGGATTTTATTAGAATGAATCCTTCTACTTTCTATGGTACCAAGGTTGAAAAAGAACCCAAGAGTTCATTGATGAAATCTACAAGATCCTTTATGCTATGGGGTTGACTAATAGTGAGAAGGCCGAGTTAGCCACTTACCAACTCAAAGATGTGTCCAAAACCTGGTACGTCAAGTGGAGAGATAATAAGCGTCTAAGGGGTGGGTCGGTGACTTGGGAGATCTTCAAGATGGCTTTTGTTGATCGGTTCTTTCATGTCACAACCCGAAACCATATCCTAGAAGATAGGGTGAAATCTCGGATTGCGACCGGCGTCGTCGAACTCAGCAGAGTTCTAAGACAAGCCTCATTCATATCTTTCATTGCATATACATAGTGAAAAGTAGTGCGTAAGTTAAAACTTTTCACCAAAACATAATATAGTCTTTAAAATCTGTTTCATATAAAAGTGATAGAAATGCTAAGTCTCAATCTCATCATCTTAAGACACAAGAGTACTTTAATACGAAAATAGAAATAACGTAGTCTTATTACAATACTTCATAAAACAAACATAAGATAACATATATGCCCTCGATAAAAATGAGACATACTTCAATTCTTCTACTCGGACGATTTTTTTAAGCCCAAGTCTTCTTCTCCAAAAGCTCCTTACCTACCAAGGACTATAGATAGAAAATAAAGCATGGAATTAGTACAACCACATGTACTAAGTATGGCTATATGCATAAAATCATGAAAACGGACTTTATTGGAAATATGCATCTTTTCATTTAGAAATATTAGTTTAAACATAAGAACATCATTTAGCAATTAAGAAACATATAAGATAACATTTAATCAAAGATAGCATTTAAAGGCTCACTTTACACTGAAGTCCCTTCACTTTACAGTGAAGTCCCTTCACTGTACAGTGAAGTCCAAACCTTCCTTTTAACATCTCCTAGCATGTAATTCCCTCACTTAAAGTCATCCTAAGATTCACTTAAGTCACACAAAGAGAGACCGCCCATACACCCTCTCTACATGTGCCTAAACGACCCTTAAGATTACCTACGATGAGTCACATACATACTTAGAAAACAATCATAAACATCAATGTAAGATTCTTCTACAAAAGGTCAATTCCAAGGTTCACTTGAGTAAGTGTGGAGAGACCGCCCATACAATCTCTATCACACACACACAAGAGATCCTATAGACTACCTCAAATAAAATCATTATCACTAAACACACCAACACTTAGATGATAAGACATTCTCCTTCCAAAGCCTATCAAAAGACCTACTTAAGTAAATCGAGAAGATAAAGTCCATAGTACAATGACCTCTCCAAGATTACCTAAATAGTCCTTAAGACTTCCTAAGGTTTAGATCATGTCAACAAGATTAACCAACTTCCCTAACTAGAGTCATCCTCAAGACTTCCAAAGATAAGACATGAAGAGACCATCCTTTCATGTCCTCCTCACACTTTAGCTAAGGAATTATTAAGTCACTTTAGATTAGGTACTCAACCATTTACATAGTTACTAACATAGGTCATTAGTTTATTAAGACTCATACATCACATAAGACACTCACATAAAGCATCACATAAGACACTCACATAATGGATCACATAATGGTCTTTGGACAAGACTTAGGAACTCCACATAACACCTTCAAAGACTATTGTGCAATGTCTAGATGGCGTCCCATACCACCACCTAAACCTCATAAACTTATCTAATGCTAATAGGTATTCCACATGATGAGAATAGGCAATAACCGACATAGACCATGGTAGCAAGACATGGAATCGGAAGTTCTATCCTACTTCGATGAGGTTGTTCTACTTGCCAATGGTAGAACTTGGACACATCCCATGCAGGCACATAGTTAAGGATTATAAAGAGTGTACGAAGCATTCAATCTCTTATTTAATTGAATCCACTTCCCCCTTACTCATACTCACTCGGTGCTAGCTTTGTTCTCATAGATTAATTCACATTAAGGTTCATATAAATGGGTCCCTTATCTAGTTCATGACCCCCTTTACATTCACCCTACCAAAGCAAGTTCCGCTAGGGCATATCTCACTTTAGCGACAAGAAGATCATAGCGACTTCCCTAAGGTATGATATGATGCCGTTCCATCCAATCAACCTTAAGTACATCACTCATCACATGAAGGATACCATTACGGCTAACTACTTCACAATTCATAACCTCGACACTAAGTTCAAGGTTCCACATAGATTGACCTTCTTATCCTCAAGGTCCCACTTATATTATTATTCAAGACTAAGAGTTATAACACCCTATATCAAGACATCACATATCCATAATCATATATACATCAAGCAAGAGATACAAGTCAACCAAGACAAGACATCACATACTTCACTTTTAACCCATAATACAAGTCATTCTAGAAACACTTCTAAAATAACCTAACATCTTCAAGTCATCCTATATATCATCATAACACCATTAATATACTCCACATAGACTCATAAAGAAAAGTAGGAATAACCAAGACTTAACCTAACACTACATTCATAATATCAAGTCAAAGTCTAACATGATCACTTAAGGCAACATATCGAGAAGAATACATACATGACTATATAACTTCACATGTAGATAAGTAATGAAATACTCACATCATCAACTACACAAATATCCACATAACTTCAAGTATTTGTCAATAAGGCCATGCTCATAATATTGCATAAAGTAACGACGACAAGGCCACGTCAATTGCAAGTAAAACACATAACACCGCCACCATAAGTGGATCATACCAATTACAATAGAATCGAAGTATAATTAATATCAAATTAAGGAAAACGGGGCAGCATACCTTCATCCCCTTATCCACACCTCAATTCAATGCCAAATCAACCAATCCAACATCACAAGGCCCTTACCCATGGCCATGAACAATAATTCAAAGCAATAACCATTAATCTCAATGAATCTACATCAATTCAATCTAGGTTTAACAATATAATATCAATTACATATCAATTGAACACAATTCTTATATCATTAGAAAGCCCATAAGAAACTACATAACAATTCATCAATATAAGCTTAATATCAAGTAACCCAAAAAAAGTAGTCAAAACTAGGGTTCATCAATTGACATGGGCTCATAGGTAATTTATGTTTAAATCATCAAGACAATATCAATTAGATCATAATTCAATGTTTACAAATCATTTATGCAAGAACCCATGGTAGAATCCCGAAATTGGACAATTCACTTTAGAAAACTTTGTAAAACACTTTGAGGATTGGGCTCCTTGATGAAATAAGTTTCAAGGATCAAAAGCCATACCTCAAGGATGATAATTCTTCACTTTGATGAAGAATTTCCACTCAAGAACCCCTCACCAAGCTGCCTCTTCAATGGAGTCTTCAATGGAGGTTTTTGGCATTTCTAAGAGACTTTGGGCTTTGATTTTAGAAGAATGAATTATTCTAAGTGTTAAACACTTATATACTTATCTAAAATACCCATAAGACCATTAATAAACCGCCTAAACTATTATTTGGACGTGGGGTGAATTTACCAATTCACCCCTGACTTGGCAGAAAATCTGCGTAGGAGACATTGGCTGCGACGACCTGCTTGTGATGGGGCGTCACGGGTGTAAAGGCCCATCATGGACCTCCGTTGCAAGCTCCAGTGGCTTGCCAAGGGTTCCCCCTACACCATTGGACATGGCAACCATGACGGAACCCTTGTGACGGGGCGTCACAGCCATGACTGGCCGTTGACAGCTCCGTCGCCAAGGCTGCCTGGGACAGCCTACTCACCAGGTTTTGGGTCCTTCGTCAAGGACCCTTTGATGGTTTTTGGGGATAATTTCCCGGACGTTTACAACCCAAAAATGATCATATATGAGTTTAACGCCTCTCACATGAATTTCATCCAAAACGAACACATAAAACTTGACAAAACTCATCTAGACGTACAAGGTCGACTCAAGGCACATCTTTCGAATGTCTTGGACGTTCTTGGTCGTCTGACCTCCAAACTTCACGAAACTTTAACTACTGACTATACATGCTATAATAACTCTATTAAGAACCTTAAAACACCATTAAACACACATAAACACATAGAACTACATAAGAGACATTTAGGTAACTTTGTCGTCAAACGTCTTAGTCATCCCTTGACGTTTGACTTCCAACACCTCTAATATTTTACCTACTGCCTGTATACCACATATTAAACATATTTAAGACCTTAGAACACTAAGACCAACATGTTAGACTATAGAACACCTAAGCTATTTTCAAGGTCTTATATTTCCTATGTAGAAGAAGGAAGCCAAAGTGGTGGAGTTCATCAACCTTCGCCAAGGAGGTATGAGTGTACTTGATTACTCTTTGAAATTCACTAAATTGTCAATGTATGCTCCTTTTTTGGTTTCTGAATCTAGAGTTGAAATGAACCGCTTTTTGACGGGAGTGTCGTATAACTTGCAAGAGTAATATCCATTGGCTATGCTACACGACAATATGAACATTTATCATATCATGGTTCTTGCTTAACAAGTGGAAGAGGCAAGGGCTAAGAGAAAGAGTAGATATGCCAAGAGGGAAAGATCTTTTGATGGTGGTTCTTCAAAGGGTAGGCTTGACAAGACTAGGTTCAAGAAGAGGTTTTCTAGTCAAGTTCCTACAAAGTTCCCTAAGACTAGTGATGATAGGGTGTCTAAGTCTAAGCCTCAAAAGGGAGGAAGCACTAGCTCACCAATCAAGAAGCCAACTTAGGGAAAGTGTGGCAAGAACCACTATGGTGATTGCCTTAAGGGATAGGATAATTGTTTTGGTTGTGGTAAAAGTGTCCACAAGGTTAGAGATTGACCTAATGTGAAGGGTCAAGACAAGGATGGTGGTCAAGATCAAACAAGTGATTCTAATGAAGCTTCTAAGAAGAATCGCTTCTATGCTCTCCACTTTAGAGGTGAACAAGAGACTTCTCCCGATGTGGTGATCAATATGTTGAAAGTATTCTCTATTGATGTATATGCTTTACTTTATCCCCGTTCTACCTAGTCATTTGTTACTCCTCTTGTAGCTAAAAAGTTTGACATTTTGCTTGATATTCTGAATGATTCTTTTATGGTGTCTACCACGGTGGGTTAGTTGGTTCTTGAAAAAAGGGTGTATAGAAATTGTCTTATAATGTTGCCCAATAGAGTTACTTATGTTGAACTAGTAGAACATGATATGCTTGATTTTGATATCATATTTTGTACAGATTGGTTGCATACTTTCTTTACCTCTATAGACTGTAGAACGAGGGTGGTGAAGTTTAATTTTGCCAATGATCAGGTTTTAGAGTAGAAGGGGGGAAATTGTATTCATAGAGTCGTATCATTTCTTGTTTGAAATCTTATAAAATGATTTCTAAAGGGTGTTTATAGCATATAGTAAGAGTCCAAGATTAGACTCTAAAATTACTACGAATAAGTCGGTCCCCATAGTGAGGGAATATCCGGAGGTCTTTCCTGATGAACTTTCTGTTTTTACTCTCGAAGTCTCAAATGGGAAATTGATTTTGGTATCGACTTTTTACTAGATAAAAATCCCATATCAATTCATCTTTATCGGATGGCTCCGGCCGAATTGAATGAGTTGAAGGCTCAACTCAAATATCTACTATACAAAGGCTTTGTTAGACCTAGTATTTCTCCATGTGGTGCTCCTGTTTTGTTTGTGAAGAAGAAGTATGGGTCCCTTAGAATGTGCAATGTTATCGCCAACTCAATAATGTCACTATCAAGAACAATTATCCTCTCCTTCGAATTGATAACTTGTTTGATCAACTCCAAGGGGCAAGCTACTTTTCTAATATTGACTTGAGATCGGGGTATCACGAACTTAGGGTGAGAGGTAAGGATATACAAAAAATGGTATTTCTGACTAGATATGGTAACTATGAGTTTTTAGTGATGTACTTTGGTCTCAATAATGCCCCGACGACATTTATGGGTTTTATGAATAGGGCGTTTGAAGTTAACTAGATTCATTTGTCATTGTCTTCATTGACGATATCTTGATATATTTGAAAAATGAGGGTGAACAAATGAGTAATTTGAGAGTGGTGTTACAAGTACTTAAAGAACATCAATTGTTTGCCAAGTATAGCAAATGTGAGTTTTGGTTGAGGCCGTTGGCGTTTATTGTTCATATCATCTCTAGTGAGGGAGTTGAGGTTTCTCCAAGGAAAACCGAGGTGGTAAAAAATTAGCCTAGACAATTGTCTCGATCCGACATTAGGAGTTTCGTGGGTGTTGCGGGCTATTATCGTAGGTTTGTGGAAGGTTATGCATCCATTGCATCTCCCTTTAAGTTTGAGTGGTCAGAGCCATGTGAGAGAAGCTTACAAATACTGAAAGATAGGCTTACTTCCCCTACGGTGATGACTTTACCATAGGGTACAAAGGGCTTCGTTGTATTTTGTGATGCATCTAAAGTGGGTTTAGGGTGTGTGCTTATGCAACATGGCAAAGTAGTAGCCAATACTTCTAGACAACTTAAGGTGCATGAGAGGAACTATCCAACTCATGATCTTGAGTTAGCGGCCGTGGTATTTGCCTTAAAAGTATGGAGGCATTAACTGTATGGTGTTCATGTTGATGTGTATACCTACCACAAGAGTCTCAAATTTGTGTTTACTCAAAAAGTGTTGAATCTCCGACAAAGAAGGTGGTTTGAATTATTTAAGGACTACGATATGAGTGTTCTCTATCACCCCGGCAAGGCCAATGTGGTTGCGGATGCTCTAAGTCATATGATCATGGGTAGTGTGTCTCATGTAGAGGAAGCTAATAAATACCTAGTAAAAGATGTTCGTGGGTTGGCTATATTGTGTATAAGGTTGGAAGATTCTCCAAATGGTGGTTTTATTGTCCATCATAACTTCGAGTCATCATTGGTGGTTGAGGTGAAGTCTAAACAACACCTTGATCAACATTTCATGGAGTTCAAAGAATCGGTTCTCGGAAAGTTTAATGAGTCATTCTACTTATGGGGGCATGGTGTCTTGAGGTATCAAGAAAGGTTGACTGTTCCCAATGTAGATGGTTCGAGGAATCAGATTCTTCAGGAAGCTCATGGGTCCCTCAATCCATTCATCCTGATTCGACAAAGATGTACCATGAGCTTAGGGATGTGTTTTGGTGGGAATGCTTTAGAAAGGATATAGCAGAATTTGTTACTAAGTGTCCAAATTGCAAACAAGTAAAAGTCAAACATCAAAAGTCGAGCAATTTACTTCAAGAAATCTAAATTCCTAGTTGGAGGTGGAAGACATCGATAGTGATGTTGTTGTAGGTTTACCTAGGACACAAAAACAATATGACTCAATATGGGTGGTTGTGGATAGGTTGACCAAATCCGCTCTATTTATTCCCTTAAAGTCTACTTATTCTGCGGAGGATTATCCAAAGATATTCATAGATGAGATTGTGTGTTGCTATGGTATTCTGTTATCCATCATATCGGATAAAGGTGAATAATTCACATCAAGGTTTTGGAGGTCATTACAAGAAGGATTAGGTACCAAGGTGAAGTTAAGAACCACTTTTCATCATCTAACGGATGGTCAAGCGGAGGATACTAATCAAGCTCTTGAGTATATGCTTAGAGCTTTTGTCATTGATTTCAAGGGAAATTGGGATAAGCACTTGCGTTTGGTGGAGTTTGCTTATAATAATAGTTTTCATTCATCCATATCCATTGCTTCTTATGAAGCCTTGTAGGGTAGGAGGTGTAGATCTCTTATTGGGTGGTTTGAAGCTGGCGAGTCGTTGATTCTTCATACCGATTTAATTTATAAGACTTTGGAGAAAGTTCATATCATATAGAACCCGTTTAAAACAACGTATAGTCGGCAAAAGTCTTTTTCCGATCATAGGTGAAGAGATTTAGAGTTTGAAGAAGGTGAATAGGTGTACTTTAAAATTTTGCATATGAAAGTGGTGGTTAGATTTAACAAGAAAGGAAAATTGTGTCCTTGTTATATGGGTCCGTATGAAATCTTGCAAAGGGTTTGTAAGGTTTCATATGAGGTGAAACTCCCTAGTGAATTGGCTTCAGTTCATCCGGTTTTCCATGTTTCTATGCTTAAGAAGTGTATCGGTGATCCCAAGTCTATTCTTCCTATTGAGGGTAGTGGTGTGAAGGATAACCTCTCCTATGAGGCGGTTCCGGTTGAAATCCTTGATTATCAAGTGAAGAGGTTGAGGAACAAGGAGGTGTCCTCCGTAAGTGTTATAGAGAAACCACCTAGTTGAGGGGTCAACATTGGAGGCCGAGGCCGACATGAAGTCCCATTATCCTCATCTCTTTCCTAATAAAGGTTCCTAGTTTTTACTTATAATTAAAATAATTACTAAATTTGAAGTTGCTATAATTTTTGGTGAAGTTTTGAAAAATTTGCATTTTTGGTGTTATTATAGTGAAGTTACATTGAATTATGCATATTGACTTGAAAATTTGCAAATCTTCTTGTTTTGAGTCATGTTGTGCATGATGAGTCTTTATAAATGATATTGAGCATGTTGTTAAGATGAGTTTTGTCATCTTTGACTCATATATAGTGTTTTCAGGTCATGTTGGTGTTGTGAGAAGGAAATTTCTCATAATGTGATGTTTGAGCCTTATAAGTGGTAATTGAAATTTTGAATTGCCTTGTGAAACATTAGGATTGATGTTGTAACTCATGTTGTTATGTCTTGTTGATTAGTTGGGCTTATAGTGTTGATTCTATTCCTTCCTTACAAAAGATTTTAATGTCATTCGGGGACGAATGTTCCTAAGGGGGGTAGTGTAACACTTCAAAAATCTAAGACATTTTCTAGAGCCTAGCATAAATGTAAAAAGGTTTACACACTGTTTTAAGGTCTATTTTAGTGTATATAAGTCATTTAAGAAGTCTAGAAACCAAAAACGGCAAAGAACGTCCATGACATCGATGAACTAGTTCAATGAGGTACTAGCGTGCCTTAGCCTATTCGACAAGCTTTTAGGTGTCAGAAAATGATAAAAATTGGTGGAAGGGTGTCTAACACGCATTAGAGTTAGTTCATAGTCGAAACGTCCGGGAACGACCCCACAAGTACAAACTCAGGGCCCTTGAGCAGGACCATTGCATTTTTTATGTATATGCTTTACTTGATCCCGATTATACCTAGTCATTTGTTACTCCTCTTGTAGCTAAAAAGTTTAATATTTTGCCCGATATCTTGAATGAACCTTTTGTGGTGTCTACCCGGTGGGTTAGTCGGTTGTTGCAAAAAAGGGTGTATAGAAATTGTCTTATAATGTTGCCCAATAAAGTTACTTATCTTGAACTAGTAGAACCTTATATGCTTGATTTTGATATCATATTGGGTATGGATTTGTTGCATGCTTGATTTAACTCTATAGACTGTAGAACGAGGGTGGTGAAGTTTAACTTTCTAAATAAGCCCGCGTTAGAGTAGAAGGGGGGAAATTCTATTCCTAGAAGTCGTATCATTTCTTGTTTGAAAGCTTGTAAAATGATCTCTAAAGGATGTTTAAATCATATAGTAAGAGTCTAAGATTTAGACTATGAAATTATTCCTAGTAAGTCGGTCCCCGTAGTTAGGGAATTTCCGGAGATCTTTTCTAATGATCTTCCCGGTTTTACTCCCGAATGGGAAATTGATTTTTGTATCGACTTGTTACCGGATACAAATCCCATATCAAATCCTCTTTATCGGATGGATCCGGCCGAATTGAAAGAGTTGAAGGCTCAACTCAAATATCTACTAGACAAAGGATTCATTAGACCTAGTATTTCTCCATGTGGTGCTCTGGTTTTGTTTGTGAATAAGAAGGATGGATTCTTTAGAATGTGCATTGTTATGACCAACTCAATAAAGTCACTATCAATAACAAGTATCCTCTCCATCGGATTGATAACTTGTTTGATCAACTCCAAGGGGCAAGCTACTTTTCTAAGATTGACTTGAGATCAGGGTCTCACAAACTTAGGGTGATAGGTAAGGGTATACAAAAAATGGTATTTCTGACTAGATATGGTCACTATGAGTTCTTAGTAATTTCCTTTGGTATCACTAATGCCCCGACAATATTTATTGGTTTTATGAATAGGGGGTTTCGAAGTTACCTAGATTCATTTGTCATTGTCGTCATTGACGATATCTTGGTATATTTGAAAAATGAGGGTTGACACATGAGTCATTTGAGAGTGGTGTTCCAATTAGTTAGAGAACATCAATTGTTTGCCAAGTATAGAAAATGTGAGTTTTGGTTGAGGTCGGTGGCGTTTCTTGGTCATATCATCTCTTGTGTGGGAGTTGAGGTTGAACCAAGGCAAATAGAGGTGGTGAAGAATTGGCCTAGACCATTGTCTCCAACCGACTTTAGGAGCTTCGTGTGTCTAGTGGGCTATTATCGGAGGTTTGTGGATGGTTTTGCATCCATTGCATCTCCCTTGACTACTTTGACTCAAAAGAGTAAGAATTTTGATAGGTCGTAGGCATGCGAGAGAAGCTTCGAAATATTGAAAGATAGGCTTACTTCCCCTACGGTGTTGACTTTACCGGAGGGTACAATGGCTTCGTTGTGTATTGTGATGTATCGCGAGTGGGTTTAGGGTGTTTGCTTATGCAATGGGAAAATAGTAGCCAATGTTTCTAGACAACTTAAGGTGCATTAGCGGAACTATCCAAAGAATGATCTTGATTTACATACCACGGTATTTGCCTTAAAAATATGAAGGAATTACGTTTATGGTTTTCATGTTGATGTGTATACCAACCACAACAGTCTCCAATTTGTGTTTACCCAAAAGGAGTTGAATCACCGACAATGAAGGTAGTTGGAATTATTGAAAGACTAAGATATGAGTAATCTCTATGACCCCAACAAGACCAATGTTGTTGCAGATGCTCTAAGTCATATGACCATGGGTAGTGTGTCTCATGTAGAGGAAGCTAATAAACACATAGCGAAAGATGTTCATAGGTTGGCAAGATTGGGTATAAGGTTGGAAGATTCTCTGAATGGTGGTTTTATGGTCCATCATAACTCCGAGTAATCATTTGTGGTTGAGGTGAAGTGTAAACAACACCTTGATCAACCATTAATGTAGTTGAAGAATTGGTTCTCGGCAAGTTTAATGAGTCATTCTACTTATGAAGGAATTGTGTCTTGAGGAATCAAGGAATTTTATCTGTTGCCAATGTAGATGGTTTGAAGAATAAGATTCTTGAGGAAACTCATGGGTCCCTTACTCCATTCATCCTTATTTGACAAAGATGTATCATTACCATAAGGAAGTGTTTTGGTGGGAAGGGTATAAAAAGTACATAGCAGAATTTGTTGCTAGTGTCCAAATTGCCAACAAGTAAAAGTCAGATATCAAAAGTCGAGCGGTTTACTTCAAGAAATCTAAATTCCTACTTGGAAGTGGAAGACATCAATATGGATTTTGTGGTAGGTTTTCCTAGGACACAAAAACAATATGACTCTATATGGGTGGTTGTGGATAGGTTGAACAAATCCTCTAGATTTATTCTCGTTAACTTTACTTATTCGGCGGAGGATTATCCAGAGATATTCATAGATGAGATTGTGTGTTGCCATGGTATTCTGTTATCCATCATATCGTATAGGGATTAACAATTCACATCAAGGTTTTAGAGGTCATTCCAAGAAGGGTTGGGTACCAAGGTGAAGTTAAGCACCGCTTTTCAACCCCGAACGGATGGTCAAGCAAAGAATACTAAAAAAGCTCTTGAGGATATACTTAGAACTTGTGTCATTGATTTCAAGGGAAATTGGGATAAGCACTTGCCTTTGGTGGAGTTTGCTTATAATAATAGTTTCATTCATCCATATCCATGGCTGCTTATGAACCCTTGTATGGTAGGAGGTGTAGATCTCCTATTGGGTGGTTTGAAGCTGGTGAGTCTTTGATTTTTGATCCCGATTTGATTTATAAGACTTTGGATAAATGTAATATCATAAATAACCGGTTGAAAATAGCCTATAGTCGGCAAAAATCCTATGCCAATCATAGGAGAAGAGATTTAGTGTTAGAAGAAGTTGAAAAGGTTCGCCTATGAAAGGGGTGGTTAGATTTTGCAAGGAAGGTAAATTTAGTCCTCGTTATATGGGTTCCTATGAAATCTTTCAAAGGGTTGGTAAGGTTGCCTATGTGGAGAAACTCCCTAATGAATTGTCTTCGGTTCATCCAGTTTTCCATGTTTCTATGCTTAAGAAGTGTATCAGTGATCTCGAGTCTATTCTTCCTACTGAGGGTCGTCGTGTGAAGGATAACCTCTCCTATGAGGAGGTTTCGGTTGAAATCCTTGATCGTCAAGTGAATAGGTTGAGGAATAAGGATGTAGCCTCCGTAAAAAAAGTTATGGAGAAACCACCTAGTTGAGGGGGCAACATGGGAGGCCGAGGCCCACACGAAGCCCTGTTATCCTCATCTCTTTCCTAATAAAGGTTAGTAGGCTTTACTTATAATGAAAATAATGACTAAATTTGAAGTTGCTATAATTTTTGGTAATGTTTTGCAAAATGTGCATTTTTGGTGTTATTAGTGTGAAGTTACATTGCATTATGCATATTGACTTGAAAATTTGAAATTGTACTTGTTTTGACTCATGTTGTGCATGATGAGTCTTTATGAAATGATATTTAGCATGTTGTTAAGATGAGTTTTTGCATAATTCACTCATATATGGTGTGTTGAGCTCATGTTGGTGTTGTGAGAATAAAATTCCTCATAATGTGATGTTTGAGCCTTATAAGTGGTAATTGAAGTTTTGAATTGCCTTGTGTAAATGTTAGGATTGATGTTGTAACATGCTGTTATGCATTGTTTATTGGTTGGGCTGATAGTGTTGATTCTATTCCTTCCTTACAAAAGATTTTAGTGTCATTCGGGGATGAATGTTCCTAAGTGGGGTAGTGTAACACTTCGAAAATCTAATACGTTTTCTAGAGCCTAGCATAAATGTAAAAAGGTTTACACACTATTTTAATGTCTATTATAGTGATATAAGTCATTTAAGAAGTCTAGAAACCAAAAACGTCAAAGAACGTCCATGACATCGGTTAACTAGTTCAATGAGTTACTAGCGTGCCTTAGCCTATTCGACTAGCTCTTTGGAGTCGGAAAATGATGAAAATTGGTGGAAGGGTGTCTAACACGCATTAGAGTTAGTTCATAGTTGAAACGTCTGGGAACGACCCCGCAAGTACAAACTAAGGGCTCTTGAGGAGGACCCTTGCATTATTGATGTATATGCTTTACTTGATCCCGATGCAACCTTGTCATTTGTTAGTCCTCTTGTAGCTAAAAAGTTTAACATTTTTCCCGATATCTTTAATGAACCTTTTATGGTGTCTACCCCGGTGGGTTAGTCGGTTGTTGCAAAAAGGGTGTATTGAAATGTCTTATAATGTTGCCCAATAGAGTTACTTATCTTGAACTAGTAGAACTTGATATGCTTGATTTTGATATCATATTGGGTATGGATTGGTTGAATGCTTGATTTAACTCTATAGACTGTAGAATAAGGGTGGTGAAGTTTAACTTTCTAAATGAACCCGTTTTAGAGTAGAAGGGGGGAAATTCTATTCCTAAAAGTCGTATCATTTCTTGTTTGAAAGCTTGTAACATGACCTCTAAAGGGTGTTTATATCATATAGTAAGAGTCCAAGATTTGGACTTCTAAATTATTCCTAGTAAGTCGGTCCCCGTAGTAAGGGAATTTCCGGAGGTCTTTTCTAATGATCTTCCCGGTTTTACTCCCGAACAGGAAATTGATTTTTGTATCGACTTGTTACCGGATACAAATCCCATATCAATTCCTCTTTATCGGATGGCTTCGGTCGAATTGAAAGAGTTGAAGGATCAATTCAAATATCTACTAGAAAAAGGCTTCATTAGACCTAGTATTTCTCCTTGTGGTGCTCCGGTTTTGTTTGTGAATAAGAAGGATGGGTTCCTTAGAATGTGCATTGTTATCGCCAACTCAATAAAGTCACTATCAATAACAAATATCCTGTCCCTCGGATTGATAAATTGTTTGATCAACTCCAAGGGGCAAGCTACTTTTCTAAGATTGACTTGAGATCGGGGTCTCACCAACTTAGGGTGAGAGGTAAGGATATACAAAAAATGGTATTTCTGACTAGATATGGTCACTATGAGTTCTTAGTAATTTTTTTTGGTATCACTAATGCCCCGACATCATTATGGGTTTTATGAATAGGGTGTTTCGAAGTTACCAAGATTCATTTGTCATTGTCTTCATTGATGGTATCTTGGTATATTTTAAAAATGAGGGTGAACACATGAGTCATTTAAGAGTGGTGTTGCAATTACTTAAAGAACATCAATTGTTTGCCAAGTATAGAAAATGTGAGTTTTGGTTGAGGTCGGTGGCGTTTCTTGGTCATATCATCTCTAGTTTGAGAGTTGAGGTTGATCCAAGGAAAACCGAGGCGGTGAAAAATTAGCCTAGACCATTGTCTCCAACTCACTTTAGGAGCTTCTTGTGTCTAGCGGGCTATTATTGGAGGTTTGTGGACGGTTTTGCGTCCATTGCATCTCCCTTGACTACTTTGACTCAAAAGAGTAAGAAGTTTGAGAGGTCGGAGGCATGTGAGAGAAGCTTCAAAATATTGAAAGAAAGGCTTACTTCCCCTACGGTGTTGACTTTACCGGAGGGTACAAAGGGCTTCGTTGTGTATTGTGATTCATCCCGAGTGGGTTTAGGGTGTTTGCTTATGCAACATGGGAAAATAATAGCCAATGCTTCTAGACAACTTAAGGTGCATTAGCGGAACTGTCCAACTCATGATCTTGAGTTACCGGCCATGATATTTGCCTTAAAAATATGAAGAAATTACGTGTATGGTGTTCATATTGATGTGTATACCAACCACAACAGTCTCCAATTTGTGGTTACTCAAAAAGAGTTGAATCATCGACAAAGAAGGTGGTTTGAATTATTGAAGGACTAAGATATGAGTAATCTCTATGACCCCAGCAAGACCAATGTGGTTGCGGATGCTCTAAGTCATATGACCATGGGTAGTGTGTCTCATGTAGAAGAAGCTATTAAGCACATAGTGAAAGATGTTCATAGGTTGGCAAGATTGGGTATAAGGTTGGAAGATTCTACGAATGGTGGTTTTATCGTCCATCATAACTCCGATTAATCATTGGTGGTTGAGGTGAAGTCTAAACAACACCTTGATCAACCATTAATGGAGTTGAAGAATTGGTTCTCTGCAAGCTTAATGAGTCATTCTACTTATGTGGGTATGGTATCCTGAGGTATCAAGGTAGGTTGTTCCTTGCCAATGTAGATGGTTTGAGGAATCAGATTCTTGAGGAAGCTCATGGTTCCCTTACTCCATTTATCCTTATTTGACAAAGATGTACCATTACCTTAAAGAAGTGTTTTGGTGGGAAGTTTAAAAAGTATATAGCAGAATTTATTGCTAAGTGTCCAAATTGGCAACAAGTAAAAGTCAGACATCAAAAGTCGAGCAGTTTACTTCAAGAAATCTAAATTCCTACTTGGAAGTGGAAGACATCAATATGGATTTTGTGGTATGTTTTCCAAGGACACAAAAACAATATGACTCCATATGGGTGGTTGTGGATAGGTTGACCAAATCCTCTAGATTTATTCTTGTAAAGTCTACTTATTCGGCGGAGGATTATGTAGAGATATTCATAGATGAGATTGTGTGTTGCCATGGTATTCTGTTATCCATCATATCGTTTAGGGGTGAACAATTCACATCAAGGTTTTGGAGGTCATTCCAAGAAGGGTTGGGTACCAAGGTGAAGTTAAGCACCGCTTTTCAACCCCAAACGGATGGTCAAGCGAACAATACTAAAAAATCTCTTGAGGATATGCTTAGAGCTTGTGTCATTGATTTCAAGTGAAATTGGGATAAGCACTTGCCTTTGGTGGAGTTTGCTTATAATTATAGTTTCATTCATCCATATCCGTGGCTCCTTATGACGCCTTGTATGGTAGGAGGTGTAGATCTCCTATTGGGTGGTTTGAAGATGGTGAGTCTTTGATTTTTGATCCCGATTTGATTTATAAGACTTTGGATAAAGGTAATATCATAAATAACCGGTTGAAAACAGCCTATAGTCGGCAAAAATCCTATGCCGAACATAGGAGAAGAGATTTAGTGTTTGAAGAAGGTGAAAAGGTTCGCCTATGAAAGGTGTGGTTAGATTTGGCAAGAAAGGTAAATTTAGTTCTCGTTATATGGGTTCCTATGAAATCTTTCAAAGGGTTGGTAAGGTTGCCTATGAGGAGAAACTCCCTAATGAATTGGCTTCGATTCATCCGATTTTCCATGTTTCTATGCTTAAGAAGTGTATCGGTGATCCCGAGTCGATTCTTCCTACTGAGGGTCGTGGTGTGAATGATAACCTCTCCTATGAGGAGGTTCCGGTTTAAATCCTTGATCGTCAAGTGAAGAGGTTGAGGAATAAGGAGGTAGCCTCCGTAAAAAGAGTTATGGAGAAACCACCTAGTTGAGGGGGCAACATGGGAGGCCGAGGCCTACACAAAGTCCCGTTATCCTCATCTTTTTCCTTATAAAGGTTAGTAGGTTTTACTTATAATGAAAAAAATGAATAAATTTGAAGTTGCTATAATTTTTGGTAAAGTTTTGCAAAATGTGCATTTTTGGTGTTATTCGAGTGAAGTTACTTTGCATTATGCATATTGACTAGAAAATTTGAAATTCTTCTTGTTTTGACTCATGTTGTGCATGATGAGTCTTTATGAAATGATATTGAGCATGTTGTTAAGATGTGTTTTGGCATAATTCACTCATATATGGTGTGTTGAGCTCATGTTGGTGTTGTGAGAAGAAAATTCCTCATAATGTGATGTTTGTGATTTATAAGTGGTAATTGAAGTTTTGAATTGCCTTGTGTAAATGTTAGGATTGATGTTGTAACTCATGATGTTATGCATTGTTTATTGGTTGGGCTGATAGTCTTGATTCTATTCCTTCCTTACAAAAGATTTTAGTGTCATTCGGGAACGAATGTTCCTAAGTGGGGTAGTGTAACGCTTCAAAAATCTAATACGTTTTCAAGATCCTAGCATAAATGTAAAAAGGTTTACACACTGTTTTAATGTCTATTTTAGTGATATAACTCATTTAAGAAGTCTAATAACCAAAAACGTCAACAAAACGTCCATGACGTCGGTGAACTAGTTCAATGAGGTGTCTAACACGCATCAGAGTTAGTTCATAGTTGAAACATCCGGGAACGACCCCGCAAGTACCAACTAAGGACTCTTGAGGAGGACCCTTGCATTATTGATGTATATGCTTTACTTGATCCCGATGCTACCTTGTCATTTGTTACTCCTCTTGTAGCTAAAAAGTTTAACATTTTGCCCGATATCTTGAATGAACCTTTTATGGTGTCTACCCCAGTGGGTTAGTCGGTTGTTGCATAAAGGGTGTATAGAAATTGTCTTATAATGTTGCCCAATTGAGTTACTTATCTTGAACTAGTAGAACTTGATATGCTTGATTTTGATATCATATTGGGTATGGATTGGTTGCATGCTTGATTTAACTCTATAGACTGTAGAACGAGGGTGGTGAAGTTTAACTTTCTAAATGAGCCCATTTTAGAGTAGAAGGGGGGAAATTCTATTCCTATAAGTCGTATCATTTCTTGTTTGAAATCTTGTAAAATTATCTCTAAAGGGTGTTTATATCATATAGTAAGAGTCCAAGATTTAGACTCTGAAATTATTCCTAGTAAGTCGGTCCCCGTAGTTAGGGAATTTCTAGAGGTCTTTTCTAGTGATCTTCCCGGTTTTACTCCCGAATGGGAAATTGATTTTTGTATCGACTTGTTATCGGATACAAATCCCATATAAATTCCTCTTTATCGGATGGCTCCCGCCGAATTGAAAGAGTTGAAGGCTCAACTCAAATATCTACTAGTAAAATGCTTCACTAGACCTAGTATTTCTCCATGTGGTGCTCCGGTTTTGTTAGTGAATAAGAAGGATGGGTTCCTTAGAATGTGCACTTTTATCGCCAACTCAATAAAGTCACTATTAAGAACAAGTATCCTCTCCCTCGGATTGATAACTTGTTTGATCAACTCCAAGGGGTAAGCTACTTTTCTAAGATTGACTTGAGATCGAGGACTCACCAACTTGCATGTCACATTTTTCCAGCCTCTTTTTTTTTCCCCAGCATTTACTCACTAGTCTTAGGACGTTTTCATGGATCATTTAGTACGTTTTTATCGTGATTTTGACTGATTCATTTAGCCATACTGTTCACCAAATCAGCCACATTATAATCATATGGAACATCATATTTATACAACTTGTGAACGTGGAAATACAACCATAAAACAAGTACTTTCATGCTTCATCTTGTTCAAAGTACGACTACACATTGCACACCACATAACGAATTTTCGGGAAAGCAATAGGCTATCATTTCGTACTAATCAAACACACATTAATGAACACACTTCATCATTGAAAACACATTACATGCCTATATTATAACCAGCAAACACCCTACTCCACTATACCGAATCCAATTGGAGTAGTGACAGGGACATTCAACGGGGAACAAGCCTATTTTTTCGGATTTAGAATTGACTGAATTAAGGGTTCTTGGAAAAGGGTCCAGGAGAGAAGAGAACGCCATTTACCTTTTATGACGTTCAAACCTTGAAGTTGCGCCAAACCTTCTCCAAAACTCACGTCCAATCCAATGTCTTCAACACCAAACTTTCGACGGAAAACCCTCTTGCCTAACGTGTTTGATTAGTGTTTGTTTTATATTTCGTTGTGAGTTTTTCAAGTGTGAAGAACTTTGGTTTACTTCTGTGTTCTTGTACGTTATTTGGCCAGAGAGAACGATGATAAGAATAGAGAGAGAGGCAGATGGTGAGAGTGAATGAACGTGAAAAAGAGAGGGTTCCTTAGATTAGAGTGTAGTTTAAGCGACTTAGTTCAAGATAAGGTTTTTTAAATGGTAAAAAAATCCTGATTCCCTTTTACTTTTTAAAATCCAGTATAAATCATAAAATAACGTATAATTCAATTGACATAAATATACCAACTTAAATTAAAAACAATTTTAAATATCGCATTCAGACATAGGTTTGAACCCGGGTGGGAGCCAAGACTTCACTCAAGAAAGCAATTTTTGTCCATCTCTCCCCAAAATACCCCTCCACCTTATAATTAAATAAATTAATTTCAATTTAGGGTAATTAATGATACTACCCTTAGCCTGGTAAAAGACCATTTTACCCTAGACCCTCAAAACCTAAGATTTTCCTTTTAAGTCCCGGTTAAGACTCATTCTAGTAATCTTCGTTATTCGAAGAGCCCTACATGGCTGGACCGAACCTTTACTAGATCAAACTAACTCCAAGTAGTTGGCTTTGGCTGTAAGCAAGGGTTCAGACGGTCTGTTTTCTAAGCGCCTGCCTACCTATCAAGTTTGCCGTGTGAACCCGGTCTAATCGTAAGCATTCTCACAACAATGTAGCATTAGCATTATCATATCCATTTTCTGAGGTTGTTAATATAATCCCCTTAGTAACATCGTCCCCTCAAATGACTAATACTATCTAGCGTAGATGCCATTCAGCAGATCCACTCACATATTTACTATTACACAATAAAGGCGCAATTAGCAAACAAGGAATGAGAAGCGTGATACAGTAAACTTAGACTAAAAGTAGGGAAGTCTCAACCTAAGACTTAAAAGATATATGAGGGTTAAAGCGGATCTTCATATTAGCTTCGTCCTCACACGTAGACTAGCCTCCACAATGATGATTCCTCCACTACCCAAACCTGTACTGTGTCAATTCTTGTTTCTCAAGCCCGCTTGACCGTGTCTCCTGTCTAACCGTAATCACAAGGACTCCTTCATGAACAGTCTATACTCCAAGACTTCCCAGTAGAATCGATCACCGGGATCACGGGTGCAATAGATGTACATCGGTCTAGGCGTTTTAAACATGGATACATGAAAGACTGGATGGACAGAAGGCTAGCCTTCGTAGGCAATGCAACTCCATAGGCCACCTCACCCACGATGTAGGATCTCATATGGCCAACATACTCACACTCAACTTCCCCTTCCTGCCAAACCTCATCACCCCCTTCATAGTGATATCTTCAAATAGACCTGGTACCAATTAAACTCTAAGGGGGTTTCTGTTGTCTTCATAAGACCTGCGACTGTATAGCAGTAGCCACCTGTCGCCTATTCAATCTGACCTCTCTTCAGGCCTCTATGACCATTGAATCTAATGGACGCCAAAATGGATGGACTCTCCAACTAAACCACCAGCAATTGGAAGATCTACACCTCCTCAATACAGTTGGCCTCAAACGGTGCATTCCAATGGTCTTGAGTGGATATCTGTTAGTTATACGAGATCTTCAAGGAGATGGGTCATCCCAGCTTACCCCTGAAGTCATCACACATGCCCTCAACATGTCCTCCAAATGTCCTGAATGGTGGCTCTGCCTGCCCATGCAGTCTTGAGGATGAAAGGAAGTACTTAGCTTTACCTGCGTTCGTAAGATTCTTCTGGAAGGATTCCAGAAAATGTGAAGTGAACTGACTCTCTATCTGAAATGATAGACAAAGTAATCCGATGCATTCTCAAATCTCATCAATGTAGAGTTCGCATAATCCTCCGCTCTATACCAGTTATACTTCACGGGATAAATGGGCAGACTTAGTCATCTGTCCACAATAAACCCATATGGAGGTGTCATGCTGTCTCCTTGGTCCTCGGAAGACCAACCCGAAAGTCCATATTATCGGCCTTCCACATCCAAGTCAGAACCTCAATTAATCTTAGTAAGACCGCCAGGCTTTAAGCATGTTTGACTTAACCTGCTGACAATTTAGGACACTTGGCCCATATCTGCAATGTCCTTCTTCATGGCCATCCAACCAATAAATCTTCTTAGATTATGAATACATCTTGGTGGACACTGGATGTGTGGAATATCTTGTTAACCATGGGGCCTCTGCAAACAATCCTGGTCCGCAAATCATCCAATCTAGTACACATGCGGTGTCCTGGTACTTTAAGTACGCCGTCAACCTCCGCAGATCAAAAGACTCATTCATCTTATCAACACGAGTCCCTTCAGTGCCATCAAACAGAGGATCGAGATCTGACCCTTCTTGACTGACTACCCAAGGATGATTCAGCTAATAGGATGACTGAAAACACCCCACTGTAGACGTCAACAAACGCGCACACACACGTCCTGGCCAGTGTGTGTACATTTTCACCACTCCTTATTCCACATCCTTGAACGTGGGTTTTACTTCCATGCTCATCCTGCTCAAAGCATCAGCTACAACATTAGCCTTGACACCTGGTATGGTTAGTGAAACACATGTCATAGTCCCTTCAACAGAATCCAAACCATCTCGCTGACGTATTCATACTCTCTCTCATGAACCACTGTAGGAGACTCTTGTGGTCAATGAACACATCCACATGCACCCATACAATAGTGGCCTCCACAGCTCCAGTGCAAACACCACAGCTTTCAACTCCCAAGGTCATGAGTGGGATAATTCTTCTCATGAACCTTGAGCTGTCTGGACGCATAAGCTATGACCTTAGAACTGCATAAGAACACAACCCAACTAACCCTAGATAGTCACAATAAACAGTTGTAATTTCCACACACTTAGGCAAAGGTAAGCACCGGGGCTGAAGTGAGTCTGTCCTTGAGCTCTGGAACTCTTCTCACAAGCTTCCCTGTCCATCAAACTTGGCCTTCTCTAGTCAATAGCTGTCAGTGGGGGGCAGGCAATGGAAGAAAAACCCTCCACGAACCTGCGAGGGGCAGTAACCATCAAATCCAGAATGCTACGAATACTCAGTGGGAGTAAAAGGGTTTTGAGCCAGTTTCTTCACAAGCCTCAGTCTTCTGGGGTCCCACCTCCACGCCCTGATCGGACACAACATGACCGAGGAGGTCACTGGTCTAAGCCCAGAATTCACACTTGCCTGAATTTGGTAATAAACTTATGTTGTCTAAGTACCTGCAAGGTAGTCTCAAAGTTTGTTATCCACCTCTTCTTGGGTCCTAGGAGTAGATGAGGTGTCATCAATGGATTATAACAAAAGAATATAAGGTATTCCGAAGATGTTCATGAGGTCCATAAATGTAGCTGGTGCATTAGTGAGACTAAATGACAATGACTAAGAACTCATAAAACCATAAGGGTACGAAAAGCCTGTGTCTTGGGTATCTCCATCCTACCCAAAGCTGATTGATTACCCTGAACTGAGATCATCTAGAGAGGAAACTAGACCCTTGGAGTGATCGAACAAATCATCTATTCTGGGAATGGATACTCATTCTTTATAGTGACTTTGTTGAGCTTCCGATAACTCGAACACATTCTAAGGCGTTCATACCTTCTTTTACAAAACACTGGAGCGTCCCAAGGGGATATTTGTCGGTTGAATGAAACCCCCTTATCAGTGAGATCTTTAACTGGCAGGGGGCTTCAACTTTGGAGTTCAGTTGGAGCCATTTCTGTAAGGAGGAATTAAATTGGTATTAGTATCGTTCTATGTCCTCAACTCAAAGTCAATCTCTCGAGGGGGAGGAACTCCAGGAATTCATAGGAAATAATCTTGGAAACTCTTAAATACGGGAACTGAGTCTAATGAAGGAATTGTCAGATCTAAATCATTAAACACTCAAAGTTGACACAATAAACCCATTGGAATATTTTATTGGCTAAGGTTCGAAATCAAGGGATGAGGACGACTCGAGAACATCATAGGCGTTCACAAATCAACCATCTCTTATAGAGATAATCAAATGAAAGAAACAGTTCATAATTGCATTAAACGTATTTTTGCCAAAACAGCACCAATACAAAGTCTAAAATGAAAGTGGAAAGAAACACTAGTGGAACATGCTCCACTAGCTAAAGCCTACATCTAATCTAGATAACGGTAGACATCCTCGAAAGCATGAGGGCCTACCAAGTCCGGATGAAAGCTCCACATCCGGATAGCTGCAACGTCAACCTGTAAGATCTAGCGTCCACCTGTGCCTGCACCTAAAAATATATAGTTGTATGGGATTAGTACACACTTGTACTAAGTATGGGTATATAAAAGCACACACCAAGGACATGCACGAGTAAGAATAGCTCTTTCCTAACAATATGATTTATCGAAAGTCAAGTCAGTAGACTTGTCAAATTTGGATTAGGAAAGTTAGTGGACCTGCCAAATTTGGATTTGGAAACTCAGTGGACTTGCCAAATTGGATTAGGAAAGTCATGCAATGAGAGTAAAATACATCATCATACGAATCATATTGCACACAACACATAACATCTTACACATAGCACATAACATATTGCATATAGCACATAACATCTTTCATATCGTTCATTCATATGCCATGAGACGTTGGAATCATGGACTTAACATTATGACTTTCCAAAATGAGGACTCAACATATGGGGTCTCAACTAGGGAGCCTTCTTTAGCAAACACAGAGTCTGCTTCATTCATTCATACGTACTTCATTTCATTTCATTCATAGGCTAGTGTAAACAACAATTATACCTAGGATGTAGTTTAAGACTCTCATCGGGTTTTTTGTGCAATTATCAAGAATAACCTAGTGTTATTACTTGAGTCTAGCTCACTTCTTGATTATCCCATCCTAACACATTTGGTATCGTTCATTTCATTATGTGCATCATTAGAGGCTGGCCTCATTCATTCTTTGGGAACTTTAACTTTAACCGACATAGATCATGTGAGCATCATGAAATCCAGCGTGTCATCCCCATACCAAAAAGAGGTGGAATCACCGGCCAAGGTGAACCAAAACATGCTAGCGTATATAGGGGATTGACCCCTGCTAGATCCCTATATTGGCAGTATAGGTTCGAAGACTAGGAGATATAAGGAGACCCATACCTGGCATGCCGGACAACCTCATCTCATGAGAGTTACGTGAACCTCCGCCCTTCCCGAAAGAAGGCATCACCGCTCATAGCTAGCCTATCGGTGCTCAGTATAAAGTTCCATTACTATCAACTCATACATCATGAAAGCTGGCTTCTAGTATGAGGACATCATAGTTAATTAGATTATTTCTCATCTCATAATTAGTATTAAGTATACATTAATCTCAATACTTTCATTACAGTGTTCATAGAGACTGGTCTCTTCATTTACTTTACACTCTCATAGGTGAGTACGTTTTTGGTAACATTTACTTAGGCTCATTTGAGATTGCTCTAATCTTTCACATTAGCCTATTATCATGTTGTCACCACATTAATTAGCTTTAGCACATTTTGTCTTCATATTCACTCACCCTTTTTTACGTAAATGTTAATTTCATCATATGCCAATGCATTTGGACATTTAGTGTGTTTCACACTCTTACTTAACCCTTCTAGGGTTTCATCATTTCGTTACATACATCTTAGGTTCACTTACCTCAAACGTATGATAGAATTATCGGTCTATACATACAAGCCATGAGGCTTCATTCATAGTTCGTTTAAGTGATTCATATCTTCCTAAGATTATGTGGTACAAGATGTATGCATCTTGTAAGTATGCCAAGATCTCGATTTCGATCTATGTAGGCAATATTATTTTTGAACTTTTATTCACGTATGACTTATGTATAAATATGAAATTTGGTCAAGGGAACCCGATTTCGAATCCCTTGGACAATACTTACATTTTTATTCATTTTGGTTTGATCCATACGGCTTGGGGACCCAAGATCGAGCCCCAACGCCTTCATTTTATTTTTCCATTAATTTTTCTCTCAATGGGACTGAGAGGATGTGGGATCGAACCCCCACAACCTCATTTCCTTTTATTTTATTTTCTTTTAATTCCTCTCCTTTTGGCCGAGGGGGTGTGGGTTCGAACCCCCACAGCCTCACTTTAATTTCTTCTCCTTAATTTCCCTTGGTTCTGCCTAGAGGTCGTGGGTTCGATTCCCACACGCCTCACCCTTTATTTTTCTTTTAATCTTCTCTTTAAATCTGACTGAGAGGTGGTGGGTTCGAATAACACTCCCCTGATTTCTTTATTTTTGATTTAGTTTTAGGTATTTCGGCTAAGGCACTCGGGTTCGAATCCCGTGTGCCACAGTTCTTTTTATTTTAATTAATTAGAGCTTTATTATAGTGTGGTCTTGGGTTCAATCCCTACTGACCTCACATGTTTTAAACATTATTCTCAAACTCTCCTAAATTTCAACATTAGCCGAAATCAAATTTCCAGCATGATCACATTTTTCCAGCCTCTTTTTTTTTCCCCAGCATTTACTCACTAGTTCTTAGGACGTTTCATGGATCATTTAGTACGTTTTTAGGTGCATTTTGATGGATTCATTTAGCCAATAGTTTTCACTCAAATCAGCCACATTATAAATCATATGAACATCATGATTTATACAACTTTGTGAACGTGAAATACAACCATAAAACAAGTCACTTTCATGCTTCAATCTGTGTTCAAAGTCACGACTACACATTGCACACACATAAACAGATATTTTCGGAAAGCATAGGCTATCATTCGTACTAATCCAAACACACATTAATGAACACATTCATCATGAAAACACATTACATGCCTAATATCAACCAGCAAACATACCCAACCTACGAATCAATTGGAGCTAGTGACAGGGACATTCAACGGGGAACAAGCCTATTTTTCGGATTAGAATTGACTGAATCTTAAGGGGTCTCTTGGAAAAGGGTCCAGGAGAGAAGAGAACCCATACCTTTTATGACGTTCAAACCTTGAAGTTGCTGCCCAAACCTTCTCCAAAACTCACGTCCAATCCAATGTTTCAACACCAAACTTTCGACGGAAAAACCCTCTCTTTGCCTAACGTGTTTGATTAGTTGTTTGTTTATAATTTTCGTTGTGAGTTTTTCAAGTGTGAAGAACTTTGGTTTATCTTCTGTTCTTGTACGTTATTTGGCAGAGAGAACATGAATAAGAAATAGAGAGAGAGGCAGATCGTGAGAGTGAATGAAACGTGAAAAAGAGAGAGGTTCCTTAGGATTAGGAGTGTAGTTTAGGACTTAGTCAAATAAGGTTTTATTAAATGGTAAAAAATCTGATTTCCCTTTTATTTTAAATCAGCTAATAAATAATAAATATTAATTAATTACATTAATTTACCAACTTAAATAAAAACAATTTAAATCATCGCTTCCACCTAGGTTTGAACCCGGGTGGAGCAAGACTTCACTCAAGAAGCCAATTTTTGTCCATCTCTCCCCAAAATACCCCTCCACCTTATTAATTAAATAATTAATTTCATATTTAGGGTAATTATGATACTACCCTTAGCCTGGTAAAAGACCATTTTACCCCTAGACCCTCAAAACCTAAGATTTTCCCTTTTAAGTCCGGTAAAGACTCATTCTAGTAAATCTTCGTATTCGAGAGCCCTACATGGCTGGACCGAACCTTTACTAGATCAACTAACTCCCCAAGTTAGTTGGCTTGGCTGTAGCAAGGGTTCAGAGGTCTGTTTCTACGCGCATCAATCCGTGTGAACCCGGTCTAATCGTAAGCATTCTACACACATTAAGCATTACTTATCATATCCATTTTTAGGGTTGTTACATTATCCCCCCCTTAGTAACATTCGTCCCCAAATGACACTACTAACTATCTAGCGTAAATGCCATTCAGATCATAACATATTTACTATACACAATAAAGCAATAGCAACAATGAATGGAGAGATAAGTAAACTTAGACTTAAAAGTAGGAAGTCTAACCTCAAGAGCTTAAAAGATGAGGGTAGCGGGATCTCATATTAGCTTCGTCCTCCCACGTAGAACCCTCAACAAGATGATTCCTCCACTATACCTGTACTGTGTCAATCTCCTTGTTTCTCAGCCGCTTGACCTGTCTGTCTAAGATATCAACAGGTACCTCCTCATAGAACAAGTCTTCATCAACCCCCAAACCTTCCACAGGTAGAATCGATACTGGATCACCTAGGCACTTCTTTAACATGGATACATGAAAGACTGGATGGACAGAAGCTAGCTTCGTAGGCAATGCCAACTCATAGGCCACCTCACCCACACGATGTAGGATCTCATATGGCCCAACATACCTCACACTCAACTTCCCCTTCCTGCCAAACCTCATCACCCCCTTCATAGTGATATCTTCAAATAGACCTGGTCACCAACATTAAACTCTAAGGGTCGGTTTCTGTTGTCTTCATAAGACTTCTGCCGACTGTAAGCAGTAGCCAACCTGTCCCTATTCACTCTGACCTTCTCTCAGGCCTCATGAATGATCTATGGACCCAAAATGGATGACTCTCCAACCTCAAACCACCCAATTGGAGATCTACACCTCCTACCATACAGTGGCTCAAACGGTGCCATCCCAATGCTTGAGTGATATCTGTTATTATACGAGAACTCTATCAAAGGAAGATGGTCATCCCAGCTACCCCTGAAGTCAATCACACATGCCCTCAACATGTCCTCCAATGTCTGAATGGTGCGCTCTGCCTGCCCATCAGTCTGAGGATGAAAGGAAGTACTAAGCTTTACCTGCGTTCGTAAGATCTTCTGGAAGGATCTCCAGAAATGTGAAGTGAACTGACTCCTCTATCTGAAATGATAGACAAAGTAATCCCATGCCATCTCACAATCTCATCAATGTAGAGTCTCGCATAATCCTCGGCTCTATAAGTAGACTTCACAGGGATAAAGTGGGCAGACTTAGTCATCCTGTCCACAATAACCCATATGGAGTCATGCTGTCTCCTGGTCCTCGGAAGACCAACCACGAAGTCCATATTAATGGCCTCCCACATCCAAGTCAGAACCTCAATAATCTTAGTAAGACCGCCAGGCTTAAGATGTTCTGACTTAACCTGCTGACAATTAGGACACTTGGCCACATATTCTGCAATGTCCTTCTTCATGCCATCCCACCAATAAATCTTCTTAAGATTATGATACATCTTGGTGGAACCTGGATGTATGGAATATCTGGAACCATGGGCCTCTGCAACAATCCTGGTCCGCAAATCATCCACATCTAGTACACATAGCGTGTCCTGGTACCTAAGTACGCCGTCACCTCCCAAAGCAAAAGACTCATTCATCTTTATCAACACTGAGTCCTTCAGCTCCATCAACAGAGGATCGAGATGCTGACCCTTCTTGACTTCAACTACCAAGGATGATTCAGAACTAGGATGAACTGAAACACCCCCACTAGTAGAGTCAACCAACCGCACACCCAGTCTGGCCAGTGTGTGTACATCTTTCACCAACTCCTTATTCACATCCTGAACGTGGGTTGTACTTCCCATGCTCATCCTGCTCAAAGCATCAGCTACAACATTAGCCTTACCTGGATGGTAGTGAACATTCATGTCATAGTCCTTCAACAGATCCAACCATCTCCGCTGACGTAGATTCAACTCTCTCTGCATGAACACGTAGTGGAGACTCTTGTGGTCAATGAACACATCCACATGCACTCCATACAAGTAGTGCCTCCACAGCTCCAGTGCAAACACCACAGCTTTCAACTCCAGGTCATGAGTGGGATAATTCTTCTCATGAACCTTGAGCTGTCTGGACGCATAAGCTATGACCTTACGAACCTGCATAAGAACACAACCCAAACTAACCCTAGATGCATCACAATAAACAGTGTAATTCTCACCACACTTAGGCAAAGTAAGCACCGGGGCTGAAGTGAGTCTGTCCTTGAGCTCCTGGAAACTCTTCTCACAAGTCTCCGTCCACTCAAACTTGGCCTTCTTCTTAGTCAAAGCTGTCAGTGGGGCAGCAATGGAAGAAAAACCCTCCACGAACCTGCGGCAGTAACCATCAAATCCCAGAATGCTACGAATATCAGTGGGAGTAAAAGGTTTTGGCCAGTTCTTCACAGCCTCAGTCTTCCTGGGGTCCACCTCCACGCCCTGATCGGACACAACATGACCGAGGAAGGTCACTGGTCTAAGCCAGAATTCACACTTGCTGAATTTGGTATACAACTTATGTTGTCTAAGTACCTGCAAGGTTAGTCTCAAATGTTGTTCATGCTCTTCCTTGGTCCTAGAGTAGATGAGGATGTCATCAATGAATACTATAACAAAAGAATTAAGGTATTCACGGAAGACTCGGTTCATGAGGTCCATAAATGTAGCTGGTGCATTAGTGAGACTAAATGACATGACTAAGAACTCATAATAACCATAACGGGTACGAAAAGCTGTCTTTGGGATATCTCCATCCCTAACCCAAAGCTGATGATACCCTGAATGAAGATCAATCTTAGAGAAGAAACTAGACCCTTGGAGTTGATCGAACAAATCATCTATTCTGGGAAGTGGATACTCATTCTTTATAGTGACTTTGTTGAGCTTCCGATAATCGATACACATTCTAAGGGTTCCATCCTTCTTTTTCACAAACAACACTGGAGCGTCCCAAGGGGATATTTTCGGTTGAATGAAACCCTTATCAGTGAGATCTTTTAACTGCAGCTTCAACTCTTGGAGTTCAGTTGGAGCCATTCTGTAAGGAGGAATTTAAATTGGTTTAGTATCGGGTTCTATGTCTATACCAAAGTCAATCTCTCGAGGGGGAGGAACTCCAGGCAAATCATCAGGAAATACATCTTGGAACTCATTAAATACGGGAACTGAGTCTATGGAAGGAATGTCATGATCTAAATCATTAACACTCACAAGTTGACACAATAACCCCTTGGACATTATTTTATTGGCCTTAAGGTTCGAAATCAAGGGATTAGGACGACTCGAGTTGTAGCTAAAAAGTTTAACATTTTGCCCGATATCTTGAATGAACCTTTTATGGTGTCTACCTTGGTGGGTTAGTCGGTTGATGCAAAAAGGGTGTATAGAAATTGTCTTATAATGTTTCCCAATAGAGTTACTTATCTTGAACTTGTAGAACTTGATATGCTTATTTTGATATCATATTGGGTATGGATTGGTTGAATGCTTGATTTAACTCTATAGACTGTAGAACGAGGGTGGTGAAGTTTAACTTTCTAAATGAGCCCATTCTAGAAGTCGTATCATTTCTTGTTTGAAAGCTTGTAAAATGATCTCTAAAGGGTGTTGATATCATATAGTAAGAGTCCAAGTTTTAGACTATGAAATTATTCCTAGTAAGTCGGTCCCCGTAGTAAGGTAATTTCCGGAGGTCTTTTCTAATGATCTTCCCGGTTTTACTCTCGAACGGGAAATTTATTTTTGTATCGACTTGTTACCGGATACAAATCCCATATAAATTCCTCTTTATCAGATGGCTCCGGCCGAATTGAATGATTTGAAGGCTCAACTCAAATATCTACTACAAAAATGCTTCATTAGACCTAGTATTTCTCCATGTGGTGCTACGGTTTTGTTTGTGAATAAGAAGGATGGGTTCCTTAGAATATGCATTGTTATCGCCAACTCTATAAAGTCACTATCAAGAACAAGTATCCTCTCCCTCGAATTGATAACTTGTTTGATCAACTCCAAGGGGAAAGCTGCTTTTCTAAGATTGACTTGAGATCGGGGTCTCACCAACTTAGGGTGAGAGGTAAGGATATACAAAAATGGTATTTCTGACTAGATATGGTCTCTATGAGTTCTTAGTAATGTCCTTTGGTATCACTAATGCCCCGATGGCATTTATGGGTTTTATGAATAGGGCGTTTCGAAGTTACCTAGATTCATTTGTGATTGTCTTCATTGACGATATCTTGGTATATTTGAAAAATGAGGGTGAACACATGAGTCATTTGAGAGTGGTGTTGCAAGTACTTAAAGAACATCAATTGTTTGCCAAGTATAAAAAATGTGAGTTTTGGTTGAGGTCGGTGGCGTTTCTTGGTCATATCATCTCTAGTGTGGGAGTTGAGGTTGATCCAAGAAAAACCGAGGCGGTGAAAATTGGCCTAGACCATTGTCTCCAATCGACTTTAGGGCTATTATCGGAGGTTTGTGGACGGTTTTGCATCGATTGCATCTCCCTTGACTATTTTGACTCAGAAGTTTGAGACGTCGGAGGCATGTGAGAGAAGCTTCGAAATATTGAAAGATAGGCTTACTTCCCCTACGGTGTTGACTTTACCGGAGGTTACAAAGGGCTTTGTAGTGTATTATGATGCATCCCGAGTGGGTTTGGGGTGTTTGCTTATGCAACATGGGAAAGTAGTAGCTAATACTTCTAGACAACTTAAGGTGCATTAGCGAAACTATCCAACTCATGATCTTGAGTTACCGGCCATGGTATTTGCCTTTAAAATATGAAGGAATTACGTGTATGGTGTTCATGTTGATGTGTATGCCAACCACAAAAGTCTCCAATTTGTGTTTACTCAAAAGGAGTTGAATAACCGAAAATGATGGTGGTTGGAATTATTGAAGGACTAAGATAAGAATAATATATATGACCCCAGCAAGACCAATGTGGTTGCGGATGCTCTAATTCATATGACCATGGGTAGTGTGTCTCATGTAGAGGAAGATAATAAAGACATAGTGAAAGATGTTAATAGGTTGGCAAGATTGGGCATAAGGTTGGAAGATTCTCCGAATAGTGGTTTTATGGTCCATCATAACTCTGAGTAATCATTGGTGGTTGAGGTGATGTCTAAACAAAACCATGATCAACCATTAATGGAGTTGAAGAAATGGTTCTCGGCAAGCTTAATGAGTAATTCTACTTATGGGGGGATGGTTTCTTGAGGTATCAAGGAAGGTTGTCTGTTGCCAATGTAGATGGTTTGAGGAATCAGATTCTTAAGGAAGCTCATGGGTCCCTTACTCCATTCATCCTTATTTGACAAATATGTACCATTACCTTAAGGAAGTGTTTTGGTGGGAAGGCTTTAAAAAGTACATAGCAGAATTTGCTGCTAAGTGTCCAAATTGCCAACAAGTAAAAGTCAGACATCAAAATTCGAGCGGTTTACTTCAAGAAATATAAATTCCTACTTGGAAGTGGAAGACATCAATATGGATTTTGAGGTAGGTTTTCCTAGGACACAAAAATAATATGACTTCATATGGGTGGTTGTGGACAGGTTGACCAAATCATCTAGATTTATTCTTGTAAAGTCTACTTATTCGGCGGAGGATTATGCAGAGATATTCATATATGAGATTGTGTGTTGCCATGGTATTCTATTATCCATCATATCGTATAGGGGTGAACAATTGACATCAAGGTTTTTGAGGTCCTTCAAAGAAGGGTTCGGTACCAAGGTGAAGTTAAGCACCACTTTTCAACCCCTAACGGATGGTCAAGCGGAGAATACTAATCAAGCTCTTGAGGATATGATTAGAGCTTGTGTCATTGATTTCAAGGGAATTTGGGATAAGCACTTTCCTTTGGTGTAGTTTGCTTATAATAATAGTTTCCATTCATCCATATCCATGGCTCCTTATGAAGCCTTGTATGGTAGGAGGTATAGATCTCCTATTGGGTGGTTTGAAGCTTGTGAGTCTTTGATTCTTGGTATCGATTTGATTTATAAGATTTTGGATAAAGGTAATATCATAAATAACCAGTTGAAAACAGCCTATAGTCGGCAAATGTCCTATGCCGATCATAGGAGAAGAGATTTAGAGTTTGAAGAAGGTGTACTTGAAAATTTCGCCTATGAAAGGGGTGGTTAGATTTTGCAAGAAAGGGAAATTTAGTCCTCGTTATATGGGTTCGTATGAAATCTTTCAAATAGTTGGTAAGGTTGCCTATGAGGAGAAACTCCCTAATGAATTGGCTTCGGTTGATCCGGTTTTCCATGTTTCTATGGTTAAGAAGTGTATCGGTGATCCCGAGTGTATTCTTCCTAATGAGGGTCGTGGTGTGAAGGATAACATCTCCTATGAGGAGGTTCCGGTTGTAATCCTTGATCGTCAAGTGAAGAGGTTGAGGAATAAGAAGGTAGCCTCCGTAAAAAGTGTTATGGAGAAACCACCTAGTTGAGGGGGCAACATGGGAGGCCGAGGGCCACACGAAGTCCCGTTATCCTCAGATCTTCCTAATAAAGGTTATTAGGTTTTACTTATAATGAAAATAATGACTAAATTTGAAGTTGCTATAATTTTTGGTAAAGTTTTGCAAAATGTGCATTTTTGGTGTTATTAGAGTGAAGTTACGGTGAATTATGCATATTGACTTGAAAATTTGAAATTCTTCTTGTTTTGAGTCATGTTGTGCATGATGAGTCTTTATGAAATGATATAGAGTATGTTGTTAAGATGAGTTTTGGCATAATTTACTCATATATGGTGTGTTGAGCTCATGTTGGTGTTGTGAGAAGAAAATTCCTCATAATGTGATGTTTGAGCCTTATAAGTGGTAATTGAAGTTTTGAATTGCCTTGTGTAAATGTTAGGATTGATGTTGTAACTCATGTTGTTATGAATTGTTTATTGGTTAGGCTGATAGCCTTGATTCTATTCCTTCCTTACAAACGATTTTAGTGTCATTCAGGGATGAATGTTCCTAAGGGGGGATAGTGTAACACTTCAAAAATCTAAGACGTTTCGTAGAGCCTAGCATAAATGTAAAAAGGTTTACACGTTGTTTTAAGCTCTATTTTAGTGTATATAAGTCATTTAAGAAATCTAGAAACCAAAAACGTCAAAGCACGTCCATTACATCCGTAAACTAGTTCAATGAGGTACTACCGTGCCTTAGCCTATTCGAGTAGCTTTTAGGAGTCGGAAAATGATGAAAATTGGTGGAAGGGTGTATAACACGCATTAGAGTTAGTTCATAGTCGAAACGTCCGGGCACGACCAACCAAGTACCAACCAAGGGCCCTTGAGGAGGACCCTTGCATTTTTGAAAGAAGCTGCCAAAAGGCAGTGTGCATAGACTTGTACAATCGACGAGGTTTGTGTCAATCAAAAGGGCATCGATGGCCACCGTCGATGAAAACATAGTCAAATTTTAGAAGAGCCTGTTTTTAATAGTCTCTGAACTTAACAACGGACCAACAGGACGGTTGTTCCTTGGTCCGTCGATTGGCACATTGGCCGTGGATGGGGTTCCGTGTGTGAGGTCTGTGTTTTGCTGCACGTTTTTATTTAGTTCATTTAATTATTTAGATTAGTTAAGAGGTTAATTAGGGGTTAGTGGAGGTATAACTAAGTTAATTAACAACCTATATAAAGACCCTAAGCCACCTCAACGAACCTAAGCTCTAATATTTCCCAAACCCCAAACTCTCTTCCTTCTCTCTTCTTTCTCTCTCAAGATGAAGAACTCCATAGAAGACAAGGTAAAGGTGGGTTCTAGGTCTTCAATCACCAATTTTTCTCCATCAATATTAATCAAACATTAAGGTATGGGATTCCTTTCACCTTTTGGACTTCTTTCCCCAAAAGGTTCCATCAAATTGGGTTCAAAAGTATGAAATTCAAGTGGGTCTTTTCCAATCTCGAAATTGATCTGGTGAATTACTTTGTTTATGATTTATTTTTGATATTATGGATACATTAACATGTATTCTAACTTGATTATATTATCTCTTGATGGAACGGTCTAATTTGTAGAATACGACTTATTCCCCTTAACCCTAGGTTGTGATCTTAACATGAATTATGTAATGTTGGTTCAATCGACTTGGTTATTGGTTTAATTACAACTAGATGATGTTATTGTATCAATTATGAACAAATTAAGATTAATTGTATTCCAATTATTCTAGTTCTTGAGTAATTGATCTAGATTAAGAATTTTACCTAAGTCTCTTATCTAAAGCTATGAATTAGTGATGAATTGTAATGTAGTGATTCAATTGTCCTTGTTATAATGTTTGTTATTGTTGTGTGATGATATTACTCCCCTATTGGGTTGAGTTAAGGGTTGATAGTAATACCTTGAAGATGAATTATGAAGGAGACTTGCTAAGTATTGTGATCCCTATTTTTTACTTCAATTGTGGTTACTTGATATTAAGTGATAATGTTGCATTGAAGTATGTCTTGTATTAGGATTGATAGGGTTGGTATGATGTTGAATTTAAATGTCTTGACTATGGTTATGAGGTTGACTAAGATGTAAATGTTATAAGGATGTGATAATTACCATTGTTCCTTATCATGAATGATGAAGTAAATGTGCTAACCTCATTTGTATAAATTGTAATGAAAGGACTATACTACGAAAATCTTATTGAACTATGATGATGATGATTATACAAGGGATACACCCTATGACCTAATCTAAGCTATGATTGTTAATAAAGGCCTAAAGATATTTCAAATAGGACACTAGCTTAGCACCGAGTGAACTATAGTGAGGAGTGTCCCTTCCCACAAAAGAAAGGTAGGATCACTAATGTACTCTTGAGATTGGAGACTATAATTCATATAGCATAAAGAGGGTTCTAATTATATCTCCTATTTCTTGAACTATGTTGCCCCCATAGGAACACTAGGTAGTGGATCCATATAGTTGCTATGTTCATGTTTTGGTACTACCTTGGCAAGTAGTCTGCCTTCCTTTTGGGTAGGGTTCCATGACACCGGATTCCACATTAGCTCATGTGGTCTATGTCGGTTAGGGAATGATGTTCCCAAAAGGTAAAATGAACTAAAGGAATGAACTCTAACTACGATGACCTAAGGGGTTTAACTTAGTCTAGGTAGGGGTATAGGACTCTACCTAAACATTGCACTAGTTGTGAATATGTGATGATATCCATTGTTAATGTATGATGATATGTATTCTTAAATGGTATGCTATGTGAATTTGGATATTAGTCATGGTTTTTTTTTTTTTTTTTATTGAGTAAGGTTATGGGGCTTACTTAGTCGTTGCACTTGTTGACTTTATGAGGGTTCATGGGTAATTGTCTTGCTTTGGGTTATGTTGTCATGAACTCTTGTCTACACTTGCTGCTACTATAACTTGATAATAGAATTGTCTTGACCAAGTATTGAATTATGTGACATGTATTTTGGGATGACTAGACTTAGGGTTTTTTGGTCTTGTGCATGCTTTTGATTAATGATTATGTCTTATTGATTGGTATGGTTATCTTGAATATGCATAAGGCTTTCCAAATGTAAACCAACATGTGCTAATGAAATGTCCCTTTTTTTAGCATGAGTGAAAATTATATGCGCATATGGTCTCATACTTAGTACAAGTGGTGTACTAACCCCATTTTCTCCCTTTCCCCCAACATTTTATATTCCGGTTGTTGAAGGGATCTTGAGACAACTTTGAATAAGACTTGGAAATTCTCAATCATCCAAGTGGGTGGGTCCTCACTTTCCGTAGGCAATGTCAATATCAAGCTTATGTAGTTGTTTTAGTTTTAAGACTCTTATGTTCTTTCCCTTTTCTTTTGAGTACGAATTGTATAGACAATATGTGGATCTATTACATTGATGCATGGGATAGGCCCAAATTGTTATAATTGTTAGTTGGTTATTAGATGAGACATCAATTTAAAACTATCTTATATCTTATATATACTTATGTGCAATAAAATTAGAAGACTATGTAATGTTCATATACGAAGGGTCTATGTAAACTCGATACTAATATATTATGTGTATGTAGAGGTCTATGTAAACCTCAATGTAGAAATAATGAAAAGTTTAAAAAAAATTGCATTTTGACCTATGAATGTAATGATGTAAGCTAAGAGGCTAGTCTTAGTTCCCAAGGAGGACGACGACATCAGTTACATCTAGGGGGTGCTCCCCAGATGTGACAAAGTAATTCCGACAAGGCTATGATCATCATTGTGCATAAATTAATGCCGAGAGGCCACATTATTCATAAGTAAAGCACATAACACCGCCACCATGCCTGGACCATACCAATCACAACATAATTCAAGATCTAAATTACATAATATAAAGAGAATTAGGTCAGCGTACCACCAATCCACTTCAATCCATAGCTAAATCATCCAACTCATTACTCAAAGGCTCTTACCCATAGACTTAATCTCCAATTCCATTCAATAATCTCAATATTCAATGAATCCAAAGTAAAACAATATCAATTTATCAATCTAAGACAACCTACTTACACTGCCAGCGTAATTCTTTCATAATGCCATAACCCTAATCAAACTACACAACAACTCAATAATACAGACACATGATCAAATTACCCATAATATAGTCAAAACAAGGAGTTCGTACTTTACGTGGGTTCATAAGTAGTTTGATCTAAAATCATTCAATTAACATCAATTATATCATAAAACATTGTTTCAAATTGTTTCATGCAACAACCCATGGCTAGAAGTTCAATTACAAGGAAACATGTTTTGATCATCTTTGAAAAATCATTGGAATTGACTCCTTGAAGAAAGATATTTCAAGGATGAAAAAGCATACCTTAATTATGATGAAAAACCCACAAGATTGAAAAATTTGAGAAAAACAGTCTTCTTCCTTGGAGCTCCCAAGATTCAACAATGGAGGTTTTGGAGAGAAGAATGGAGAGTTTTTGTTTTGAGTTTAGGGTTTTGATTTGATTAGTGAGTTTAGGGGTATAAAATAACTCAATAACCAACATTAAATCGTCCCCAAATTACCCAAAAGACCTCTGCAATTATTAGACATTTTAACCAACTCAAATTTGACTTAAAAACGCGACCAATTCTGGTAGCTTACTCCACGTCGCGGAGGAACTTCCAATTCTTGGTTCTGAAAAATTTCGAGAAAAAATGGTTCGTGACAGCCCCGCGTCGCAGGGAAAGAGTTTTTCCCATTCAGTGTCAGCTTCACGACGCGCAGCCACCACCATATTATTGCTGGCGTGGTAGCTTGGCTGTCCCATGTTTGGTTCCTTTTTGGGGACCCTTTGGCTGGTCTCTGAGGCGCTGTTCTCGGATTTTTCAACCCTTTGCATGTAAGTATATGCGTAGGAACCACCGATACACAATTTAACCCTCAAACCATTTCCCAAAACATCACTACATAATACTATGCCAGACTACTTCAACTTCGACTAGTTTCCAAACGTCTTGGACGTTCTTGGTCGTTTGACCTCCAAACACTTCCAAACAATGTATACTGACTCTAAAAACCATTATTAATAATTTTAAGACTTTAAAACATCATGAAATAAGTTTTAGGCTAGATCATTTTTGAGGGTCTAACAATACTCCACCACTTGGAAACATTCGTCCTCGAATCACACATGCTTCTTGTTAGGCACTTTCAAGAGATGATTAAGTCAAGACTAGCAACACATAACAATACCACACAATAAAAAATGCACACATATAGGGGTAACATCAATTTAATATAATCAAGAGACTCACAAAACAACAAGAAGCTAGAAACAAATCTACGACTCATCATGCAATAAGACTCAGATTCTTCATTTCAAATAGCATTAAATCCTTTTAAATTCATTATAATAATTATATATATCAATTATATAAACACTATAACCATTTTCAACCAAAGAATAATTTAGTCAATTTTCCAAAAATTGTATAGTAAGCTGCGAGATGTTACACTGAACATGCTTTAAAATTTTCAAAAATGTAAATTTCAGAGAATTGATGATAAAAACATGACAATATGATAGATAAAACCATATTAACTCATTTTAAAACATAATTATAACTTCATGAAACGCACAATGCAAGGAATCAATGAAATTCAATTCCAGAAGACTCCTAGACACAATGCAACATGCAAGATGCTACTATGACTTTCTAACTCTCAAGATTGAATGGAATAGAAGAGATGAGACAACCAGTCACCATTATACTACTCACCATACTCCACCACATATAAGGAACTCATAACAATAAAGAGATAAATACAAGAACTTACCATAATCATCCTTATTCGACATTAATCCCTTAGCCTGGACTGCATAGAAGCGATATTTTCTTGGAACATCACTCTCCATACCATTCACTCTAGACTCAACACCTCTATTCACATGAGTAGTCATGGCTCGGGCTAAAGCAAGTAGAGCCTCTCTAGTTTCCCCATTAGTCATTTCCAGGGGAACCACCTGAACATCATTTCCTCCTTCCACAATAGGAGCTTGAGCATCCCTAGCACCTTGATCCCCTTGACCACCTTGAAGAACTTTCTCAACTTGTTCAACTTGAGGAGGATCTTCTCATTCACCCTTCACTCTTCCAACCTTCTAGCAGCCATCCTTCTTGTATTCATCTTCCTAAAAACACAAGGAAAAACATTAAGTACACTCATAACTTTTTATTGTACGGAACGACAAAAGAGTAGAGAAAGAAGGAAAATGTATCGTCTTATAGCCTCTCGCCCATAGATGTGTCACAACGCACACCAATGAATGGAACTATACTAGACGTGGCTTTATGAGACTTTTTGATTCCTAAGACCACTTTCATAACCTATGCTCAGATACCATGTTTGTAATGACCCGAGAGTACCCCCTAAAATTTAAGTCATTCTCCCATTGGAACACGGCGTACTTGACCTCTAGGAGGTCTTTTTCCAGCCCTTTCGTACAATTCATTGCATAAAACATATATGAAAATTAGTGCGGAATTAAAACTTTTCACAACATATCTAAAAGATCTCATTTATAGAAACAATAGAAATGCTAAGTCTCCAAGTAGCAAACTAAAACTGATGAAACATATTTTGGTCACAACCCATACTACAATTGAATACAAATTAACAAAGTCTATTACAATGCCTATAACTCAAAAAGCTAAACATATTGGTGTCTTCTAATCGATTGAGGTATTACCACAACTCTTACTAAGTACAAGTGATGTGCTAACCCTATTTTCTCCCTATTCCCCAACATTTTAGGTTCTGGTTGTTGAAGGGCTTGTGAAGAGTTTGAAGGAAGACTTGGATTCTCATTCTCCAAGTTTGGTAGGTCCTCACAACTTCGAGGACAATGCCACTTTCTAGCTTAGGATATTGATTAGTCTTAAAAACACTATGTTCATTTCCTTTCATTTGAGTACTAAAGATTTTATAGAGTATATGTGGCGCTTATTGTTTTGATTTATGGGTTATGCCTAATTGTTATACTCTTGTTTAGATGGTTATGAGATGAGACATCCGTTTGAAGACTATGTTATATCCTATATATATATGTGCATATAAAAGTAGAAGACTATGTAATCTTCTTATACGAAGGGTCTACGTATACTCGATATGAATATATTATGTGTATGCGATAGGTCAAACTAAACCTCAATAAAAACATAGAAAAGTTTTAATTTTTCCACATTTTTAACCTATGAATGTAATAATGTAAGCTAAGAGGCTAGTCTTACTCCTCTCCGAGGATGACGACGCCGGTTACATCTAAGGGTGCTCCCCGGATGTGACAAACTTCGTATCAGAGCATGAGAATGAATGTCCCTAAAATGATGCCTTCTAAAACCACGTCTATGTAGATTCTTATTCATAATTGTGAAGCGCGCCACACTTATGAGAGAGAGACTATATGATGCTTAGAAACTCTCATCTTCTTGTATTCCTATTTCATCCCTCTAGAGTACTATGATATGCCTTCATCTAAACCATGTATGGTGGTTTTAGTTATGAATACTCCAAAAGCAGCTTCTAGAACAGCCGAAGAAGAAATGGCTAATGTGGTACCTAATGACAACCAAGTGCCTCCACTTGACGAAGTTGCTATGGGTGATCAAGTTCCGGTTTCTCCTCCACCGATGACCGATGGAGATATAAGGGAAGATTTTCTCACTTTGACACAAGCCATCACATCCCAAGCTAATGCAATCACTTCTATAGTTCAAGCTATGATGGCCCAAATGAATAAGGAGGTTGGACCTCGAGTGCCTCAACATGCTAGCACTATAGTCTCGCGTTAGAGAGACTTATCTAGAATGAATCCACCTATGTTTTTTAGGTCGTGGTCAGTTGAGGACCCTCAAGATTTCCTCGATGAGGTCTACAAGATTGTTTATGATATGGGTTTGACCTCAACTAAGAAGGCCGAGTTAGTGGTCTATCAACTCAATGATGTGGCCCAAACTTTGTATGTGCAATGAAGGGATAATAGGGCACTAAGAGGTGGTCCGGTGACTCGGGAGATCTTTAAGAAGGCTTTATTTGATAGAATATTTCTTAATGAGATGAGGGAAGCTACAGGGGAAGAATTCATCAACATTCGTCAGGGAGGTATGAGTGTACTTCACAATTCCTTGAAATTTACTAAATTGTCCAAGAATAATCAGAGATTGGTTTCAAACCCAATGGATGAGAATAGTTGTTTTTTTACGGGGGTGTTCGATGACTTGGAGAAACATAGTCGTTCCGCTATGCTTCATCATAATATGAATATTTGTCATCTCATGGTTCATACTCAACAAGAGGACCAAACTAGGAAAAGGAGAAAGAGTACGGAGGCTAAGAAGGCCAAGTCTTGTCAATGTGGTTCTTCAAAGGGTAGGCTTGACATTCAAGACAAATCTAGGTTGAAGAAGAGGTTTTCTGATCCAGTTCCTACCAAATTTTCTAAGGCTCGTAATGGTAGTGTGTGTAACCCAAATCTCAAAAGGGAAGAGGTACTAGCTCACCAAACAATAAGCCAACTTGTGATTATGGTGATTGCCTTCTTGGGACGGACAATTGCTTTTGGTGTGACAAGAGTAGCCACAAGGTTAGTGATTGCCCAAATTTGCAGTGGCATGACAAAGGTACTGGTCAAGATCAATCTAGTGGTTCTAATGTGTATCCTCCAAAAAAAGAATCGCTTTTAGGCACTTCGCTCAAGGGGTGAACAAGAGAGTTCTCCCGATGTAGTGACCGGTATGTTACAGGTCTTCTCTATAGATTTATATGTTTTGCTTTATCCGGTTGCTACATTATCTTTTGTTACTCCCTTGATAGCTAGAATATTTTATATTTTGCCTGATATTCTAAATGAACCTTTCATGGTAACTACCACAGTAGGTGAGTCGCTGGTTGCAAAGAGGGTATATAGGAATTGTCCTATAATGTTGCCCAATAGAGTTACTCATGTTGAATTAGTAGAACTTAATATGTTTGATTTTAATGTCATCATGGGAATGAATTGGTTGCACGTTTGTTTTGTTTCCATTGATTGTAGAACTAGAATTGTCAAGTTCAATTTTCCAAATGAAACTGCTTAGAGTGGATGGGAAATCCAATTCCTAGAGGTCGTATTATCTCTTGTCTTAAGGCTTGTAAAATGATCTCAAAAGGGTGTCTACATCACATTGTAAGAGTCAAAGATTTAGACTCCAAAAATCCTCCCATTGAGTTAGTCCCCGTAGTAAGGGAATTTCCAAAGGTCTTCCCTAATGATCATCCCAAAATACCTCCAAACGGGAAATTTTTTTTGTATTGACTTGCTACCGGATACCGACCCCATTTCAATTCCTCCTTAACGGATGCTTCTGCGGAATTCAAAGAGTTAAAGGGTTAACTCAAGGACTTACTACACAAAAGCTTCATTAGACCTAGTGTTTCTGCATTGGGTTCTATGGTTTTGTTTGTGAAAAATAAGGAGTGGCCTTTATAATGTGCATTGATTATCGCCACTCAATAAAGTCACTATTAAGAACAAGTATCCTCTCCCTCAGATTGATGACTTGTTTGATCAACTCAAAGTGGCAAACTACTTTTCTAAGATTGATATGAGATCGTGGTATCACCAACTTAGGGGGAGAGGTGAGGATATACCAAAAACGGCATTCCGAAACTAGATATGGTCACTATGAGTTCTTAGTAATGTTCTTTGGTCTCACTAACGCCCTGGAGGCATTTAAAGACATCCGAGATGTCAAGTACGCCATGTTACTTCTAGAGGGTTCTCCCCGGATACTATATTTTGAGTTAAATAGATATTGAAAGACTCTTGTGTGTATACACATCAATAGGACACATACAAGCAATGGACTCCATATTTTCAAGGCAAATACCATTAACTGCTATGCCACCTTAAGTTGTCTAGAGGCATAGGCTACTATTTCCCATGTTGCATTACCACACACCCCAAGCCCACTCGGGATGCATTCACAATATCAACGAAAAACCCTTCGTACCCTCCGGTAAAGTCAACACCGGAGTGGAAAAGAGGTCTATCGTTCAAGATTTGGAAGCTTCTTTCACATGCCTCCAATCACCCAAATTTTCTCATACACTTTTGGGTTCAAAGTGGAGTTAAGTGAGATGTAATGGACGCAAAACTATTCCACAAACCTTCTATAATGAGTCCACTAGACCAAGGGAAAGTGCTAATTGTGGGTTGAGTCAATGGTCTAGGACTAGTTTTCATCGCCTCGGTTTTCCTTGGACAAAACCTCAACCCCCTCACTAGAGATTATATGACCAAGAAACGCGCCGACATGAAAACCAAAACACACCATTTACTAACATGAAAATAGTTGGTTCTCCCAAACCAATACCAACCACCTTGAAGTGGTCATGTGTCACCCTTATTTTTCGAATATACAAAGATGTCGTCCAATGAAGACTATGGAAAAAATGAATATAGGTAACTTATTAAACACTCATTTCATGATATCCATA
>CM040625.1:40701895-40731772 GCA_022817965.1 Solanum lycopersicoides
TAAGATAGTGAGATGGCATTGGATTCCTCTATCTATTATTTTGGATAGAGGGGCTAAATTAACTTCTCATTTTTGGAAATCTTTCTAGAAAAGTTTGGGTAGTCAGGTGAAGCTTAGTACTGCTTTCCATCCGCAGACAGATGGGCAAGCAGAGCGTACCATCCAGACCCTTGAAGACATGTTGAGAGCATGTGTTCTTGACTTCAAGGGGAGTTGGGATGATCACTTGTCGCTGATAGAGTTCTCTTACAATAGTAGCTACCCTTCCAGTATTGAAATGGCACCTTTCGAAGCATTATATGGCCGAAGATGAAGATCTCCGATTGGCTGGTTCAAAGTAGGAGAATCAGCCATCCTTGGTCCCGAGATCGTGCATGAGGCAGTGGAGAAGGTGAAGATGATTAGGGATAGATTGGCTACTGCTTACAGTCATGAGAAATCCTATGCAGATAACTGAAAGAGATCTCTTGAGTTTGAGGTGGGTGATCAAGTCTACCTGAAGATATCACCCCTGAAAGGGGTGATGAAGTTTGGTAAGAAAGGCAAGTTGATTCCGAGGTATATAGGTCCTTATGAGATCTTGCAGCGAGTGGGAAACATTGTATACGAACTAAAATTACCTCGACACTTGGCTTCTGTTCATCCAGTTTTTCACGTTTCTATGCTTAAGAAATGTCTAGGCGATCCAGCATCTATCCTGCCTGTTAAGGGGTTAGGAGTTGATGAGAATCTTTCTTATGAAGAGGTTCTAGTCGAAATTTTATATCGCCAAGTGAAGCGGCTATGGAACAAGGAGGTTGCCACCGTGAAGGTCCTATGGCGGAACCATCTTGTTGAGGGAGCAACGTGGGAGGCCGAGGCCGATATGAGATCCCGCTACCCTCGTTTGTTCAGTTCTAAAGGTTAGATATTATCTTCCTAAGTCTGGTTTATGTGTAAGGAAACTCTAAGTTCAAGTGCTTTAGTAGATTTGCTGTGATAGGTCACTAATCGTATGTATTTTAGTAGCACTATGTGAGTTAAAATTAAGTCATGTTTGCACTTCATGTTGCTGTTTTTGTGTAGCATAGACATGATTTTTTATATTGCATGAGTTGTGATGTTCCTTAAGTTAAGTGTGATTGAGAAATAAATTCCTCAATCTCAAATATGAAGCTTCAGATAAGCTTGAATGTTATGCATCATCCGAATAAGTGTGAATCAAATATTCACAAAACAGAAAAGTTTAAGCATGATAAAGTAACTTTCGAAATCACCCTCTTTGTTTAAGTGATGTGTAAGTGTCATTCGGGGATGAATGTTCCTAAGGGAGAAATATTTGGCATAGTATAGAAAAATTGGCTCAGAGATATTAGTCAATTTTCTATATACGAATATGAAATATACTTTTTGGGTTGCCATACCCCAATTCAAGATTGACGTTTAAGAAATGTACCTGCAATGAAGACCCTAAGCTAATAAAATATATTTCGTCCAACTCACAGAAAGTATGAGGCATCCAAGTGTCAAGCCTAGATACCATGGCACATGATCAATTAAAATGATCATGTAGATTAAGCAGTGCCCAAGGACATGGTGAGGGTCCTTGGGACAATAAGTAAACATTCCTAAATGGGTCATTAAGATAAATTAGTTAGGGAAGTGTAACAAACCCCTGTACAAGCACATCGGCAACACAGGTGAAGGGATCGACTAAGGGGACCACGGAACCACCTAACCGAATTCGGTTAGGGCGGTTAAGCATGACACGCACGGGCGGGTCCCTCCATGTGGGACCAGACAGCCTAACTAACTCTATGTCCTAACCAACTATCCTAACTAGAAAACTAACCTAGGACTAACCAAATTGGACCCTAATGCACCCGACAACTAGGACTTGGTCGGGTGGCACCTAACTAACTTAGGGACAACCTAGTACCTAACATAGGATGGTCCAAAGTTTTTAGTTGTGGTCCTAGTGACTTAGGGGTATTTTATTAATTCACTTAAGTCCCTTAATTAATTAACTAAGCAGCTAGATTAATTAATTTAAAACCTTGGTCCAGCCGAGACACTTAGCCAACTTCGGATTTGGCCAAGTCAATGGTCCTCCTATGTCTAGTCAACTTAGGAGGGGTATTGTAGTAATTAACTAATTAATTTATTGATTAAGTTAATTAACCTAAAGTTGAATAATTCAACATCAGTTCCAAAAACCTAGAAACCACGTTCATTCACAATAGACTCAGGACTAAGGCATAAACAACAAACCGCAAGAACGTAGAACACTAAAGTCTCTCTTAGGCGATTTCAAAGTACTTTTCAAGGATTTCGTGTAGAGTGGTCGTAGATTCGAATATACATAAGGTATGGGTTTCTCTCCTGGACTTCTTCTCCAAGAGAACTTTCTTTCCAACTATTCAAAGATCTTGATAATTAGGGTTGTTCCCGTGTTCTCGTCAAACTCCTTGTCCCTAGTATCCTTTTCGATTCTATGTTGAATAGGTTATAGATCATGTTGTTGGTATGTGGTGCTGGCTGATCTTATGTGTAATGTTGTTGAATTATGAATGTCGATTACCCTATGAAGTTGTGATCGTATAAAGTTAAGTGCTTAAAACGTGAATCATGAATCGGCGATGTCTTAGTTACAACCGTAATAGTTTAAGTGTTGATGTGTTTGTCCAAATGTTGTATTGTTGTGATTGTGACCTTATGAAGATGTTATAGTCATCAAATTTTAATATGATGATGTCCAATATGTCTTAGAAACGTTACTCTAAAGTCATGAACTAAGATTGGCTTAAAAGACAACTATGAAATCACATCTTGAATGAATTGACTATATGATGCCATAAAATTGGCTAACACTACTTTGTCAAAACGAATACATGCTAATGGATAGGAGATTACGTAAATGATTGAAAGATTGCTAAAGGTTCATACATATTCTATTTAAATATGAACGTACGTAAAATTGGTCTATACCAACAAAAATGGTTGTGTAGTTTAACATCCCAAATGTAGAGGCCAATACTAATCATATGCCAATCTTGTGTAGTTAGAATATAAAATGATATTATAAGCACTTCTAAAGTAATTCAATGAATCCATAACCAAGGGCATGCCATTCATTGGGACAACTCCCAACATGCTCTATAAGAATGAACTATGAACATATGTATCTCATTGCAACAAGTGCTCATCGTCCATAAACGATGAAATGTAGCTACTACACTTAAGTAAAGAAGTAACGTGAGTCATAACATAATTAAAGGGGTCTAAATTAAGTAAGTGACCAGAATGGGGTGTTAAAGAAAGTGAGACAAGTCTTACTTACACCTAAGTTACTATGTTAAAAGAATACTCACGAATGAAGGTGTTAGAATGTGTGAGACTAGTCTCATTAACACCTAAGGATGATATGTAATGACAATTCACATTCATCAATGTAAAGTAAGGATGATATGTAAGGACAATTCACATTCATCAATGTAAAGTAAGGATGATATGTAAGGACAATTCACATTTCATCAATGTAAAGTAAGGATGATATGTAAGGACAATTCACATTTCATCAATGTAAAGTAAGGATGACAAGTCATAAAAAGAGTAAGTAAAACTCAATCTAGAAGTAAGCTTCCATAATGCTTGAGTCAACTCTAAAAGATAAAGAAGATAATGAAAGTGAGCACAACACCGATAGACTAGTTATGAGCATGTGCTTGCACGTGTAAGTCTCATGAGACGAGGCTACCACCGAGGTGGATAAGTAGTATCATTACGTCCCTAGTCTTCGAACTATGTCTAGCCAACATAGGAACTAGCCAGTGGTTTCCACCTAAGAGAGCTAGGCATGTTCGGTTTCACCTTGGCCGGTGATTCCACCCCTTTTTGGTGTGGGGCAGACACTGTATTTCATGTTTAGCTCACATGATCTATGTCGATTAATGCTCACGATATGTTCTTGGTTCACTATAGCCATGAGCCACTCTTTTTCGGTGTGGAGTGAACACTTGAGATGGATCCGCCTTAGCTGGGGATCACCCCTTTTCGGTGTGGGACAGACACTGGATTCTATGAGTAGCTCACATGGTCTAAGATTCATTTTAACTGGTGAATCACCTCTTTTCAGTGTGGGGAAGACACTGGATTTCATGTTAGCTCGCATGATCTTATTCCCTATGATGTCTCTATGAAAGCGAGAATGAATGATGATGATGGAACGTATGTTCAAAGTGAGCAATGAAGAAGAGCTTAAGAATGTCAAATGCCAAAATCACACTCATGAAGTTTCAGCAAATAATGGGCAAAGACAAATAAGATTGGCTTATAATGACTTCTTATATGATGCCAAGAAGGGAAGTAGGAATATCATGGTAATTAAATAACTTATAACTTCCCTAACATGAAAGTAATGAAACAGATGGCATAGCCAATAAAATTGGCTTATGAAATGTTTATGAATACATAGAGTAAAGAATGACTCACTATAAGGTAGGGAAATCATTCCTTAGTCCCTGAATTACTTACATAGATTCATTGTAGGTATGGGACTACAATGAATCATTGCACTTGTAAGTAAAACATAGGACTAAAGAAATTATTGAACTACACAACAAGAAGAAGAAAAAGACTGAAAAATAATCTAAGAGACAAAATTGGAGCTCTCAAGTTTGGAGGATCAAATTTTCAAATCTTTGCTCGAGTTGTTCTAAAATTATGTTGATGATACTAATGTCATTTAATCATATAGAAAATGAGTTGGGTGCTTTGAATGCATTAAAATACATCATATTCATACCACAATTCACAACTAACGAATTAGGAAAGTCTAATTACTAGACTTCCCAGAAATGGCATGTTGCTTATGAAGAGCTTTCATTGATCATGCATAGCCTTATGTGTATGTGTGCATACACCCATACTTAGTACAAGTGGTGTACTAACCCCCTACTATTTACTATTTTTATAGGTGCAGGTCAGAGTACAGATTGACGACACTTGTAGATGTTTGGACTTCAACGTTTCTCCAAACCATTTGGTAGGTCCTCCTGATTTCGAGGATGCTAAAGCTTAGTCTAGCGTTAGATATAGACATAGCTAGTGGATGTTGTCCCTAGAGTTTCCTTAACAGTTTATTTTGAAGCTTTTGTAATAAGGCCATTTTTGGCAAACGTATTTATGATATATTCATATTCTGTTTCGAATTGATTCTTTAAGATAGATGGTTGTTCTCTTATGTTGATCTTAGTATATGATGTAACTAGTTAATAATTATATGAAGTCTATGTATATTTCATACGTTTAAAAAGTTTTAAATTTTCCGCAAAGTTAACTAGATGAATATGATGAATGCAAGATGAGGCTTGTCTGCGACCTCTGAGAGGTCAACGACGCCGGTGGAGATTTGGATTCAAGAATCCGGGTCGTTACAAACACGTCGAAGGACAATGCCTTTTTAGCAGCTTTCTTGCGAAATTGCAAGTGTCCTCCTCAAGAGCCCTTGGTTGGTCCTTCGGGAGTCTTACACGGACGTTTCGACTATAAACTAACTCTAATACATGTTAGACACCTCACCACCAAATTTCATCTTTTTCGGACTCTTAAAACTTAGTCAAATAGGCTAAGGCACACTAGCACCTCTTGAACTAGTTTCCGGATGTCATGGAATTTTCTTGGCGTTTTGATTCTAAAACGTCCTAAATTACTTATATATATTAAATTTGACTTATAAACAGTGTTACAACTCTTAGACTCTCATGTTAGGATCTAGATTAGGCTTTAGACTTTCGGAGTATTACATTATCCCTTCCCCCTCCTTAGGAACATTCGTCCCCGAATGACACTAAAATTCGTTGAAAGGAAGGAATAGACTCAAAACTAGCAGCCCAACCAACAACAATATATCAAAACATGAGTTACAATAAAAATCATCATAACCACATGACCTTTTAGACAATGCAACTCAAAACATCATTTTCAACTCATAAGAGTTCAACATTCATTTCATGCTTATTCATTATGCCAAAACTTTCTTCCACACACTTCAACATGCTTAATACAATTCGTGAAGTTGCAATATACCAAAATGCACAACATAAACTCAAAACAAGTAAAAACCAACATTTTCATTTTTAGGCATAAAGTTCACTGTAATATCACTGTAACATGCACATTTTTGTAAAACTTCACCAAAATCAAGGCAATTTAAAATAAACTTACTATTTTCACTACAAATAGGAATAACTAACTTTAATTATCAAATAGATGAGGGTAACGGGACATCATGTCGGCCTCGGCCTCCTATGTTGCACCCTCAACTAGGTGGTTCTTTCATAACACTTTTTCGGAAGCAACCTCTTTGTTCCTTAACTTCTTTACTTTTCTATCAAGGGTTTCAACCGGAACCTCTTCATAAGAGAGGTTATCTTGAACTCCTAGACCCTCAATCGGAAGAATAGATTCTGGATCATTGATACACTTTTTGAAGAATGGAAACATACAACACCGGATGAATCAAAGCCAATTCACTAGGTAACTTCAACTCATATGCAACCTAGTCAATCGTTCGCGAAATATCATAGTGACCCACATAACGAGGAATCAACTTCCCTTTCTTGAAAAATCTCACCACCCCTTTCATAGGTGCAATTTTTAGATAGACTTTATCACCTTCCTCAAATTCTAACTCTCTTCTCCTATGGTCGGCATAAGACTTTATCCGACTATAGGCTGTTTTCAATCAGTTCCTTATAATATGAACCTTATCCAAAGTCTTATAGATCAATTCGTGACCCAAAAGTGAAGACTCACCCACTTCAAACTATCCAATTGGAGATCTACATCTCGTACCATACAAGTATTCATAAGGAGCCATAGATATAGATTAATGGTGGCTATTGTTGTGTGAAAACTCAACCAAAGGCAAGTGCTTATCATAATTTCCCTTGTAATCAATTTTACAAGCTCTAAGAATATCGTCAAGGGTTTGAATAATACGCTCCGCTTGACCATCCGTTTGAGGATGAAAAGCGATGCTTAACTTCACATTGGTACCTAACCCTTTTTGGAATGACCTCCAAAACCTATATGTGAATTGTGCACCCCTATCCGATATGATGGATAACTAAATACCATGGTGACACACAATATCATGTATCAAGATCCTTGCATAATCCTCCGCCGAGTTTGTGGACTTGACGGGAATAAAATGAGTGGATTTGGTCAACCTATCCACAACCACCCATATGGAGTCAGATTGCTTTTGTGTCCGAGGTAAACCTACCACAAAAACCATAGTAATGTCTTCCCACTTCCAGGTAGGAACTTGGATTTCTTGAAGTAAAACACCCGACTTTTGGTGCTCGGCTTTCACTTGTTGGCAATTTGGACATTTTGCAACAAATTCCGCTATGTCCCTTTTCAAGCCTTCCTACATAAACACTTCTTTAAGGTCATGATACATGTTTGTAGAACCCGGATGACTGGAGTAACGGTACCCATGAGCTTTCTCAACAATCCGGTTCCTCAAGTCATATACATTGGGAACAGACAACCTTCCTTGATACATCAAAACACCATCCCCCCATAAGGAGAACGACTGAATAAGAATGACTCAATAATCTTACCAATAACCGACTCCTTCAAGTCAATCAATGGTTGATAAAGGTGTTGTTTGGACATCACCTCAACCACCAAAGATTATTTGGACGTATGATTGACGATAAACCCACTATTTGGATAATCTTGCAATCTAACACCTAAGAGAGCCAAGCTATGAACATCTTTAACTAGGTCTTTCTTGGCTTCTTCTCCGTGAGACACCCTACCCATGGTCATATGACTTATATCTTCCACAACAAAATTGGCCTTGCCGGGGTGGTAGAGAACACTCTTGTCGTAATCTTCCAGCAATTCCAACCACCTTCTTTGTCGAAGATTCAACTCTTTTTGTGTAAGACCCCCAAAATGAGTTATGGTGTCTACAGACTAACATGTTCGACATAAGGGTATAAGGTCCTAAAATGGTCTATAATTTGGTATTGATGTGGTGTCTAAAGTTTGAGGTGATTTGGAAGTAAAACATCAAGGGACGACCAAGACGTTCGACGACTAGTCATCTAAGGGGCCTTAGATGCTTTTATGTGTTTATTTGTATGTCATGGGATTATGATGTTTTAAAATGGGTAATAATGACGTTTATAAGCAGTGTATGGAGTTTCATGTCTGTCTTGAGTGTGCCTTGCATGTTTGGATGTGTTTTACGTGTTCATTTTGGGTGAAACCTGCATAAAAGGTCTTCAACATGTTAAGTTTATATTCACGTTGGAAACGTAGGGGTACGACATACCAATGGCCCCGAAAGAGACCCTCAAGAAGGATAAAAGGTTGTCGAGACACTGCCTAGGTAGTGTCAATCGACTGAGCCAAATGATGCCTCATTTTTTTATTGACACCCCGTCGATGGGGAGGCGTCGACGGTCACTTATCCTGGGGAAGGCTTAGCAACACGAAAGCCTCAAACCCAAATGACGGATGCCACAAACGGTCCGTCGATGGGCCAACGTGGTGTCGCCTGTGTTCGTCGATTCAGGCCTGCAAAACTGCCATGCACGCTGCCTATAATTGTGGGGTGAATGGGAAATCCACCCCACTCGCTAACTTTACCCTACTTGGTTTATTTGGTTGTTTTAAGTATATATAGATGATAAAAAACGTGAATAGTACATACCAAATCCCCCATTCAAAATCAAAATCTCCCTCTCCCAAATTATCCTCTCTAGAAACCTCCATTGAAGGTGAAGATCAAGGTCAACTTGTAGATGGGATTTACTATGGGCTCTTCATCATGTTTTAGAGGTTTTCTTCTACATTAATATATGGTGATCCTTAATCTCTAGTTAATCTTTCATCTAGAGAGTCTTCTTAAATGTTTTCAAAGAAGTCTCATGATCAAATCTCTTCTTCTTCAAACTATCCATGGGTTCTTTCTCAAATTTATTTAAAAAGCATAATATTAATGTATTGATGATTATCTACTGATTTGTACTTGATTTTCAATCCAATTGCATGATGAACCCATGCTCTATCACAAACTCGATTTTAGCCTATGTATGTCTTTATGATCTTGATCTCATGTATATTGCATTGTGATTAAATTATGTTAATATGCTTATACATACTGCATAGTATGTATATTGATGATGAATTGTTGAGGGATGATCCATGAGGGTCAAGTTTTAAGGTTTTTAATAAGGCTAGTCTATCATGTAGTAACTTGTGATCTTGACGTTAGGATGGTTGTTATGTGACTCGATTATGGTGAATTATCTTAGATACTTCCTATCTGTGTAATATGATCATAATTAGGTATAATTGATCAAATATGAATATATAACATTTAAATTGGTAAAGATGTATTTAGGTTCTTCTAGCCTATAAACTTGATAGAGTAATGTATATGTTGTGATCTACATTCTGGGGTAGATGAAGCATTATTTAGATATTATGTTCTATCTCTTTAGGTACTTACCTATATGCATATTATGGATAAAATATGATTGATGATCAATACTAGGGAAATTGTTTGATGATCTATAACTCTCTACTTTCTAGTATATAGGTGATGTATAATATTAGATTGTAGTATGATATTGTAGCGACTTGTACATAGTTTCTTTCATGATCAAGTGTATATTTATGTACTTCCGTATAATGTATTGATGATGAAAAAGGTGTATTGATCAATGAAGATCAAAGGTTGATGAATTGGTAAGAATGACTCTTCCTCTCTACTTTTCTATATTATTGTAGTTGATGAAGCCTTTTATGGCATTGTGTGGTATGGTCCACTTATGATGGTGGTGTTTATTTTATTGTCATTACATATATGTTTTGACTATGTACTTGAAGGCATTTTGATGAATATATGAGTGTGTGGTTATGATGCTCACACTATGTGTAACTTGTGCCAAGGCTTCTATTCTAGTTGTGAATCTCGGTTATGTAGCTAGTGCTATAAGTATGTAAATGGTTATGTTAGGATCATGTGTAGGTTCTTCCATTAATGAAGTTTTAAGGATAGATGACCCCTACCCATGTACCCCTATGTGAATGTGTGAATAGCTAAGGTTAGGAGTCTTGAATGTAATGTGAACATTGTCTTGTCTCCTATGCCAAAATGTGTTGTGTGGTGTATGCTTGAAAGTGTATTATGGTCCTAAGAGGTGGCTGCCTCAATGTGTTGTTGATAGCTATTATGTGATAATGTTGACCAATGTACACACACACTCGCAAATTATGCATGCTTACAATGTAGTAAAGGTTCATGGTGTCTAATGAAAAGTTGTTCTCATGTGCACTAACTGTCTACTACTATGCATGTAAGGTAAAATGTATGTGAAGTATGTTATTTATCCCTTAACTAGGATGACTTGATAGGTGTAAAAGTATGGGCAAGGGTATGGGACCTTGTGTATGAATTGCACATGTGTACCTTGATAGAATAGTTCCTAGGTTTGGTTTCTATGTACATGAATATGAATGTATGGATATGTTATGAATGTGTATAGTCCCTTAAAGTGTTATGTGAAAGGATTGATCATATAGTTACACTTATATACAATTGCATTGATGTTATGAACATGTGTGGTCTAAAGGTGTTATATGGAAGGGTTTCTCACATATACGTATAAACACACACATGAATGATGATCTAGTTATTAGTAGGGTCTGTTCAAAGGTGCTATTACATATTCTATGTCCATGTTAAAGGGTTTCTCACATGATTTAGGTTGATGACATATATAGGGGTTAACATTCCTAAGACTGTGTTTTATAAAGTAATCACAATAAAGGTTTTTCAATAAAGAGAACTTAGCCTAGCACCGAGCGAACTTAAAGTTGAGGAGTGTCCCTTCCCATCGTAGGAAGGTAGGTCACCATAGACCTCATGGGGTGGATATCCTCATGACCCAAAAAGGGTGTAGAGTGATGTTTCCATGACGGACCTCAAGTTCCTTAAAATATGCTTGCCACATAGGATCTAGCAAGTGATATCAACTAATATGCTAGCATGTGTTAATGTTCTACCTTGTCTAGGTAAGAACACCTTGCATTGGTGTAAGGCTCTACAACACCAAATTCCATGTTTAGCACCCATGGTCTTAGTGTCGGTTTAAGATATAGTTTCCATAAAGTAAAATTGACAATTTAATTAAAGTAAAGTAAAGGGGCCCTAACTAGGATAACCTAAGGTAAGGTACATAGGATAGGTAGAAGTAATGAACCCTCCTAGACATTGCACAAGTATCTCTCTAAGGGAGTCCTAGGAAGGTTGTTTAATGTATCTGCATATGTTATGGTTCTCTTGCATGACATTGTCTTAGTGTATACATGATGTGATGATATGCATAATGGTGGTCTTATTGACTATTTGATAAAGGTCTTTCCTGGTTTGGATGAAGTAGTCTTTACTTTCTATGTTGATGTATGAAGTGTTAACGCTTATGGTCTCATGATAGGATTACTAAGTATGTGTGAGGTTATGGGGATTCACATGTACATTGGACTAGTAGACGTAGATTGGTATTGTGAGTAAGGTTTCATAATGTTCTATGTTAAGTGAAATTAGTATATGTGCAAAGTGAATAGAGTTCACTGTAATGTCCCTATTGTCTTAACTTAAATGTATCTATGATGTACTATACTTCTATGATGGTATGTGTTGGCTTATCTAAGTTGTATGTATTGTTTTACTTGTGACAATAAGGTGATGCATTACACCAAGTATCACTAGAGGGTTACTTGGGAGGGTGATGAGTTAAAAGAAGAAGTTCACTGTGAAGGAAATATGCTTAATGTAAAGTGCAAATAGGTAACTGTAAAGTGACTCCAAATGTGGCTTAAATTCTATATGTGAATTTATATGATGTGTGACCTTTGAATATGTCTATATGAAGTATGTGAATGATATAAATTCTATTGTATCAAGGTTTTATCAAGTTTTCACAAAAAGACATAATGCATGGTTTCAAGGAAAATGCATGTTTTTGAATGGTTGTCATACTTAGTGCATTCTTGTACTAACACCATTATTCTCTACTTTTTACACAAAGTGTTGGTTATGGATGCAAAAAAGGATGTCTGTTTGATTGAGGAGCTTGTTATGTGTTTCCCAAGATCAAGCAAAAGGATTCCTTAAGATTCAAGGATGTCCTATGTCAAGTTATGGTCAAAGTCTTGTAATTATATAGTTATGTATTATGTTATAAGGGCAGTGTCCCTAATGTACTCTTATGATGTTGAGTCTAGTATGGCGAAAAGAGACTAGAGTCTAAATATGTAATTATGATATTTTATATATATGAAGTGAAGTTTCGAGCATATGATGTGCTATGAAAAGTTTTAAAATTTCCGCTAAATTTACTATTACAATGCGATGAATGATATAATGGGCTTGTATAAGACATCCGAGATGTCAAGTACGCCATGTTACTTCTAGAGGGTTCTCCCCGGATATTATATTTTGAGTAAATAGATATTGAAGACTCTTGTGGTTGGTATACACATCAATATGGACACCATACAAGTAATGACTCAATATTTTCAAGGCAAATACCACGACTGCTATGCACCTTAAGTTGTCTAGAGGCATAGGCTACTACTTTCCCATGTTGCATTACCACACACCCCAAGCCCACTCGGGATGCATCACAATATCAAACGAAACCCTTCGTACCCTGCGGTAAAGTCAACACCGGAGTGGAAATATGTCTATCGTTCAAGATTTGGAAGATTCTTTCACATGCCTCCATCACTCAAATTTCATACTCTTTTGGGTCAAAGTAGTTAATGAGATGTAATGGACGCAAAACTATCCACAAACCTCCTATAATAGTCCACTAGACCCAAGAAAGTGCTAATGTGGGTTGGAGTCAATGGTCTAGTACTAGTTTTCATCTCCTCGGTTTTCCTTGGATCAACCTCAACCCCCTCACTAGAGATTATATGACCAAGAAACGCCTCCGACATGAACCAAAACACACATTTACTATACATGGCAAATAGTTGGTTCTCCCAAACCAATTGTAACACCACCTTGAAGTGGTCATGTGTTCACCCTCATTTTTCGAATATACAAAGATGTCGTCAATGGAGACTATGAAAAATGAATATAGGTAACTTTTAAACACTCTATTCATGATATCCATAAATGCCTCCAGGGCGTTAGTGAGACCAAAGAACATTACTAAGAACTCATAGTGACCATATCTAGTTCGGAATGCCGTTTTTGGTATATCCTCACCTCTCCCCCTAAGTTGGTGATACCACGATCTCATATCAATCTTAGAAAAGTAATTTGCCACTTTGAGTTGATCAAACAAGTCATCAATCTGAGGGAGAGGATACTTGTTCTTAATAGTGACTTTATTGAGTTGGCGATAATCAATGCACATTATAAAGGCCACTCCTTATTTTTCACAAACAAAACCATAGAACCCAATGCAGAAACACTAGGTCTAATGAAGCTTTTGTGTAGTAAGTCCTTGAGTTAACCCTTTAACTCTTTGAATTCCGCAGAAGCCATCCGTTAAGGAGGAATTGAAATGGGGTCGGTATCCGGTAGCAAGTCAATACAAAAAATAATTTCCCGTTTGGGAGGTATTTTGGGATGATCATTAGGGAAGACCTTTGGAAATTCCCTTACTACGGGGACTAACTCAATGGGAGGATTTTTGGAGTCTAAATCTTTGACTCTTACAATGTGATGTAGACACCCTTTTGAGATCATTTTACAAGCCTTAAGACAAGAGATAATACGACCTCTAGGAATTGGATTTCCCCATCCACTCTAAGCAGTTTCATTTGGAAAATTGAACTTGACAATTCTAGTTCTACAATCAATGGAAACAAAACAAACGTGCAACCAATTCATTCCCATGATGACATTAAAATCAAACATATTAAGTTCTACTAATTCAACATGAGTAACTCTATTGGGCAACATTATAGGACAATTCCTATATACCCTCTTTGCAACCAGCGACTCACCTACTGTGGTAGTTACCATGAAAGGTTCATTTAGAATATCGGGCAAAATATAAAAAAATTCTAGCTAGCAAGGGAGTAACAAAAGATAATGTAGCAACCGGATAAAGCAAAACATATAAATCTATAGAGAAGACCTGTAACATACCGGTCACTACATCGGGAGAACTCTCTTGTTCACCCCTTGAGCGAAGTGCCTAAAAGCGATTCTTTTTTTGGAGGATACACATTAGAACCACTAGATTGATCTTGACCAGTACCTTTGTCATGCCACAGCAAATTTGGGCAATCACTAACCTTGTGGCTACTCTTGTCACACCAAAAGCAATTGTCCGTCCCAAGAAGGCAATCACCATAATCACAAGTTGGCTTCTTGTTTGGTGAGCTAGTACCTCTTCCCTTTTGAGATTTGGGTTACACACCCTACCATTACGAGCCTTAGGAAATTTGGTAGGAACTGGATCAGAAAACCTCTTTTCAACCTAGATTTGTCTTGAATGTCAAGCCTACCCTTTGAAGAACTACATTCACAAGACTTGGCCTTCTTAGCCTCCGTACTCTTTCTCCTTTTCCTAGTTTGGTCCTCTTGTTGAGTATGAACCATGAGATGACAAATATTCATATTATGATGAAGCATAGCGGAACGACTATGTTTCTCCAAGTCATCGAACACCCCCGTAAAAAAACAACTATTCTCATCCATTGGGTTTGAAACCAATCTCTGATTATTCTTGGACAATTTAGTAAATTTCAAGGAATAGTCAAGTACACTCATACCTCCTTGACGAATGTTGATGAATTCTTCCACTGTAGCTTCCCTCATCTCATTAAGAAAGATTCTATCAAAGAAAGCCTTCTTGAAGATCTCCCAAGTCACCGGACCACCTCTTAGTGCCCTATTATCCCTTCATTGCACATACAAAGTTTGGGCCACATCATTGAGTTGATAGACCACTAACTCGGCCTTCTTAGTTGAGGTCAAACCCATATCATAAAGAATCTTGTAGACCTCATCGAGGAAATCTTGAGGGTCCTCAACCGACCACGACCTAAAGAACATAGGTGGATTCATTCTAGATAAGTCTCTCTAACGCGAGACCATAGTGCTAGCATGTTGAGGCACTCGAGGTCCAACCTCCTTATTCATTTGGGCCATCATAGCTTGAACTATAGAAGTGATGGAATTAGCTTGGGATGTTAGGGCTTGTGTCAAAGTGAGAAAATCTTTCCTTATATCTCCATCGGTCATCGGTGGAGGAGAAACCAGAACTTGATCACCCATAGCAACTTCTTCAAGCGGAGGCACTTGGTTGTCATTAGGTACCATATTAGCCATTTCTTCTTCTGCTGTTCTAGCAGCTGCTTTTGGAGTATTCATAACTAAAACCACCATACATGGTTTAGGTGAAGGCACATCATAGTACTCTAGAGGGATGAAATAGGAATACAAGAAGATGAGAGTTTCTAAGCATCATATAGTCTCTCTCTCATAAGTGTGGCGCTCTTCACAATTATGAATAAGAATCTACATAGACGTGGTTTAATAAGGCATCATTTTAGGGACATTCAATCTCATGCTCTGATACGAAGTTTGTCACATACGGGGAGCACCCTTAGATGTAACCGGCGTCGTCATCCTCGGAGAGGAGTAAGACTAGCCTCTTAGCTTACATTATTACATTCATAGGTTAAAAATGTGTAGAAATTAAAACTTTTCTATGTTTTTATTGAGGTTTAGTTTGACCTATCGCATACACATAATATATTTATATCGAGTATACGTAGACCCTTCGTATAAGAAGATTACATAGTCTTCTACTTTTATATGCACATATATATATAATATATAACATAGTCTTCAAACGGATGTCTCATCTCATAACCATCTAAACAAGAGTATAACAATTAGGCATAACCCATAAATCAAAACAATAAGCGCCACATATACTCTATAAAATCTTTAGTACTCAAATGAAAGGAAATGAACATAGTGTTTTTAAGACTAATCAATATCCAAAGCTAGAAAGTGGCATTGTCCTCGAAGTTGTGAGGACCTACCAAACTTGGAGAATGAGAATCCAAGTCTTCCTTCAAAGTCTTCACAAGCCCTTCAACAACCGGAACCTAAAATGTTGGGGAAAAGGGAGAAAATAGGGTTAGCACATCACTTGTACTTAGTAAGAGTTGTGGTAATACCTCAATCGATTAGAAGACACCAATATGTTTAGCTTTTTGAGTTATAGGCATTGTAATAGACTTTGTTAATTTGTATTCAATTGTAGTATGGGTTGTGACCAAAATATGTTCATCAGTTTAAGTTTGCTACTTGGAGACTTAGCATTTCTATTGTTTCTATAAATGAGATCTTTTAGATATGTTGTGAAAAGTTTTAATTCCGCACTACTTTTCATATATGTTTTATGCAATGAATGGTACGAAAGGGCTGGAAAAAGACCTCCTAGAGGTCAAGTACGCCGTGTTCCAATGGGAGAATGACTTAAATTTTAGGGGGTACTCTCGAGTCATTACAAACATGGTATCTGAGCATAGGTTATGAAAGTGGTCTTAGGAATCAAAAAGTCTCATAAAGCCACGTCTAGTATAGTCCTATTCATTGGTGTGCGTTGTGACACATCTATGGGCGAGAGGCTATAAGACGATACATTTTCCTTCTTTCTCTACTCTTTTGTCGTTCCGTAGAGTAAAAAGTTATGAGTGTACTTAATGTTTTTCCTTGTGTTTTTAGGAAGATGAATACAAGAAGGATGGCCGCTAGAAGGTTGGAAGAGTGAAGGGTGAATGAGAAGATCCTCCTCAAGTTGAACAAGTTGAGAAAGTTCTTCAAGGTGCTCAAGGGGATCAAGGTGCTAGAGATGCTCAAGCTCCTATTGTGGAAGGAGGAAATGATGTTCAGGTGGTTCCCCTGGAAATGACTAATGGGGAAACTAGAGAGGCTCTACTTGCTTTAGCCCGAGCCATGACTACTCATGTGAATAGGGGTGTTGAGTCTAGAGTGAATGGTATGGAGAGTGATGTTCCAAGAAAATATCGCTTCTATGCAGTCCAGGCTAAGGGATTAATGTCGAATAAGGATGATTATGGTAAGTTCCTGTATTTATCTCTTTATTGTTATGAGTTCCTTATATGTGGTGGAGTATGGTGAGTAGTATAATGGTGACTGGTTGTCTCATCTCTTCTATTCCATTCAATCTTGAGAGTTAGAAAGTCATAGTAGCATCTTGCATGTTGCATTGTCTAGGAGTCTTCTGGAATTGAATTTCATTGATTCCTTGCATTGTGCGTTTCATGAAGTTATAATTATGTTTTAAAATGAGTTTATATGGTTTTATCTATCATATTGTCATGTTTTTATCATCAATTGTCTGAAATTTACATTTTTGAAAATTTTAAAACATGTTCAGTGTAACATCTCGCAGCTCACTATAAATTTTTGGAAAATTGACTAAATTATTCTTTGGTTGAAAATGGTTATAGTGTGTATATAATTGATATATATAATTATTATAATGAATGTAAAAGGATTTAATGCTATTTGAAATGAAGAATCTGAGTCTTATTGGATGATGAGTCGTAGATTTGTTTCTAGCTTCTTGTTGTTTTGTGAGTCTCTTGATTATATTAAATTGATGTTACCCCTATATGTGTGCATTTTTTATTGTGTGGTATTGTTATGTGTTGCTAGTCTTGACTTAATCATCTCTTGAAAGTGCCTAACAAGAAGCAGGTGTGATTCGAGGACGAATGTTTCCAAGTGGTGGAGTATTGTTAGACCCTCAAAAATGATCTAGGTTGAACTAGATCCTAAAACTTATTTCATGATGTTTTAAAGTCTTAAAATTATTAATAATGGTTTTTAGAGTCAGTATACATTGTTTGGAAGTGTTTGGAGGTCAAACGACCAAGAACGTCCAAGACGTTCAGAAACTAGTCGAAGTTGAAGTAGTCTGGCATAGTATTATGTAGTGATGTTTTGGGAAATGGTTTGAGGGTTAAATTGTGTATAGGTGGTTCCTACGCATATACTTACATGCAAAGGGTTGAAAACATCCGAGAACAGCGCCTCAGAGACCAGCCAAAGGGTCCCTAAAAAGGAACCAAACATGGGACAGCCAAGCTGCCACGCCAGCAATAATATGGTGGTGGCTGCGCGTCGTGAAGCTGACACTGAATGGGAAAAAATCTTTCCCTGCGACGCGGGGCTGTCACGAACCATTTTGTCTCGAAATTTTTCAGAACCAAGAATTGGAAGTTCCTCCGCGCCGTGGAGTAAGCTACCAGAATTGGTCGCGTTTTTAAGTCAAATTTGAGTTGGTTAAAATGTCTAATAATTGCAGGGGTCTTTTGGGTAATTTGGGGACGATTTAATGTTGGTTATTGAGTTGTTTTATACCCCTAAACTCACTAATCAAATCAAAACCTAAACTCAAAACAAAAACTCTCCATTCTTCTCTCCAAAACCTCCATTGTTGAATCTTGGGAGCTCCAAGGAAGAAGACTGTTTTTCTCAAGTTTTTCAATCTTGTGGGTTTTTCATCATAATTAAGGTATGGTTTTTCATCATTGAAATATCTTTCTTCAAGGAGTCAATTCCAATGATTTTTCAAAGATGATCAAAACATGTTTCCTTGTAATTGAACTTCTAGCCATGGGTTGTTGCATGAAACAATTTGAAACAATGTTTTACGATATAATTTATGTTAATTGAATGATTTTAGATCAAATTACTTATGAACCCACGTAAAGTATGAACTCCTTGTTTTGACTATATTATGAGTAATTTGATCATGTGTCTGTATTATTGAGTTATTGTGTAGTTTGATTAGGGTTATTGCATTATGAAAGAATTACGCTGGCATTGTAAGTAGGTTGTCTTAGATTGATAAATTGATATTGTTTTACTTTGGATTCATTGAATATTGAGATTATTGAATGGAATTGGAGATCAAGTCTATGGGTAAGAGCCTTTGAGTAATGAGTTGGATGATTTAGCTATGGATTGAAGTGGATTGGTGGTACGCTGACCTAATTCTCTTTATATTATGTAATTTAGATCTTGAATTATGTTGTGATGGTATGGTCCAGGCATGGTGGCGGTGTTATGTGCTTTACTTATGAATAATGTGGCCTCGTCGGCATTAATTTATGCACAATGATGATCATAGCCTTGTAGGAATTACTTTGTCATATCTGGGGAGCACCCCCTAGATGTAACTGGTGTCGTCGTCCTCTTTGGGAACTAAGACTAGCCTCTTAGCTTACATCATTACATTCATAGGTCAAAATGCAATTTTTTTAAACTTTTCATTACTTCTACATTGAGGTTTACATATACCTCTACATACACATAATATATTCGTGTCGAGTTTACATAGACCCTTCGTATATGAACATTACATAGTCTTCTAATTTTATTGCACATAAGTATATATAAGATATAAGATAGTTTCAAATTGATGTCTCATCTCATAACCAACTGACAATTATAACAATTTGGGCCTATCCCATGCATCAATGTAATAGAGCCACATATTGTCTATACAATTCGTACTCAAAAGAAAAGGGAAAGAACATAAGAGTCTTAAAACTAAAACAACTACATAAGCTTGATATTACATTGCCTGGGAAAGTGAGGACCCACCCACTTGGATGATTGAGAATTTCCAAGTCTTATTCAAAGTTGTCTCAAGATCCCTTCAACAACAGAAACATAAAATGTTTGGGGAAAGGGAGAAAATGGGGTTAGTACACCACTTGTACTAGGTATGAGACCATATGCGCATATAATATCCAATCATGCTAAAAAAAGGGACATTTCATTAACACATGTTAGTTTAGATTTGGAAAGCCTTATGCATATTCAAGATAACCATACCAATCAATAAGACATAATCATTAATCAAAAGCATGCACAACACCAACAAACCCTGTCTAGTCATCCCAAAATACATGTCACATAATTCAAAACTTGGTCAAGACAATTCTATTATCAAGTTATAGTAGCAACAAGCATAGACAGAAGTTCATGAAAACATAACCCAAAGCAAGACAATTACCCATGAACCCTCATTAAGTCAACAAGTGCAACGACTAAGTAAGCCCCATAATCTTAATCAAAAAACCCAACAAGAACCATTACTAATATCCAAATTCACATAGCATACCATTTGAGACTGTCCGGCATGTCGGGTATGGGTCTCCTTATATCTCCTAGTCTTTGAACCTATATTGCCAATATAGGGATCTAGCAGGGTTTAATTCCCTATATGCGCTAGCATGTTTTGGTTTCCCCTTGGCCAGTGACTCTACCTCTTTTCGGTGTGGGGAAGACATCGGATTTCATGATGCTCACATGATCTATGTCGGTTAAGGTTGGAGTTCCTCAAAGTATGAAAGATAATGAAATGAACGATACCGAAGATGTTTGTGCAAGACAATCAGGAGGTGAAATCAGATTCAAGTAATGACATTAGGTCATTCTTGGTCATTGCACTTCATGATCCCGATGAGAGTCTTAAACTACATCCGAGGTATAGCTGGTGTTTACATCAGCCTACGAATGAATGAAATGAATAATGTGAAGTACGAATGAACGAATGAAGTGGACTCTGTGTTTGCTAAAGAAGGCCCTCGGGTTGAGGTCCCATATGTTGGGTCCTCACTTGAGATGTATTAATGCTATATCAACGATTACAAGGTCTCGTATATATGAAATGTATAATATATAAAACATGAAAGTAATGAAATCAATGGCATAACCAATAGAGAATGATTTATGAAATGTAATGAATACTTGATGTAATGAATAACTTGTTGTAACGATAGTCAAATCGTGTCCAATAAAGTTTACAATAAGTAAAGGGCATAACTAATAATGAATTCCCGTGTTATGAAAATGATAAAGCAAAATAAATTGGCTTATAATGATTTTGTATAATTGGCAAAAGATATTAGCCAAATAAGATTGGCTTATAATGACTTCTTACATTAGGCCAATAATACAATAATAGGAATAGTCACTAAAGATTGGTTTGTAAAGAATTCATGCCCAAAGTAAGCAAGATCATAAGCTTTAATGATATTCCCCAAAATCTATGCACATTATGCAATCCACTAAAGAATGAATATAGTCAATAAGTATTGACTTATAAATATATTTATGTCCCAAATTGTAGTTAAGTCATTTCCTTAATCTCTTGAATTACTTATTTGATTCATTGTGGGTATGGGACTAAAATGAATCATTGCACTTGTAAGTAAAATATAGGACCAAAAGAGTTATTGAACTACACAACAACAAGAAGAAAAAGACTAAAAAATAATCTAATTGTACAAAGAGGAGCTCTCAGCCTAAGAGGATCAAAATCTCAAATCTTCGCGCGAGTTGTTCTAAAATTATGTTGATGATAATAATGTCTTGTAATTATATAGAAAATGAGTTGTGTGCTTTGAATGCATTAAAATACATCATATTCATACCACAATTAACAACTAACGAATTAGGAAAGTCTAATGACTAGACTTTCCAGAAATCACATGTTGCTTAGGAAGATCTTACATTGATCATGCATAGATTTATGTGTATGTGTGAATACACCCATACTTAGTACAAGTGGTGTACTAACCCCTACTATTTACTATTTTTATAGGTGCAGGTCTGAGGACAGATTGCCGACACTTGCAGCGGTTTGGACTTCAGCGTTTCTCCAAACCAATTGGTAGGTCCTCATGAATTCTAGGATGCTACAGATTTAGTCTAGCCTTAGTTTTAGACATAGCTAGTGGATGTTGTCCCTAGCGTTTCTTTCATACCTTCATTTTGAAGCTTTGTAATAAGGTTGTGTTTGGCAAACTATTTATGATATATTCATCTTCAATTTCTAATTGATTCTTTATGTTAGATGGTTGTTCTCTTATGTTGAGCTTAGTATATGATGTATCTAGTTAATAATTATATGAAGTCTATGTATGCTTCATACATATAAAAAGTTTTAAATTTTCCGCAAATTTAACTAGATGAATGTGATGAATGCAAGATAAAGCTTGTCTGCGACCTCTGAGAGGTCAACGACGCCGGTTGCGATCCGTATTATAGATTCCGGGTCGTGACAAATATCAAGGAAAGACCAAGATGTTCGACGACTAGTCACCAAAGGGGCCATAGGTGTTTTTATGTGCTTATGTGTGTTTCATGTGCTTATGAAGTGATTATATAAGTAATAATGATGTTTATAGGAAGTATATCAATTTTCATAAAGTTTGGAGGTCAAACGTCCAAGAACGTCCAAGACGTTCGAAAGTTAGCCCTTGAGACGTGAATGTGTTTCTTGAGTGTGCCTAACATGTTTGAAGGTGTTGCGAGTGTTTGTTTTGGCTGAAACTTATGTGGAATATCTTTAACATGTCAAGGTTTATATTTACGTTTGAAACGTTCGGTTATGACTCCACAACGGCCTCGCAAGAGGCCGTCAAGGAGGACCCAAAGTCTGCCAAGACACTGCCTTGGCAGTGTCTACGAACGACCTTCAATCGACGGCTAGTAGGTTCACCTACTCCTCATCGATGGTGAGGCATCAATTTACACTTAGCCTGGTGAAGGCTCAAGGCACTTGAAAATCCCCAATCCCAAACGACGGCCTGCAGTACGATCCATCGATGGACCTACAAGGCGTCGATGGGTTCGTCGATGCAGGCTGCAACATTACTACCATGCACGCTATTTCATTATGGGGTGATTGGGAAATTCACCCCACGTCCTAACCTGACCCTAGTTTATATTTGGTTGTTTTAGGGTGTATTTAAGTGATTAAAACGTGACAACCCAATTCCCAATCCAAAATTCAAAATTAGACTTCCCTCTCCCAAAATATTCTCTCTAGAAACCTCAATTGGAGGTGAAGCTGAAGAATAGCTTGGAGCTTGGATTCCGATGCATTCTTCATGAATATTTAGTGCTTCCTTCATATAAAAAAGGTATGGTGATTCTTCTTCTCTAGTTGATCTACCATCTTGAGAGTTGCTTTCAATGTTTTCAACGCAAGTTCATGATCAAACTTCTTCTTCATCAATCTAGCCATGTGTTATTTCTCAAATTGATTTCAAAATCATAATGTTAATGAATGAATTACTAGCCACTGATTTGATTTTGATTTACAATCCAATTCCATGTTGAACCATGGTCTCTCTCAAACTCGATTTAGCCTATGTATGGGCTTTGTGATCTTGATCTTATGCAAATCGAATTATGATTCAATGATGTTAAAATGCTTATATCTATGTCCTAGTATGTGCATTGATGATGAATTGTTGAGGAGTGATCCATAAGGATCAAGGTTTGAATAAGGCTAGTCTATAATGTAGTATCTTGTGATCTTGAATGCTAGAATGGTATTAGTGACTCGATCATGATGAATTGTCTTAGTTACTGCCTACATGGTAATGTGATGATAAATTAGGGGTAAATAATCCAATATGTATAGATACGATTGAATGGGTAAGGATTGATTTAGGTTCTTCTAGCCTATACATTGATATTGTAATGTACATGATGTGATCTCAGTTCTGATGTAGATGAATCACGATTTGGCTTAGGTTATTATCTCTTTAGCTACTGCCCTACATGTATATTACCGATGAACTATGATTGATGATAAATGCTAGGGAAATTGGTGAGTGATCCTTATTACTGTATAGTACATTAATGTAGGATTTCGTTTATGTAAAGGTACTTGTCGCTGCTGCCTTATATTGTATTGTTGATGAAAAAGAAGTATTGACCAATAATGATCAAAGTATGAGAAATTGGTATGGTTTCCTATCTCTTTGACTTTTTATATAATTGTTAGTTGATGAAGCCTTGTATGTCATTTTGTGTATGGTCCACTTATTGTGGCGGTTTTTACCTTATTAACAATATATACGTGATGTGATCATGGCCTTGAAGGCAATTATACTATGAATGTGTGTTAATGATGATCACCCTATGTGAAGCTCATTCCTAGTCATCTATTATAGTTATGGTCTAGGTTGCATTACTAGTGTGACAAGCATATGAATGACTATGTTGGGGTTTGATTAGGTGCTGACTTGATGAGTATAAATGATTAATGTCCCTCACCTATGTACTCCTATGTGAATGTGTGAATAGCTAAGGTTAGGAGTCTTAAGTATAATATAAAGTTATCTTGTCTCCTATGATAGTATGTATTGTGTGGTCTGTGCTTTAAGGTTCATTTTGGTTCTAAGAGGGTTGCTTCCTCAATATGTTGATTGATACCCATTATGTGATCATGTTGACGAATGTACACACTCAAACATTTTTCATGCTTACAATTAGTATAGGATCATGGGGTCTAATGAAAGGTTGTTCTCGTATTCACTAATGTCTACTAAAATGCATGTAAGTTATATGTCTATGAAGAATGTTATGTGATGTATCATTAACTAGGATGACTTAATAAGTGTACTAGTATGGGACCTTGTCTACGCATTGCACATGTGTACCTTGATAGGATAGTTCCTAAGTTGGTCTTCTAAGTACATTAATATGAATGTATGAACATGTTATGAATATGACTTATATGATATGAATGTGCATAGTGTCTTCAAATGTTTATATGAAAGGATTGCTCATATAGTTACACCTATATACTTATGCATTGATGTATGAACATGTCTAGACTTAATGTCTTATGTGAAAGGATTGCTCACATATATGTTTACACACATATGTACAATGATATAGTCAATAAAGGGACACTTTAAAGGTGTTCTCAAGAGTACCCTAAACTAGATAGGTGCTTGAATATGGTATGTCCATGTGAAAGGGTTTCTCACATGATATAGTTTGATGAACTCTCATCTATGACAAATGAGCTAATCATATTAGGAGTTTACTATCCTAAGACTAATTTTATAAAGTAATGTTAATAAAGACTTTTCAATAAAGGGAACTTAGCTTAGCACTAAGTGAACTTGAAGATAAGGGGTGTCCCTTCCCATTGTGCGAAGGTAGGTCACCATAATCCTCATGAGGTTGATAACTACAATGCCTCAATAGGCATAAAAGGGTGTCCATAAGTGAATAACTATAATGCCCCATTTGGCATAAAGAGGGTTTTCACATGTACCTCCAAGTTCCATAAACTATGCTTGCCCCATAGGATCTATAAAGTGATATAACTTAGTACGCTAGTATGTGTTAATGTTCTACCTTGGCTAGGTAAGACCATCTTCTTTGGTGTAAGGCTCTACAACACCAAATTCCATGTTTAGCACCCGTGGTCTTAGTATCGGTCAAGGCTATAGTTTCCCTAAAGTAAAATGGACAATGGAAGTAAATGACTAGGACTAAAACTAGGTTGACCTAAGGGAAGTTGCTTAGGATAGTTGAGACTAATGAACTTACCTATGCATTTCACAAGTAGCTCTTAGGAAGTTCTAGGAAGATGTTCTAATGTGTATGATTAAGTTTATGTCTTTATGCATGACATTGTGTATGATTAAGTTTATGTCTTTATGCATGACATTGTAATGTTTTCTACCTGTTTGATGATATGCATGGTATGAGTCTATATGATGTGGTCCTTCCCTTACATGCATAATGTTGATCTTAATGACTATATTATGAAGGTCTTGCTTAGCATGAATGAAGTTGTCTATGTTTGTCATCTTAATGTATGAAGTGAATGTTAAGACTTGTGGTCTCATGATAGGTTTACTAAGTATGTGCGAGGTTATGAGTCTTTATATTTGTGTTGCAGTAGTAGACATAGATTGGGATTATGAGTAAGGCCCTATAATGTTCTATGTGAAGTAAAGTTAGTATATGGGCATAGTGACTACAACTTAGTGTAATGTCATTTGGGTCTTAGCTTAAATGTGTCTATGATGTACTATACGTCTATGATGGTATGTGTTGGCTTATGTAGGTTGTATGTATGACTTCCTTGTGGCCTTAAGGTGATGCATTGCACCAAGTATTACTATAGGGTTACTTGGGGGATAAGGAATTAAGAAGAAAAGGATTCACTGTAAGATGGAATTATGTTTATTGTAAAATGGATGTACTTAGCGTAAAAGGACTATGTTTACTGTAATGTGCCTCTAAAATGCCTTAAATGCAATATATGATTTTATATGATTGAATACCATTTAATATGACTATATGAAGTATGTGAATTGTATAAATGCTATTGTATCAAAGTTTTATGAAGATTTTACAAAAAGGCATAATGCATGATTTTAAGTAAAATGTCCCTTTTTAAATGCATGTTTTTACATGGTTGCCATTCTAAGTGCATTCTTGTACTAACTCCATTCTTCTCTACCTTTTTGCACAAAGTTTAGGTTATGTATGTGTAAAGTATGTATTTAATGGTGAGGATCTTGATATGTGATTCCTAAGCTCAAGGAAAGGAATCCTTAAGTCCAAGGATTTCCTACTTATGGATTATTATGAAGTTATGTAATAAGTTTACTTTATATTTTATGTTATAATGTCTGTGTCCCTAATGAACTCTAGTGATGTTGAGTCTAGGATGTCAAAAAGAAACTAGAGTCTTTAACTATCTATTTTTATTTTTTATATATATTGGAAGTAATGTTCTCGCATATGATGTGCTATGAAAGTTTAAAATTTTCCACTGTATTTACCTATGACAATTAGATGAATGATGACTATGGGCTTGTATAAGAACTCCAAGAGGTCAAGTACACCATGTTACTTCTAGTGGATGCTCCCGGGTTGTGACAAATCACCTTTGGTAGGAGAATCTCATGTTTATGTGTTTCGAAGTGTTCGTGATATTATTTGTTGTATATTGTACTTATATTATGATTTTACTCAAAAAGAGCATGTCTTATACAAATGTCTGTTTCTCATGAATTTATGCATTATGCCATACTTAGTACATACAATGTGCTTATTCCATGTGTTGTTTACTTCTAAAGGTGTAGGTGGCTCTTGAGAGGTGTTCGGGAATGTCACATCCGGGGATCAACCCCTAGACATAACCGGCGTCGGCGTCCTCGGAAAGGACTAAGACTAGCCTCTTAGATTACATCATTACATTCATAGGTTCAAAATGCGTAAAACATAAAACTTTTCTATATCTATCTTGAGTTTTACTTAGACCTCTCGCATACACATAATATATTTATATCGAGTATACATAGACCCTTCGTATAAGAATATTACATAGTCTTCTACTTTTATTGCACATATATATGTATAACATATAATATTGTCTTAAAATGGATGTCTCATCTCATTACAATCTAAACAAGTGTATAATAATTGGGCATAGCACATACATCAATACAGGAAGAGCCAAATATAGTCTATACAATTTTAAGTACTTAATTGAAAGGAAATGAACATAGTGTCTTTAACACAAATCAATATCCAAAGAGAGAAAGTGGCATTGTCCCCGAATTTGTCAGGACCTACCCAACTTGGCGAATCAGATCCAAGTCTTCCTTCAAAATAGTCACAGCCCCTTCAACGATCGGAACCTAAAATTTTGGGGAATGGCAGAAAATGGGGTTAGCACATCACTTGTACTAAGCATGAGACCATATGAACACACAAAATAAAAATCATGCTAAAAAGGGATATTTCATTAAAGCATGGTAATTTACTTTGAAAAGCATTATGCACATTCAAGAACCAATACAAGTCAATGATACATATTCATTAAGTGAAGACCATTTTCATCACAAGACAACAAATACTAAGTCTAGTCAAGTGAACATGAATATCAACATAATTGAATCCATAATCAAGACAACTCTATCATCAAGTTATAACATCAACAAGCATGTTTAAGAGTTCATAACATCATAACCAAAGCAAGACCATTATTCATGAACACTCATTAAGCTCACTAGTGCAATGACTAAGCCAAGCCCCATAACCTTACTCAATCAAGTAAACCCAACAAGAACCATAAACAATGTCCAACTCCACATACTATATCGTTAAAAGTACATATCATCATACTTTAGCAATAGAGACCAAATCCATATTCATAAGTGAAATCAACATCATATGGTGTTATCAACATGTAAGATTATCATATGCATATCATTTGCATTTATAAGCATGAACATACATGAGAACATCCTTCTAAGACTTCCCTCAAGTCTAACTACACTACAAGAAAAACTCTTATTCAAGACCAATATTTAGGGACGAGCTGCTAATCCTATCTCTAAAGATATATATATTGGGATAAGATTATATTTCGGTCCTTATTTTTATATTCTATTGTGAATATACTTAATTCGGTCCCTAAATAACATATTAACTGGTCCCAAATTCTAATTGAATAACATAGGGAGCCACTTCTAGCCAAAATTTATAATAAAGGATCTGAAGAAACTTTTATTTTTTTCCCCGAAATTTGGGCGCCAGTTTTTTTAGCCAAAAAGAAAAACCCTCATTTTTCGTTGATTTTTATAAGTTTAATATAAAACATTAAAACCAAAACAAAAAACTCTTTGTCTTCTGGTCGCAACTTACCTATAGCTAGTTGATCTCTTCATCAACAATCGATGTTGTTTTTTGCTCAACTACAACGTCCGACAGCCAATCTTAACATCAATGTTTTATCCATTGCAGCTTTGCCTTCTTCGTTGTATAGTTCCTGCGATCAGCTGCTCGGTGAAACAAATTGTATGGGTTTGCTTCTTTCTTCTAATCAAGTTTCTATTACTTCGAATTTCATAAATTGTACATTGATTTTTTATTGTTTTATTTATGTTTTTCTGCTTCTTGTTCTTCGTCTTTTCTAACATTATATATGTTAAAAGTTTCGTTGATCTGTTTTTTGATGTACAGTCAGTGAAAGAATATTGGGTTGAGTATCTAATAGCTTTTATTCAATTTTGTTAACTCTTCTATATGCCTGAAGATTCATATTTTGTATCGAGTGATATTTAATTATTTTACTAAGATCATATACTATGTACATGTAACATTTATTTACAGGTAATTTTTTGATTGTCTGTTCTATTTTATATTGTGTTTCTATTAGATGTCTTAAGTATATGCTCATATGCTTTCTTGTTTGAGTTTGATTATTGTTTTATGAAAAGTATACAGATTCATGTGGTTTAGCCTAAGTCTATGTATCATTAGTTTAGATTCGTGTTTTTGTCAAGAAGTTCCGTCATTCATGTTTCGAATATTTTTTCTTATGTCATTCAACTAATTTAAATACATAGTTGTTTGTTCACTTTTCTGCTCAAGTTGATTGAGGTTCATCCTTATTGCTCTAGAATAGCCATAAAATTTCCTAGTTAAACCTTTGCTTGAGATTTTGATTTTAACTCAGACGTCTACTAGTTAAACTATTGTTGGAATCTCTCTTTAGTACTTATCTATGTTCTGTTTCTCTTCGATCCGTTATAGCTTAGTATCTCATGATTTATATTTAACACGACTTTCTGGTTAATATGGACTCTTAACGTGGTTGATGAAATAATTCATGGTTCCATTTTGTTTATCACACCGAATGTTTTTAGCTAATTCAACGTTCTGTAGTTATCAATTTGACAAAATCCTTATTTGCCAAAGTTTAGTTCTCTGTGGATGCACACGTAAGCTTCTTGTTGTTATTTCAATGTTTATAGACCACATCTGATGTATTGAATTGTATGTTTCAAGTTGCAGCACTCTCGATTACATCTTTCTCTCCTTTAAGTTTGTTTATCTCTCATTTTTCGGGAAACACTAAATTTATGTTCAAATTAGTTGTTTGGATGAGCTATAATGTTGTCATGACTATTTCAATGAATCTAAGTGTGTGATTCGTGTTTGATGTG
>CM040625.1:40732772-40825316 GCA_022817965.1 Solanum lycopersicoides
CTTGAACATTTAATTCACGTAAGACTTATGTATCAATACGGAATTTGTGCAAGGGAACCCAATTTCGAATTCCTTGGACAACACTTACATTTTTCATTTATTTTATTTTAGTCCACACGGCTTGGGGACCCAAGATCGAGCCCCAACACCTTCATTTTATTTTTCCTTAGTTTTTCTCATCATTTTTCGCTCAATGGGATTGAGAGGATGTGGGATCGAACCCCCACAACATCATTTTCTTTTGATTTCTTTTCTTTAAACTCTCTCCCTTGGCCGAGGGGTTGTGGGTTCGAACCCCCCAGCCCCTTGTATTTTAGTTTTATTTATTTCCTTGACTATTTTGCATTGACCATGAGGTTGTGGGATCAGAACCCCACAGCCTCACTTTATTTTTCTTGTAATTCTCCTCTACTGCCTAGAGGTCATGGGTTCAATTCCCACGCCTCACATTTCTTTTATTTTCATTTTTAATTCTCCTGAAATCAGCCTAAGAGGTCGTGGGTACAATTCCAACGCCTCACATTTCTTTTATTTTCATTTTGAATTCTCCTTAAATCTGTCTAAGAGGTCGTGGGTTCGATTCCCACACCTCACATTTATTTTCATTTCATTTTTCTTTAAGTTCTGACTGAAAGGTTGTGGGTTCGAATCCCACTCCTCTCAATTCCTAATTTCATACATTACTTTTCCAGCCAGGAGTACCCAAGTTCGAACCCCCTCAGCTCCATTTCTTTATTCATGTTTTAGTGCTTTTCACGGGTGAGGTCGCGGGTTCGATTCCTAATGACCTCACCTAATTTATACTCATTTAAAATTCCATATTTGTTCATCTATGTTTAGCCATAACCAAACTTGTAATTTGCTGGAAATTTTGTCACGTTTGCAGCTCACTTCCTTCAACATTTATACGTGAATTCATAGGGTAATTCGTAGATCATTTAATACATTTTTGGGTGCATTTTTCATAGATTCGTTTAGCCAAGAGATTAACACTCAAATCAATCACATTTCATCTCATATGAACATCACGATTTACATAAACATGTGTACATGAAATACAAAGAACTAACATGTCATTTCAAGTCATAAACCATGACCAATAGCCACGGTAACACACCCAAACGTACGTAGTCACATTTTCAGAAAAACATGAACGTAAGTCACATAATTCCAAACATACATATAAACACATAATCATCACGAAAACACGTTTCATCCCTAGTTTTCTACTAGAAAACATAACCAACCTATGATTTAATGGGAGCTAGTGATAGGGACATGCAACGGGGAACAACTCTAGTTTTCGGAATTGATTCGTCTGAACCTTAGGGGTCTCTTGAGAAAGGGACCAAGAGAGAAGAGAACCCATACCTTTTTGACGTTCAAACCTCGAGTTGCTTCCCAAATAACTCCTCCAAACACACGTCCAACACCCAAAGTTCAACACCAAACTCGACGGAAAACCTTCTCTTTGCCTACGTTATTGATTAACGTTCATTTTCTTATATTTTCGTGTTGAGTTCTTCAAGTGTGAAGAACTTTGGTTTACCTACTATTTTTTTGAAGTTATTTTGGCAGAGAGAACGTGAATGAGAGTGATAGATACGTGAGAGAGAGAGATGAGCGTGGGAGAGAAGAGTTTTCTTAGGCTTAAGAGTCTAGTTTAGGACTTTGTCAAATAAGGTTTTATTTAATTATTAAAAATCTTATTTACTTTTATTTTAAATAATCTAATGAATAATAAAAATAAATTAATTACATTAACTTACAACCTTAAATTAAAAAAAAATTTAATTCATTGTTTCCACCTAGGTTCGAACTCGGGTGGAGCAAAACTTCACTTCAAGAGCCAATTTTCGGCCCTCTCTCCCCAAAATGCCCCACTACCTTATTAATTAAATAATTAATTATATATTTAGGGTAATTAGATACTACCCTTAGCCTGAAAAAAGACCATTTTACCCCTAGACCCTCCAAACCTATGATTTTTCCTTTTTAAGTCCGGTAAAGACTCCTTCGAGTAAATCTTCGTATTCGAGAGCCCTACATGGTTGGACACAACCTTTTATAGCTCAACTAACTCCCCAAGTTAGTTGGCTTGGTTGTAGAAAGGGTTCCGAGGTCTGGTTCTACGCGCATCAATCCGTGTGAACCCGATCTAATCGTCGGAATTCTAGACACATTATGCATTACTTATTATATCCATTTTTCGGGTTGTTACACTTCTTATTAAGGGTCGTGGTGTGAAGGATAACCTGTCGTATGAGGAGGTTCTGGTTGAAATCCTTGATTGTAAAATGATGAGGTGGAGGAACAAGGAGGTGGCCTCCGTAAAAGTGTTATGGAGAAACCACCTAGTTGAGGGGGCAACATGGGAGGACGAGGCGGACATGAAGTCCCGTTATCCTCATCTCTTTCCTGATGAAGTTGCTATAATTTTTGGTGAAGTATTGCAAAATGTACATTTTTTTGTTATTAAAGTGAAGTTACAGTGAGTTATGCATATTGACTTGAAAATTTGCAATTCTTCTTGTTTTGAGTCATGTTGTGCATTTTAATATGATGAGTATTTATGAAATGCTATTGAGCATGTTGTTAAGATGAGTTTTGGCATAGTTGACTCATATATGGTGTGTTGAGCTCATGTTGGTGTTGTGAGAAGGAAATTCCTCATAATGTGATATTTGAGCCTTATAAGTGGTACTTGAAGTTTTGAATTCCCTTGTCTAAATGTCAGGATTGATGTTTTAACTCATATTGTTATGTATTGTTTATTGGTTGGGCTGATAGTCTTGATTCTATTCCTTCCATACAAAAGATTTTAGTGTCATTCGGGGACGAATATTCCTAAGGGGAGATAGTGTAACACTTCGAAAATCTAAGACGTTTTCTAGAGCCTAACATAAGTTTCAAAAGGATTACACCCTGTTTTAAGGTTTATTTTAGTGTATATAAGTCATTTAAGAATTCTATAAATAAAAAACGTCAAAGAACATCCATGACGTCCGTGAACTAGTTCAATGAGGTACTAGTGTGCCTTAGCCTATTTGACTAGGTTTTAGGAGTAAGAAAATGATGAAAATTGGTGGAAGGGTGTATAACACGCATTAGAGTTAGTTCATAGTCGAAATGTCTGGGCACGACCCCCCAAGTACAAACAAAGGGCCCTTAAGGAGGACCCTTGCATTCTTGCAAGAAGTTGCCAAAAGGCATTGTGCACAGACGAATGCAATCGATGAGGCGTGTGTCAATTGAAGGGGCGAACACTTAGTCAAATTCGAGAAGAGACTGTTTTTCATGGTGTCTGAACTTAACGATGGACCAACAAGATGGTTGTTCCTTTGTCTGTCGATTGGCACATGGGCCGTGGACGGGGTTCCGTGTGTGATGTAACGACCCGGATTGTTGAATCCGAATCGCCACCGGCGTCGTTGACCTGTCAGAGGTCGCAGACAAGCCTCATCTTGAATTCATCACATTCATCTAGTTAAATTTGCAGAAAATTTAAAACTTTTTAAACGTGTGAAGTTTACTTAGACTTCATATAGTCATTACGTATTAAACATTATATAATAAGCTCAACATCAATAGAACAACCATCTATTATAATGAATCAATTTGAAAGTGAAGATGAATATATCATAAATAGTTTGTCAAACACGGCCTTATTACAAATCTTCCAAATGAAAGTACGAAAGAAACGCTAGGGACAACATCCACTAACTATGTCTAAGACTAAGGCTAGACTAAAACTGTAGCATCGTCGAAATCATGAGGACCTACCAAATGGTTTGGAGAAATGCTGAAGTCCAAACCGCAGCAAGTGTCGTCAACCTGTCGTCTGACCTGCACCTATAAAAATAGTAAATAGTAGTGGGTTAGTACACCACTTGTAGTAAGTATGGGTGTATGCACACATACACATAAAGCTATGCATGATCAATGAAAGCTCCTCCTAAGCATCATGCCATTTCTGGAAAGTCTAGTCATTAGACTTTCCTAATTCGTTAGTTGTGAACTGTGGTATGAATATGATGTATTTTAATGCATTCAAAGCACACAACTCATTTTCTATATGATTACAAGATATTAGTATCATCAACATAATTTTAGAACCAATCGGGCGAAGATTTAAATTTTTGATCCTCCAAACCCGAGAGCTCCTCTTTGTACACTTAGATTATTTTTCAGTCTTTTTCTTCTTGTTGTTGTGTACTTCAATAACTCCTTTGGTCCTATGTCTTACTTACAATTTCAATGATTCATTGTAGTCCCATAACCACAATGAATCAAGTAAGTAATTCAAGAGATTAAGGAAATGACTTAACTACAATTTGGGGCATCAATATATTTATAAGTCAATACTTATTGACTATACTTATTCTTTAGTTGATTGCATAATGTGCATAGTTCTTGGGGCATATCATTAAAGCTTATGATCTTGCTTACTTTGGGTATGAATTCTTTATAAACCAATCTTTAGTGACTATTCCTATTATTGTATTATTGGCCTAATGTAAGAAGTCATTATAAGCCAATCTTATTTGGTTAATATCTTTTGCCAATTATATAAAGTCATTATAAGACAATTTATTTGGCTTTATCATTTTCATAACATGAGGATTCATTATTAGCTATGCCCTTTACTTATTATAAACTTTATTAGACACAATTTGACTATCCTTACAACAAGTTATTCATTACATCAAGTATTCATTATATTTCATAAGCCATTCTCTATTGATTATACCATTGATATAATTAGTTTCATGTTTTATATATTATACATTTCATATACACGAGACCTTGGAATCGTTGATATAGCATTAAGACATCTCAAGTGAGTGCCCAACATATGGGACCTCAACCCGAGGGCCTTTTTTAGCAAACATAGAGTCTGTTTCATTCATTCATTCGTACTTCACATTATTCATTTCATTCATTCATAAGTTGATGTAAACACCAGCTATACCTAGGATGAAGTTTAAGACTCTCATCAGGATCATGAAGTGCAATGACCAAGAATGACTTAATGTTATTACTTGAATCTGATTTCACCTCCTTATTGTCTTGCACAAACACCTTCGGTATCGTTCATTTCATTATCTTTCATACTTTGAGGAACTCCAACATTAACCGACATAGATCATGTGAGCAACATGAAATCCGGTGTCTTCCCCACACCGAAAAGAGGTGGAGTCACTGGCCAAGGTGAAACCAAAACATGCTAGTGAATATAGGGAATTGAACCCTGCTAGATCCCTATATTGGCAGTATAGGTTCAAAGACTAGGAGATATAAGAAGACGCATACCCGACATGCCGGACATTCTCATCTCATGAGAGTTACGTGAACCTCCGCCCTTCCCGAAGGAAGGCATCACCGCTCATAGCTAGCCTATCGGTGCTCAGTATAAAGTTCCATTATATTCAACTCATACATCATGGAAGCTGGATTCTAGCATGAGGACATCATAGCTCATTAGATGATTTCTCATCTTATCATTAGTATTAAGTGTGAATTGTCCTTACACTTACATATAGAATATGATTGAGACATTTACTCTTTTGATGACTTGTCATCCTTACTTTACATTGATGAAATGTGAATTGTCCTTACATATCATCCTTACTTTACATTGATGAATGTGAATTGTCCTTGCATATCATTCTTACTTTACATTGATGAATGTGAATTGTCCTTACATATCATCCTTTGGTGTTAATGAGACTGGTCTCACACATTCTAACACCTTCATACGTGAGTATTGGTTTAACATAGTAGCTTAGGAGTAAGTGAGACTTGTCTCACTTCCTTTAACACCCCATTCTGGTCACTTACTTAATTTAGACCACTTTAATTATGTTATAACTCACGTTACTTACTTACTTTAGTGTAGTAGATTCATATCATCGTTTATGGACGATAAGCACTTCATTCAATGAGTTTTATGAGTTCATATGTCATTCTTTTAGAGAATGTTGGGAGTTGTCCCAATGAATGGCATGCTCTTGGTTATGGATTCATTGAATTACTTTAGATGTGCTTATTCATTTGGCATTCCAGCATTTTAGTCATATAAGATAATATAGGGTATGTTGGGACTTGTCCCATTGATTGACATACCCTTAGTATGGATTCATTTTGTTCTGTTGGTCATGCTTAATTTGACATTACATTATATTGGGCATATAAGATTGGTGTAAATTTAGTATTGGCCTAGAAAATTTGGAAATGACTTCATAGCCAATTTATTGGCACAAGCCAAACATTCATTCAAATATAGTTTCATGAGATTCTCATTAGCCAATTTTTCCATCATTATTTAAAAGCAATAATGTAAGCCAATTCCATTCAACTTTTGGGCAAGACATTGTTAGCGATTTTATTGGTATACGATTAGTATTGACATAAACAATTGGGCATAGATTTCATAACCATCTTTGTTGGCATAAGCCAATTCTACATTCGTTCATGTTTAGTTTGGTATATATACATATATTGTTCATTAGAAAATCTTTCAATTATTTTAAGATTACATTATAGACAATCCCATTTAAATTTTGAACAATGTACTATTAGTCATTTTATTGGCATAAGCCAAACATTCACTCAAATTATGATTTCAAGGATATCTTTTTAGCCAACCTTATAACATAACTTTAGGCATAACATTTTTAAACATCTTGGACAACATCATATCACAATTTGATGAATATATCATCTTCATAACGTCATATTAACAGTAAGCATTCACAACATGCAGACCGTAACATCTTCATACATAACATTTTCGGACATATCTTTAACATAGTATCATTCTTTTAATTCACGTAATAACACTTAGCATCAAACGAGTCCAATTAATAGGTTCATTCAATAATTATTTAATATAAAAAAAACCATCTAAATTAAGATAAGCCAGCACCACATACCAACAACATGATTTCTAACCTATTCAACGTTGAAATCGTAACAAGGATACTAGGGAAAGGAGTTCGACAAGAACGACGGGAAACAACCCTAGTTTTCAAGATCTTTGAATCATTCGAAAGAAAGTTCTCTTGGAGAAAGAAGTCCAGGAGAGAAACCCATACCTTATGTAGAACTTAATCTACGAAGACCACCTTGAACGAAACCTTCAAGAAACCTTGAAATCGCCCTAGAGAAATCGATGAATTTTTCTGTTTTTCTTTCGTTCGTTGCTTGCTGTTTTTGTGTTGCCTTTTCTATGAGTTTGAACGTGATTTTTAGGTTAAATAACTGATATTGAATTATATAACTTAGGTTTAATAATTTAATTTAATAAACTAATTAACCAATTACCAAAAAGCCCCTCCTAAGTTGACTAAACATAGGAGAACATAACACTTAGTCAAATCTGGAAATTGGTGTTAACTATGGTTTTGGTCAACATTTTGACTTTATATTAATTAATTAAATCCTTAATTTAATTAATTTAGGTACCTAGGGTAAGTATTAAAGTACCCCTAAGCCATTGGAACAAAAATTAACCCTTTTGGACCATCCTAGGTTAAGTACTAGGATGTTTCTTGAGTTGTACTAGGTTAGTGTAAGAATTTTGTTTTGATCATTTAAACTAATTAATTAAATTGCTAATTTAATTAATTAGGTTACCTAAGGTAATTAATAAAGTACACTTACCAATCCTTTAAAACATCCTATGTTAGGTACTAGGTTGTCTTTTTCTGGTTTTAACCGAAATCTGAAAATTGCTTTGTGATTTAAGTTTTGCCCATTTAAGTTAATTAATTAAGTTGCTAAATTAATTAATTAAGTAGCCTAGGATAATTACTAAAGTATCCCTTAAGTCGTTAGGATCTTAACTAACTCTTTGAACCATCCTAGGTTAGGTACTAGGTTGTCCCTTTCTTGTCTTAACCGACATTTGAAATTTTCCTTTTTAATTTCGGTTTTAGCCCTTTTAAATTAATTAATTAAGTTGCTAAATTAATTAATTAGGTAACCTAGGGTAATTACTAAAGTACCCATAAGTTGTTAGGACCATAACTAACCTTTTGGACCATCCTAGGTTAGGTACTAGGTTGTCTCTTTAACTAGTACTAGGTTAGTGTCAACCCGGTTTTGGTCCTAGGTTGTCGGGTGCACTAATTAGTTTATTTCGTTTGATCCTAGGTTAGTTAGCTATTGAGGGCAGTTGGTTAGAGTCTAGAATTAGTTAGGAAGTTATTCCCCTCATGGAGGGGTCCCTTGTACACGTTTTTCCCCCTAACTACCCTAACCGAATTCGGTTAGGGTAGTCCCCTCCTTTGACAGCTTCTTCACATGTCTTGCACATGTGCTTGCACATGTGTTGGTTGTACTTGCCTAACTAACTATTATTTATGGTTCATTTGTTAATGTTTACTTATTGTCCCAAGGATCCTCACTATGTCCTTGGGCACTGCTTAATTTACATGATCATTTTAAATTGTCATGTGCTATGGTATTGTAACATTTCCGAAATCCCAAAGTCATGTGATAAGACTTAAATAGGTTACTTAAGGTCTAAACCATTGTTTATATCCAAATTAGGCATAGATGGAGTCATTGAAGTGCTTTGGAACAAAAACATACATAACGTCCGGTAAGTTGGTTCATAAGAGTGCTAGAGTGTCCTTTTAGTTTAATCAAGTTAAAGAGTCACAATTTAGTAAAAGTTTGTAACAATAGGTGTAACACATAGTGTGGGATGGTTTCATGTTGGAAAAGTCAGGGTACGACTCTCCGAGGATCAACTAAGGGCCCTCGAGGAGGACCTTTGAGACAGTAGGCCACGACGGACCCAATGACGGGGCATCACAGGCGCGACGGGGCGTCGAGGCCACCGTTGTGCCAGCCTTAGCTGCTGGGAAGAAAGCCTCCGCCCGCAGAGTCTCTGACCAGCGCGACGGACGTGCAGGACGGAGGAGGGCGTGTCCGTCACGCCCACGACGGCGCGTCGTCGGGAGGGCCTGTAGTGTTTTTCAGGGATTTAAGTTTTAGTTAATTATTTTATTAAGTGTCTTAGGGGTAATTAGGGGATTAAGGGAAGACTAATTAAGTGACTTAAGACCCCACTATAAGTACCCCAACCTTCATTAACCTAATCACAATTCTCCAAACAAAACTCTCTTCCTTCTCTCTACTTTCTCTCTCTATTGGAAGACTCCATTGGAGAAAAACTTGGGGAGATCATTGGGGCTGATTTAGCACGAAATTCACCATCAAAACGTCATCAAATCTTAAGGTATGGGATCTAATTCACCTTTGAGATTCTTTCCTCAAAGGGCTCCTTCAAAGATTTTCTAAAAGTTGAGTTTCATATGGGTTTCATCCAATTTCGAATTTGATTATATGAATTGAGTTATTTAGGTATTATTTGAGTTATAATAAATAGATTATCATGTATTGTAACTTGATTATGGTGAATTGAAGTAGTTTGATCTAGATTGTGGGTGATGACCCCTAACCCTTAACCCTAGGTATGAGATCGATACGAATTTGAGTTGGATTGATGAAATTGATGTAATTATTGTATAAATCATCTTTAATGATTGTTATTGCATCGATCATGAATCTATTATGGTGAATTGAAGTTCTTCTTGCCTATTTCTTCAGTATTGAATATAGAGTAAGAAGATAGACTTTGATATCATGTTACCAAGCTTTGATTTAGTATTGCTTTGTTGTATAGTGCTTTCTCTTAAATTAGTTCTTATGTTGACTATTGAATTATATTGATGTGATGACCTAAATTGAGTTAGTCTATGGGCTGATGGTAAGGCCCTTTTATTGGTGAACTATGGAGAAGTATTGGTAAGTCTTCATTATCCTAATCCTTACTTCAAATGGTGATTAATTGTCATCAAGTGATAATGTGTGTTGAAGTGTACTTTGCTTAAGGTTATAGGTTGGTATGATGATTGAATTGATATGTTTAGGTTGGTTATGAGGCTTCTTAAGAGTACATGATATAGTGAAGTTGTTATGTAAAGATGTGCCCTATTGTGATGAGATGTGTAAGGGCTAAATTTACCTATATGAATTGTTAATGAAATGATTATTTCTCATACAATTCTTATTGAGCTATGATGAGAAATATACAAGGGTTTGACCCTACTATCTAACTAGGTTGAGATGGTTAATAAAGTCAAAGACTTTGATGTTAAGGGAACTTAGCCTAGCACCGAGTGAACTTGAAATTGAGAGGTGTTGACTTTCCATGGAGGAATATTCACCATTTGTCCCTTATTTAGTGTTGATTTCCCTTAGAGGAATACTCACCTATGGACCGACGTGAAGTGTTGACTTTTCTTGAGGAATATTCACTCACGATTTCTCATGAGGTGAGGCCCCATTACCAAATGGTATATAGAGGGAATACCTATCTCTTAGTTCTTGAACTATGTTGCCACCATAGGATACTAGCTAGTGGATCCACCTAGATAGCTATGTTTATGTTAGGTTCTACTTTGGCCGGTAGAACACCTTCCATCGGTGTAAGGTTTCATGACACCGGATTCCACATTTGCTCATGTGGTCTATGTCGGTTAAGGCAAGGTTTCCCTAAACTAAATTGAATGAATAAGATATAGACTAATCGAAGTAACTTGAAAGGGTTTGGCTATAGCTTAGGTAGGGGTATGGGACTCTACTTAAGCCTTGCACTAGTTTGCCTTGATGGGAGCTTTGAGAGGTCAATATTATGTATGTAAAGAAGTGATATAATGTAAATGACTTTGTACATTGAATAACATGCTTATGAGTATAAGGTTGTTGCTTTTGGTTGAAGAAGAATGTTTTCATGGAATGGAAGAGTATGTTAGGTAAGGTTAATTGCTAATTGTAGTCTTGATATGTTACTTGATTAAGTAAGAGTCATGGGAATTTACTGTATTATTGCAGTTGTAACTTTATGAAGGTTAGAGTTAGTATGCTTTGCTTTGCTATGCTTCACTCGTATACATGTTTTATAAAGATTTTTATTAAATGTCCTTTTCTAAGTATATTTGATTGGTAATTGTATATGTGGTTCCATACTTAGTACATGCGGAGTACTAACCCCATTTCTTTCCCTTTTCCCAAACATTTTAGGTTCGGGTCGTTGATCTTGCTCCGAATTGCTGGAAAGGAAGACTTGGATCTCTAACCATCCAAGTGGTAGGTCCTCATTCTCGCGAGGGCGTTGTCGACATCTTACTCATATGTTACTTAGTTACTATAGTTCTGTTTTGACTTATTTACTCATTTGAGACGATGTTGTATATGGCCTATATGTGGCTTCTTGTATTGATGTAGGGCTATGCCCAAGATTTATTGTCTTTGATAGATGGCTTATGAGATGAGACGGTTTTTATCACTATTACTTCTCTATTTATAAATGTGTGAAATAAAAGTAGAAGACTATGTAATCTTCGTATATGAACAAGTCTATGTATACTTGATATAAATATGATTATGTGTATGTAGAGGTCTATGTAGACCTTCGAGTAGATATAGATAAAAAGTTTTAAATACCGTCACATTTTTAATCGATGAATGCTATGACGTGGCTAAGAGTCTTGTCTTAGTCCTCAAAGAGGACGACGACGCCGGTTACGTCTAGGGGGTAAACCCGGATGTGACAAACTTGGTATCAGAGCATGAGGTTGAATATCCTTGATGATAACGTCTCTCTCAACCACGTTATATAGGTTTGTATTCATAATTGTGAAGCGCGCCACACTTATGAATAGAAACTTATTTGATGCTTAGGAATCACTCTCATTGTTGGAAATCCATATCGTGCCTCTAGAATGTACGTCATATACGTATTTGCCTAAACCTTGTGTTTTGGTTATAGGAAATGAATACTAGAAGGAATGCAGCCAGAAGACTTGAGGAGGAGATTGCTGCTGCGGGAATCCCTCCCTGTGGTGATCCAGCTCCTCCCCTTGAAGAGATTGATTTTGATGATCAGGTTCTCGTTGATCCTCCACCTATGGAAGAGGCTCAAATGAGGCCTATTCTTGCTCAAATGGCTCAATCCATGACTACTCAAGCTCAAGCCGCAACGGTGCAAGCGCAAGCCATGACTGCCCAAGCTAATAGGGATTTGGCACCTAGAGTTCATGAGCAAACTATGGCTTCTCGACTTAGGGACTTCAAAGAGTTAAAGGGTTAACTCAAGGACTTACTACACAAAAGCTTCATTAGACCTAGTGTTTCTGCATTGGGTTCTATGGTTTTGTTTGTGAAAAATAAGGAGTGGCCTTTATAATGTGCATTGATTATCGCCAACTCAATAAAGTCACTATTAAGAACAAGTATCCTCTCCCTCAGATTGATGACTTGTTTGATCAACTCAAAGTGGCAAATTACTTTTCTAAGATTGATATGAGATCGTGGTATCACCAACTTAGGGGGAGAGGTGAGGATATACCAAAAACGGCATTCCGAACTAGATATGGTCACTATGAGTTCTTAGTAATGTTCTTTGGTCTCACTAACGCCCTGGAGGCATTTATGGATATCATGAATAGAGTGTTTAAAAGTTACCTATATTCATTTTTCATAGTCTCCATTGACGACATCTTTGTATATTCGAAAAATGAGGGTGAACACATGACCACTTCAAGGTGGTGTTACAATTGGTTTGGGAGAACCAACTATTTGCCATGTATAGTAAATGTGTGTTTTGGTTCATGTCGGCGGCGTTTCTTGGTCATATAATCTCTAGTGAGGGGGTTGAGGTTGATCCAAGGAAAATCGAGGAGATGAAAACTAGTACTAGACCATTGACTCCAACCCACATTAGCACTTTCTTGGGTCTAGTGGACTATTATAGGAGGTTTGTGGATAGTTTTGCGTCCATTACATCTCATTAACTACTTTGACCCAAAAGAGTATGAAATTTGAGTGATGGAGGTATGTGAAAGAATCTTCCAAATCTTGAACGATAGACATATTTCCACTCCGGTGTTGACTTTACCGCAGGGTACGAAGGGTTTCGTTTGATATTGTGATGCATCCCGAGTGGGCTTGGGGTGTGTGGTAATGCAACATGGGAAAGTAGTAGCCTATGCCTCTAGACAACTTAAGGTGCATAGCAGTCGTGGTATTTGCCTTGAAAATATTGAGTCATTACTTGTATGGTGTCCATATTGATGTGTATACCAACCACAAGAGTCTTCAATATCTATTTACTCAAAATATAATATCCGGGGAGAACCCTCTAGAAGTAACATGGCGTACTTGACATCTCGGATGTCTTATACAAGCCCATTATATCATTCATCGCATTGTAATAGTAAATTTAGCGGAAATTTTAAAACTTTTCATAGCACATCATATGCTCGAAACATCACTTCATATATATAAAATATCATAATTACATATTTAGACTCTAGTCTCTTTTCGCCATACTAGACTCAACATCATAAGAGTACATTAGGGACACTGCCCTTATAACATAATACATAACTATATAATTACAAGACTTTGACCATAACTTGACATAGGACATCCTTGAATCTTAAGGAATCCTTTTGCTTGATCTTGGGAAACACATAACAAGCTCCTCAATCAAACAGACATCCTTTTTTGCATCCATAACCAACACTTTGTGTAAAAAGTAGAGAATAATGGTGTTAGTACAAGAATGCACTAAGTATGACAACCATTCAAAAACATGCATTTTCCTTGAAACCATGCATTATGTCTTTTTGTGAAAACTTGATAAAACCTTGATACAATAGAATTTATATCATTCACATACTTCATATAGACATATTCAAAAGTCACACATCATATAAATTCACATATAGAATTTAAGCCACATTTGGAGTCACTTTACAGTTACCTATTTGCACTTTACATTAAGCATATTTCCTTCACAGTGAACTTCTTCTTTTAACTCATCACCCTCCCAAGTAACCCTCTAGTGATACTTGGTGTAATGCATCACCTTATTGTCACAAGTAAAACAATACATACAACTTAGATAAGCCAAGACATACCATCATAGAAGTATAGTACATCATAGATACATTTAAGTTAAGACAATAGGGACATTACAGTGAACTCTATTCACTTTGCACATATACTAATTTCACTTAACATAGAACATTATGAAACCTTACTCACAATACCAATCTACGTCTACTAGTCCAATGTACATGTGAATCCCCATAACCTCACACATACTTAGTAATCCTATCATGAGACCATAAGCGTTAACACTTCATACATCAACATAGAAAGTAAAGACTACTTCATCCAAACCAGGAAAGACCTTTATCAAATAGTCAATAAGACCACCATTATGCATATCATCACATCATGTATACACTAAGACAATGTCATGCAAGAGAACCATAACATATGCAGATACATTAAACAACCTTCCTAGGACTCCCTTAGAGAGATACTTGTGCAATGTCTAGGAGGGTTCATTACTTCTACCTATCCTATGTACCTTACCTTAGGTTATCCTAGTTAGGGCCCCTTTACTTTACTTTAATTAAATTGTCAATTTTACTTTATGGAAACTATATCTTAAACCGACACTAAGACCATGGGTGCTAAACATGGAATTTGGTGTTGTAGAGCCTTACACCAATGCAAGGTGTTCTTACCTAGACAAGGTAGAACATTAACACATGCTAGCATATTAGTTGATATCACTTGGTAGATCCTATGTGGCAAGCATATTTTAAGGAACTTGAGGTCCGTCATGGAAACATCACTCTACACCCTTTTTGGGTCATGAGGATATCCACCCCATGAGGTCTATGGTGACCTACCTTCCTACGATGGGAAGGGACACTCCTCAACTTTAAGTTCGCTCGGTGCTAGGCTAAGTTCTCTTTATTGAAAAACCTTTATTGTGATTACTTTATAAAACACAGTCTTAGGAATGTTAACCCCTAATATGCTTATCTCATAGGTCATATATGAGAGTTCATCAACCTAAATCATGTGAGAAACCCTTTAACATGGACATAGAATATGTAATAGCACCTTTGAACAGACCCTACTAATAACTAGATCATCATTCATGTGTGTGTTTATACGTATATGTGAGAAACCCTTCCATATAACACCTTTAGACCACACATGTTCATAACATCAATGCAATTGTATATAAGTGTAACTATATGATCAATCCTTTCACATAACACTTTAAGGGACTATACACATTCATAACATATCCATACATTCATATTCATGTACATAGAAACCAAACCTAGGAACTATTCTATCAAGGTACACATGTGCAATTCATACACAAGGTCCCATACCCTTGCCCATACTTTTACACCTATCAAGTCATCCTAGTTAAGGGATAAATAACATACTTCACATACATTTTACCTTACATGCATAGTAGTAGACAGTTAGTGCACATGAGAACAACTTTTCATTAGACACCATGAACCTTTACTACATTGTAAGCATGCATAATTTGCGAGTGTGTGTGTACATTGGTCAACATTATCACATAATAGCTATCAACAACACATTGAGGCAGCCACCTCTTAGGACCATAATACACTTTCAAGCATACACCACACAACACATTTTGGCATAGGAGACAAGACAATGTTCACATTACATTCAAGACTCCTAACCTTAGCTATTCACACATTCACATAGGGGTACATGGGTAGGGGTCATCCATCCTTAACACTTCATTAATGGAAGAACCTACACATGATCCTAACATAACCATTTACATACTTATAGCACTAGCTACATAACCGAGATTCACAACTAGAATAGAAGCCTTGGCACAAGTTACACATAGTGTGAGCATCATAACCACACACTCATATATTCATCAAAATGCCTTCAAGTACATAGTCAAAACATATATGTAATGACAATAAAATAAACACCACCATCATAAGTGGACCATACCACACAATGCCATAAAAGGCTTCATCAACTACAATAATATAGAAAAGTAGAGAGGAAGAGTCATTCTTACCAATTCATCAACCTTTGATCTTCATTGATCAATACACCTTTTTCATCATCAATACATTATACGGAAGTACATAAATATACACTTGATCATGAAAGAAACTATGTACAAGTCGCTACAATATCATACTACAATCTAATATTATACATCACCTATATACTAGAAAGTAGAGAGTTATAGATCATCAAACAATTTCCCTAGTATTGATCATCAATCATATTTTATCCATAATATGCATATAGGGAAGTACCTAAAGAGATAGAACATAATATCTAAATAATGCTTCATCTACCCCAGAATGTAGATCACAACATATACATTACTCTATCAAGTTTATAGGCTAGAAGAACCTAAATACATCTTTACCAATTTAAATGTTATATATTCATATTTGATCAATTATACCTAATTATGATCATATTACACAGATAGGAAGTATCTAAGATAATTCACCATAATCGAGTCACATAACAACCATCCTAACGTCAAGATCACAAGTTACTACATGATAGACTAGCCTTATTAAAAACCTTAAAACTTGAACCTCATGGATCATACCTCAACAATTCATCATCAATATACATACTATGCAGTATGTATAAGCATATTAACATAATTTAATCACAATGCAATATACATGAGATCAAGATCATAAAGACATACATAGGCTAAAATCGAGTTTGTGATAGAGCATGGGTTCATCATGCAATTGGATTGAAAATCAAGTACAAATCAGTAGATAATCATCAATACATTAATATTATGCTTTTCAAATAAATTTGAGAAAGAACCCATGGATAGTTTGAAGAAGAAGAGATTTGATCATGAGACTTCTTTGAAAACATTTAAGAAGACTCTCTAGATGAAAGATTAACTAGAGATTAAGGATCACCATATATTAATGTAGAAGAAAACCTCTAAAACATGATGAAGAGCCCATAGTAAATCCCATCTACAAGTTGACCTTGATCTTCACCTTCAATGGAGGTTTCTAGAGAGGATAATTTGGGAGAGGGAGATTTTGATTTTGAATGGGGGATTTGGTATGTACTATTCCCGTTTTTTATCATCTATATATACTTAAAACAACCAAATAAACCAAGTAGGGTAAAGTTAGCAAGTGGGGTGGATTTCCCATTCACCCCACAATTATAGGCAGCGTGCATGGCAGTTTTGCAGGCCTGAATCGACGAACACAGGCGACACCACGTTGGCCCATCGACGGACCGTTTGTGGCATCCGTCATTTGGGTTTGAGGCTTTCGTGTTGCTAAGCCTTCCCCATGATAAGTGACCGTCGACGCCTCCCCATCGACGGGGTGTCAATAAAAAAATGAGGCATCATTTGCTCAGTCGATTGACACTACCTAGGCAGTGTCTCGACAACCTTTTATCCTTCTTGAGGGTCTCTTTCGGGGCCATTGGTATGTCGTACCCCTACGTTTCCAACGTGAATATAAACTTAACATGTTGAAGACCTTTTATGCAGGTTTCACCCAAAATGAACACGTAAAACACATCCAAACATGCAAGGCACACTCAAGACAGACATGAAACTCCATACACTGCTTATAAACGTCATTATTACCCATTTTAAAACATCATAATCCCATGACATACAAATAAACACATAAAAGCATCTAAGGCCCCTTAGATGACTAGTCGTCGAACGTCTTGGTCGTCCCTTGATGTTTTACTTCCAAATCACCTCAAACTTTAGACACCACATCAATACCAAATTATAAACCATTTTAGGACCTTATACCCTTATGTCGAACATGTTAGTCTCTAGACACCATAACTCATTTTGGGGGTCTTACACAAAAAGAGTTGAATCTTCGACAAAGAAGGTGGTTGGAATTGCTGGAAGATTACGACAAGAGTGTTCTCTACCACCCCGGCAAGGCCAATTTTGTTGTGGAAGATATAAGTCATATGACCATGGGTAGGGTGTCTCACGGAGAAGAAGCCAAGAAATACCTAGTTAAAGATGTTCACAACTTGGCTCTCTTAGGTGTTACATTGCAAGATTATCCGAATAGTGGGTTTATGGTCAATCATACGTCCAAATAATCTTTGGTGGTTGAGGTGATGTACAAACAACACCTTTATCAACCATTGATTGACTTGAAGGAGTCGGTTATTGGTAAGATTATTGAGTCATTCTTATTGAGTCGTTCTCCTTATGGGGGGATGGTGTTTTGATGTATAAAGGAAGGTTGTCTGTTCCCAATGTATATGACTTGAGGAACCGGATTGTTGAGAAAGCTCATGGGTACCGTTACTCCAGTCATCCGGGTTCTACAAAGATGTATCATGACCTTAAAGAAGTGTTTATGTAGGAAGGCTTGAAAAGGGACATAGCGGAATTTGTTGCAAAATGTCCAAATTGCCAACAAGTGAAAGCCGAGCACCAAAAGTCGGGTGTTTTACTTCAAGAAATCCAAGTTCCTACCTGGAAGTGGGAAGACATTACTATGGATTTTGTGGTAGGTTTACCTCGGACACAAAAGCAATCTGACTCCATATGGGTGGTTGTGGATAGGTTGACCAAATCCACTCATTTTATTCCCGTCAAGTCCACAAACTCGGCGGAGGATTATGCAAGGATCTTGATACATGATATTGTGTGTCACCATGGTATTTAGTTATCCATCATATCGGATAGGGGTGCACAATTCACATATAGGTTTTGGAGGTCATTCCAAAAAGGGTTAGGTACCAATGTGAAGTTAAGCATCGCTTTTCATCCTCAAACGGATGGTCAAGCGGAGCGTATTATTCAAACCCTTGACGATATTCTTAGAGCTTGTAAAATTGATTACAAGGGAAATTATGATAAGCACTTGCCTTTGGTTGAGTTTTCACACAACAATAGCCACCATTAATCTATATCTATGGCTCCTTATGAATACTTGTATGGTACGAGATGTAGATCTCCAATTGGATAGTTTGAAGTGGGTGAGTCTTCACTTTTGGGTCACGAATTGATCTATAAGACTTTGGATAAGGTTCATATTATAAGGAACTGATTAAAAACAGCCTATAGTCGGATAAAGTCTTATGCCGACCATAGAAGAAGAGAGTTAGAATTTGAGGAAGGTGATAAAGTCTATCTAAAAATTGCACCTATGAAAGGGGTGGTGAGATTTTTCAAGAAAGGGAAGTTGATTCCTCGTTATGTGGGTCACTATGATATTTCGCGAAGGATTGACTAGGTTGCATATGAGTTGAAGTTACCTAGTGAATTGACTTTGATTCATCCGGTGTTGTATGTTTCCATTCTTCAAAAAGTGTATCAATGATCCAGAATTTATTCTTCCGATTGAGGGTCTAGGAGTTCAAGATAACCTCTCTTATGAAGAGGTTCCGGTTGAAACCCTTGATAGAAAAGTAAAGAAGTTAAGGAACAAAGAGGTTGCTTCCGAAAAAGTGTTATGAAAGAACCACCTAGTTGAGGGTGCAACATAGGAGGCCGAGGCCGACATGATGTCCCGTTACCCTCATATATTTGATAATTAAAGTTAGTTATTCCTATTTGTAGTGAAAATAGTAATTTTATTTTAAATTGCCTTGATTTTGGTGAAGTTTTACAAAAATGTGCATGTTACAGTGATATTACAGTGAACTTTATGCCTAAAAATGAAAATGTTGGTTTTTACTTGTTTTGAGTTTATGTTGTGCATTTTGGTATGTTGCAACTTCACGAATTGTATTAAGCATGTTGAAGTGTGTGGAAGAAAGTTTTGGCATAATGAATAAGCATGAAATGAATGTTGAACTCTTATGAGTTGAAAATGATGTTTTGAGTTGCATTGTCTAAAAGGTCATGTGGTTATGATGATTTTTATTGTAACTCATGTTTTGATATATTGTTGTTGGTTGGGCTGCTAGTTTTGAGTCTATTCCTTCCTTTCAACGAATTTTAGTGTCATTCGGGGACGAATGTTCCTAAGGAGGGGGAAGGGATAATGTAATACTCCGAAAGTCTAAAGCCTAATCTAGATCCTAACATGAGAGTCTAAGAGTTGTAACACTGTTTATAAGTCAAATTTAATATATATAAGTAATTTAGGACGTTTTAGAATCAAAACGCCAAGAAAATTCCATGACATCCGGAAACTAGTTCAAGAGGTGCTAGTGTGCCTTAGCCTATTTGACTAAGTTTTAAGAGTCCGAAAAAGATGAAATTTGGTGGTGAGGTGTCTAACATGTATTAGAGTTAGTTTATAGTCGAAACGTCCGTGTAAGACTCCCGAAGGACCAACCAAGGGCTCTTGAGGAGGACACTTGCAATTTCGCAAGAAAGCTGCTAAAAAGGCATTGTCCTTCGACGTGTTTGTAACGACCCGGATTCTTGAATCCAAATCTCCACCGGCGTCGTTGACCTCTCAGAGGTCGCAGACAAGCCTCATCTTGCATTCATCATATTCATCTAGTTAACTTTGCGGAAAATTTAAAACTTTTTAAACGTATGAAATATACATAGACTTCATATAATTATTAACTAGTTACATCATATACTAAGCTCAACATAAGAGAACAACCATCTATCTTAAAGAATCAATTCGAAACAGAATATGAATATATCATAAATACGTTTGCCGAAAATGGCCTTATTACAAAAGCTTCAAAATAAAGTGTTAAGGAAACTCTAGGGACAACATCCACTAGCTATGTCTGTATCTAACGCTAGACTAAGCTTTAGCATCCTCGAAATCAGGAGGACCTACCAAATGGTTTGGAGAAACGTTGAAGTCCAAACATCTACAAGTGTCGTCAATCTGTACTCTGACCTGCACCTATAAAAATAGTAAATAGTATGGGGTTAGTACACCACTTGTACTAAGTATGGGTGTATGCACACATACACATAAGGCTATGCATGATCAATGAAAGCTCTTCATAAGCAACATGCCATTTCTGGGAAGTCTAGTAATTAGACTTTCCTAATTCGTTAGTTGTGAATTGTGTATGAATATGATGTATTTTAATGTATTCAAAGCACCCAACTCATTTTCTATATGATTAAATGACATTAGTATCATCAACATAATTTTAGAACAACTCGAGCAAAGATTTGAAAATTTGATCCTCCAAACTTGAGAGCTCCAATTTTGTCTCTTAGATTATTTTTCAGTCTTTTACTTCTTCTTGTTGTGTAGTTCAATAATTTCTTTAGTCCTATGTTTTACTTACAAGTGCAATGATTCATTGTAGTCACATATCTACAATGAATCTATGTAAGTAATTCAGGGACTAAGGAATGATTTCCCTACCTTATAGTGAGTCATTCTTTACTCTATGTATTCATAAACATTTCATAAGCCAATTTTATTGGCTATGCCATCTGTTTCATTACTTTCATGTTAGGGAAGTTATAAGTTATTTAATTACCATGATATTCCTACTTCCCTTCTTGGCATTATATAAGAAGTCATTATAAGCCAATCTTATTTGTCTTTGCCCATTATTTGCTGAAACTTCATGAGTGTGATTTTGGCATTTGACATTCTTAAGCTCTTCTTCATTGCTCACTTTGAACATACGTTCCATCATCATCATTCATTCTCGCTTTCATAGAGACATCATAGGGAATAAGATCATGCGAGCTAACATGAAATCCAGTGTCTTCCCCACACTGAAAAGAGGTGATTCACCAGTTAAAATGAATCTTAGACCATGTGAGCTACTCATAGAATCCAGTGTCTGTCCCACACCGAAAAGGGGTGATCCCCAGCTAAGGCGGATCCATCTCAAGTGTTCACTCCACACCGAAAAAGAGTGGCTCATGGCTATAGTGAACCAAGAAGATATCGTGAGCCTTAATCGACATAGATCATGTGAGCTAAACATGAAATACAGTGTCTGCCCCACACCAAAAAGGGGTGGAATCACCGGCCAAGGTGAAACCGAACATGCCTAGCTCTCTTAGGTGGAAACCACTGGCTAGTTCCTATGTTGGCTAGACATAGTTCGAAGACTAGGGTTGTAATGATACTACTTATCCACCTCGGTGGTAGCCTCGTCTCATGAGACTTACACGTGCAAGCACATGCTCATAACTAGTCTATCGGTGCTGTGCTCACTTTCATTATCTTCTTTATCTTTTAGAGTTGACTCAAGCATTATGGAAGCTTACTTCTAGATTGAGTTTTACTTACTCTTTTTATGACTTGTCATCCTTACTTTACATTGATGAAATGTGAATTGTCCTTACATATCATCCTTACTTTACATTGATGAAATGTAAATTGTCCTTACATATCATCCTTACTTTACATTGATGAATGTGATTTGTCCTTACATATCATCCTTACTTTACATTGATGAATGTGAATTGTCATTACATATCATCCTTAGGTGTTAATGAGACTAGTCTCACATATTCTAACACCTTCATTCGTGAGTATTCTTTTAACATAGTAACTTAGGTGTAAGTAAGACTTGTCTCACTTTCTTTAACACCCCATTCTGGTCACTTACTTAATTTAGACCCCTTTAATTATGTTATGACTCACGTTACTTCTTTACTTAAGTGTAGTAGCTACATTTCATCGTTTATGGACGATGAGCACTTGTTGCAATGAGATACATATGTTCATAGTTCATTCTTATAGAGCATGTTGGGAGTTGTCCCAATGAATGGCATGCCCTTGGTTATGGATTCATTGAATTACTTTAGAAGTGCTTATAATATCATTTTATATTCTAACTATACAAGATTGGCATATGATTAGTATTGGCCTCTACATTTGGGATGTTAAACTACACAACCATTTTTGTTGGTATAGACCAATTTTACGTACGTTCATATTTAAATAGAATATGTATGAACCTTTAGCAAATCTTTCAATCATTTACGTAATCTCCTATCCATTAGCATGTATTCGTTTTGACAAAGTAGTGTTAGCCAATTTTATGGGCATCATATAGTCAATTCATTCAAGATGTGATTTCATAGTTGTCTTTTAAGCCAATCTTAGTTCATGACTTTAGAGTAACGTTTCTAAGACATATTGGACATCATCATATTAAAATTTGATGACTATAACATCTTCATAAGGTCACAATCACAACAATACAACATTCGGACAAACACATCAACACTTAAACTATTACGGTTGTAACTAAGACATCGCCGATTCATGATTCACGTTTTAAGCACTTAACTTTATACGATCACAACTTCATAGGGTAATCGACATTCATAATTCAACAACATTACACATAAGATCAGCCAGCACCACATACCAACAACATGATCTATAACCTATTCAACATAGAATCGAAAAGGATACTAGGGACAAGGAGTTTGACGAGAACACGGGAACAACCCTAATTATCAAGATCTTTGAATAGTTGGAAAGAAAGTTCTCTTGGAGAAGAAGTCCAGGAGAGAAACCCATACCTTATGTATATTCGAATCTACGACCACTCTACACGAAATCCTTGAAAAGTACTTTGAAATCGCCTAAGAGAGACTTTAGTGTTCTACGTTCTTGCGGTTTGTTGTTTATTGCCTTAGTCCTGAGTCTATTGTGAATGAACGTGGTTTCTAGGTTTTTGGAACTGATGTTGAATTATTCAACTTTAGGTTAATTAACTTAATCAATAAATTAATTAGTTAATTACTACAATACCCCTCCTAAGTTGACTAGACATAGGAGGACCATTGACTTGGCCAAATCCGAAGTTGGCTAAGTGTCTCGGCTGGACCAAGGTTTTAAATTAATTAATCTAGCTGCTTAGTTAATTAATTAAGGGACTTAAGTGAATTAATAAAATACCCCTAAGTCACTAGGACCACAACTAAAAACTTTGGACCATCCTATGTTAGGTACTAGGTTGTCCCTAAGTTAGTTAGGTGCCACCCGACCAAGTCCTAAGTTGTCGGGTGCATTAGGGGGTCCAATTTGGTTAGTCCTAGGTTAGTTTTCTAGTTAGGATAGTTGGTTAGGACATAGAGTTAGTTAGGCTGTCTGGTCCCACATGGAGGGACCCGCCCGTGCGTGTCATGCTTAACCGCCCTAACCGAATTCGGTTAGGTGGTTCCGTGGTCCCCTTAGTCGATCCCTTCACCTGTGTTGCCGATGTGCTTGTACAGGGGTTTGTTACACTTCCCTAACTAATTTATCTTAATGACCCATTTAGGAATGTTTACTTATTGTCCCAAGGACCCTCACCATGTCCTTGGGCACTGCTTAATCTACATGATCATTTTAATTGATCATGTGCCATGGTATCTAGGCTTGACACTTGGATGCCTCATACTTTCTGTGAGTTGGACGAAATATATTTTATTAGCTTAGGGTCTTCATTGCAGGTACATTTCTTAAACGTCAATCTTGAATTGGGGTATGACAACCCAAAAAGTATATTTCATATTCGTATATAGAAAATTGGCTAATATCTCTTAGCCAATTTTTCTATACTATGCCCAATATTTCTCCCTTAGGAACATTCATCCCCGAATGACACTTACACATCACTTAAACAAAGAGGGTGATTTCGAAAGTTACTTTATCATGCTTAAACTTTTCTCTTTTGTGAATATTTGATTCACACTTAATCGGATGATGCATAACATTCAAGCTTATCTGAAGCTTCATATTTGAGATTGAGGAATTTATTTCTCAATCACACTTAACTTAATGAACATCACAACTCATGCAATATAAAAAATCATGTCTATGCTACACAAAAACAGCAACATGAAGTGCAAACATGACTTAATTTTAACTCACATAGTGCTACTAAAATACATACGATTAGTGACCTATCACACCAAATCGACTAAAGCACTTGAACTTAGAGTTTCCTTACACATAAACCAGACTTAGGAAGATAATATCTAACCTTTAGAACTGAACAAACGAGGGTAGCGGGATCTCATATCGGCCTCGGCCTCCCACGTTGCTCCCTCAACAAGATGGTTCCGCCATAGGACCTTCACGGTGGCAACCTCCTTGTTCCATAGCCGCTTCACTTGGCGATATAAAATTTCGACTAGAACCTCTTCATAAGAAAGATTCTCATCAACTCCTAACCCCTTAACAGGCAGGATAGATGCTGGATCGCCTAGACATTTCTTAAGCATAGAAACGTGAAAAACTGGATGAACAGAAGCCAAGTGTCGAGGTAATTTTAGTTCGTATACAATGTTTCCCACTCGCTGCAAGATCTCATAAGGACCTATATACCTCGGAATCAACTTGACTTTCTTACCAAACCTCATCACCCCTTTCAGGGGTGATATCTTCAGGTAGACTTGATCACCCACCTCAAACTCAAGAGATCTCTTTCAGTTATCTGCATAGGATTTCTCATGACTGTAAGCAGTAGCCAATCTATCCCTAATCATCTTCACCTTCTCCACTGCCTCATGCACGATCTCGGGACCAAGGATGGCTTATTCTCCTACTTTTAACCAGCCAATCGGAGATCTTCATCTTCGGCCATATAATGCTTGGAAAGGTGCCATTCCAATACTGGAAGGGTAGCTACTATTGTAAGAGAACTCTATCAGCGACAAGTGATCATCCCAACTCCCCTTGAAGTCAAGAACACATGCTCTCAACATGTCTTCAAGGGTCTGGATGGTACGCTCTGCTTGCCCATCTGTCTGCGGATGGAAAGCAGTACTAAGCTTCACCTGACTACCCAAACTTTTCTAGAAATATTTCCAAAAATGAGAAGTTAATTTAGCCCCTCTATCCAAAATAATAGATAGAGGAATCCAATGCCATCTCACTATCTTATCTATATAAAGTTTGGAATAGTCTTCGGCCTTGAAGGTAGACTTCACAAGTATGAAGTGAGAGGACTTGGTCATTCTGTCAATAATAACCCAAATGGAATCATGTAGTTTCCTAGTCTTTGGCAGACCAACCACAAAATCCACGTTGATAGCCTCCCACTTCCACGTTGGGATCTCAATTGTCTGAGTGAGGCCTCCAGGCTTAAGGTGTTCAGCCTTAACCTGTTGGCAGTTCGGACACTCCTCCACGAATTTAGAGATATCCCTCTTCATGCCTTCCCACCAATAGAACACTTTAATGTCTTGGTACATTTTGCTGGCACCTGGATGGATGGAATATCGGAACCCGTGAGCTTCTCCCAAAATACTTGACCTCAAATCATTCACATCGGGCAAACATATTCTGTTCTGATATCTAAGTATGCCATCTCGACCTAACGAGAATGATTCATTCAACTTACTTAATACCGAGTCTTTAAACTCCATCAGTAGTGGGTCAAGGTGTTGATTGACTTTAACATCTTCAAAAAATGAGGATTCGGAACTTGAGTGAACCGAAACATCCCCACTTGGTCCGTCTGTCAGCCGTACACCCAATCTTGCCAATTGGTGCACCTCTTTAACCAGCTCCTTCTTCTCATCATCAATATGTGAAACGCTGCCCATGCTCAGTATTCTCAATGCATCGGCCACCATATTGGCCTTTCCTGGGTGATAGTACACAGTCATGTCATAATCCTTGAGAAGTACTAGCCATCTTCTCTAAAGAAGATTCAACACCCTCTGCGTGAACACATACTGAAGACTCTTATGGTCAGTATACACATCAACATGTACACCATATAAATAATGTATCCACATCTTCAACGCAAAGACAACCGCAGCTTATTCAAGATCGTGAGTAGGGTAGTTCTTTTCGTGGATTTTCAATTGTCTTAATGCGTAAGCAATAACATTGCCATTCTGCATGAGAACACATCCAAAACCTACTCGGGAAGCACCACAATATACCACGTACCACTCACCACTTCTCGGCAACGTCAACACTAGGCCTAAGTGAGTCGGTCCTTGAGTTCTTGAAAACTCTTTTCACATTTCTTGGACCACTCAAACTTCGCCTTCTTTTTTGTCAATGCAGTCAATGGTGCAACAATAGTGGAAAACCCTTCCACAAACCTGTGATAATAATTGGCTAAACCGAAAAAGCTCTGAATATCTGTAGGAGTAAGGGGTCTCGGCCAATTCTTCACCGCCTCAACCTTCTTAGGATCAACTACAACACCTTGGTCGGTCACAACATGACCAAGAAAGGTCACTGATCTCAACCAGAATTCACATTTGCTGAACTTTGCAGATAGCTGATGTTCTCTGAGTACTTGCAATGTCTTTCTTAAGTGTATCTCATGCTCTTCTTTGAATTAGGGTATATGAGAATGTCATCTATGAATACTATGACGAAGGAATCAAGGTACTCACGGAAGACCCTATTCATAAGGTCCATAAACGCGGCTGGTGCGTTAGTGAGACCAAATGACATGACCAGAAACTCATAGTGCCCATATCTGGTACGAAAAGCCATCTTAGGGACGTCTTCTCGCCTCACTCTAAGCTGATGGTAGCTTGACCGAAGGTCTATCTTGGAAAAGAAACTTGAACCTTGGAGTTGGTCAAACAGATCGTCGATTCTGGGAAGAGGGTACTTATTCTTTATGTTGACTTTGTTGAGTTGCCGATAATTGATGCACATTCTAAGGGTTCCATCCTGTTTCTTTACGAATAACACTGGAGCACCCCATGGGGATATGCTCGGCTTGATGAAGCCCTTATCAAGTAGATCTTTTAACTGCAAATTCAACTCTTTGAGTTTAGCTGGTGCCATCCTATACGGGGGAATAGAAATTGGCTTGGTGTTGGGATCTAAATCAACACCAAAGTCAATCTCACGTTCAGGAGGGACTCCTCGTAAATCCTCCGAAAAGACATCTGGGAACTCATTCATTATTGGCACAGAATCTATGGAAGGGACTTATTGATCTAAGTCATTGACTCTAACTAAGTGATATAAATACCCCTTAGCTATCATCTTATTGGCCTCTAAGTTTGAAACAATTTAGCCGACTGGACTTGAACCACGCCCTTCCCATTCCAGTTCTAACTCATTTGGAAACTGAAACCTCACTACCTGTTTCGACAGTCTATTGTGGCATAACACTTGTGAAGAAAATCCATACCCAAGATTATTTCAAAATCGAGCATGGCTAACTCCACTAGATCAGTGTGAGTGACTATATCAAGGACCTAAATTGGACAATTTTTGTACACTTTCTCAGCTCTAATGCCGTCACCTATGGGAGTACTTACTAAAATTTGATCATGCAAGATTTCAGGAAGCACATCAAATCTACTAGCTATTAATAGAGTGACAAATGATAGAGTGGATCCTGGATCTAACAATGTATACACTGGGAAAGTAAAGTCATGCAACGTACCCGTGACTAGATAAGCTGACTTCTCTTGCTCTTCTCTACCTTTCAGTGCATAGAACCTGTTCCTCTTGGAAAGTTCGGCTGCAGCATTTGCATTCGGCCTAGGCTGAGCATTTGCTTTTGCTTGATTACTCACTTGAGGACAGTCTCGGACCATGTGTCCAGTTTTGCCGCACCCGAAATAGTTGCTAGTACCTACCAAACATTCACCTCCATACAAACTCCCACACTTACCACAAGGCCTGTTGGTTCGCTGGACGATACGGTCATTGCCCTTTATGGGGCCAGAATTATTCACCTTAGCTCGTGAATTACCTGAAGGAGTGGAGTTACCTGAGTGCCTCTTGAACATAGGCCTGTTTTGGACTCCAAATGAGCCCCTACCCGAGCTAGAACTAGGCTGGTCCACGAACTTAGGCTTCTTGCCTTTGTGAACCTTTCTCTTACGGCGACTATACTCTACTTGTTGAGCATGCACCATCAACCTGCCCAGATCCATATTGTCATGCAGCATGGATGCTCGACAATCTTCTACAAGATCCTCAAATACGACAGTAACAAATCTGCTCATCTCATCCTTGCTATTTGCCACCATAGAAGAAGCATACTTTGACAATTTCACAAATTTCAAGGAATACTCCTTGACAGACATACCTCCTTGTCTTAGGTTGATAAACTCTTAAACCTTGGCTTCTCTTTGCTCCCTTGGGAAGAACCTCTCCAGAAAGGCAGTCTTGAGAACGTGCCACATCCTTGAGTTGATATGCACTCTACTCAGCCTTCGCCTACTCATAAACTCCCATGGCACACAAAATGTTGTGGACCTCATCTAGAAACTCCTGAGTATCCTCGCTGCCCATGGACCCGTAGTACACTGGGGGATTCATCCTGGTGATGTCCCTCAGCCTGCTATCCATGGTACTAGGATGCGGGTTCTCTCTGGGAGCACCCTCTCTCGCGACTTGAGCCGTGATGGCTTGAGCCAGAGTCGTGATGGCCTATGCCATCTGCTGCAAAGCATTCCTCACTTCACCATCTGTCAACCCCTCTGGGTTGACAGGCACTTGTTCAGCAGCAGCTTGGGCTTGAGGAGGAGCTTGATTCCCTTCCGCAGCTGCTTCCTCAACTCTTCTCGCGGTAGTTCTCCTTGTGTTCATTTTTTACACGTATACCCAAGAAGAGAGTTAGATCCTCAAAATGACATAAAGTGTCACAACTCTACATGGCACAATAAAGAGTAGAAGAAGGGAGAATTTCCTATCATCGCGTAGTCTCTAAGTCATGTTTATGGCGCGCTTCACAACCATAAGCTAGAAACTACGTAACGTGGTTGTGTTGAGCTTTAGATGCTAGGTAATTTAACCTCATGCTCTGATACAAAGTTTGTAACGACCCGGCGTCGTTAACCTCTCAGAGGTCGCAGACAAGCCTCATATTGTATTAATCACATTCATCTAGTTAAATTTGTGGAAAATTTAAAACTTTTTAAACGTAAGAAGTATACATAGAATGCATATAATTATTAACTAGTTACATCATATACTAAGCTCAACATAAGAGAACAACCATCTATCATAAAGAATTAATTCAAAATAGAATATGAATATATCATAAATACGTTTGCGAAAACGGCTTTATTACAAAAAGATTTGAAATAAACTGTGAAGGAAACGCTAGGGACAACATCCACTAGATATGTCTTTATCTAACGCTACAATAATCTATAGCATCCTCGAAATCTGGAGGACCTACCAAATTGTCTGGAGAAAAGCTAAACTCCAAACCGCAACAAGTGTTGTCAATCTGTTCTCTGACCTGCACCTATAAAAATAGTAAATAGTAGGGGGTTAGTACACCACTTGTACTAAGTATGGGTGTATGCACACATACACATAAGACTATGCATGATCAATGAAAGTTCTTCCTAAGCAACATGCCATTTCTGGGAAGTCTAGTCATTAGACTTTCCTAATTGATTAGTTGTAAGTTGTGGTATGAATATGATGTATTTTAATGCATTCAAAGCACAAAACTCATTTTCTATATTATTACAATACATTAGTATCATCATCATAATTTTAGAACAACTAGAGCGAAGATTTGAAAATTTGATCCTCCAAACCCAAGAGCTCCAATTTTGACTCTTAGATTATTTTTCAGTCTTTATCTTCTTGTTGTTGTGTAGTTCAATAATTCCTTTAGTCCTATGTTTTACTTACAAGTGCAATGATTCTTTGTAGTCCCATACCCACAATGAATCGATGTAAGTAATCAAAGGACTAAGGAATGATTTCCCTACCTTATAGTGAGTCATTCTTTACTCTATGTATTCATAAACATTTCATAAGCCAATTTTATTGGCTATGCCATCTCTTTCATTACTTTCATGTTAGGGAAGTTATAAGTTATTTAATTACCATGATATTCCTACTTCCCTTCTTGGCATCATATAAGAAGTCATTATAAGCCAATATTATTTGGCTTTGCCCATTATTTGCTGAAACTTCATGAGTGTGATTTTGGCAATTGACATTCTTAAGCTCTTCTTCATTGCTCACTTTGAAAATACGTTCCATCATCATCATTCATTCTCACTTTCATAGAGACATCATAGGGAATAAGATCATGCAAGCTAACATGAAATCCAGTGTCTTCCCCACAATGAAAAAAGGTGATTCACCGGTTTAAATGAATCTTAGACCATGTGAGCTACTCATGGAATTCAGTGTCTGTCCCACACCGAAAAGGGGTGATCCCCGCTAAGGCAGATCCATCTCAAGTGTTCACTCCACACTGAAAAGGAGTGGCTCACGGCTATAGTGAACCAAGAACATATCGTGAGCATTAACCAATATAGATCATGTGAGATAAACATGAAATCCAGTGTCTTCCCCACACTGAAAAAGGGTGGAATCACCGGCCAAGGTGAAACCGAACATGACTAGCTCGCTTAGGTAGAAACCACTGGCTAGTTTCTATGTTGGCTAGACATAGTTCGAAGACTAGGGTCGTAATGAGACTACTTATCCACCTCGGTGGTAGCCTCGTCTCATGAGACTTACACGTGCAAGCACATGCTCATAACTAGTCTATTGGTGTTGTGCTCACTTTCATTATCTTCTTTATCTTTTACAGATGACTCAAGCATTATGGAAACTTACTTCTAGAATGAGATTTACTTACTCTTTTGATGACTTGTCATCCTTACTTTACATTGATGCAATGTGAATTGTCCTTACATATCATCCTTACTTTAAATTGATGAAATTTGAATTCTCCTTACATATCATCCTTACTTTACAATGATGAATGTGAATTGTCCTTACATATCATCCTTACTTTACATTGATGAATGTGAATTGTCCTTACATATCATCCTTAGGTGTTAATGAGACTAGTCTCACACATTCTAACACCTTCGTTCGTGAGTATTCTTTTAACATAGTAACTTAGGTGTAAGTAAGACTCGTCTCACTTTCTTTAACACCCCATTTTGTTCACTTAATTTAGACCCCTTTAATTATGTTATAACTCACGTTACTTTTTTACTTTAGTGTAGTAGCTTTATTTCATCGTTTATGGACGATGAACACTTCTTTCAATGAGTTACATATGTTCAGAGTTCATTCTTGTAGAGAATGTTGGTAGTTGTCCCAATGAATGACATGCCATTGGTTATGGATTCATCGAATTACTTTAGAAGTGCTTATAATATCATTTGATATTCTAACTACACAATTTTGGCAGATGATTAGTATTGGCCTCAACATTTGGCATGTTAAACTACATGACCATTTTTGTTGGTATAGACCGATTTTACATATGTTCATATTTAGATTGAATATGTATGAACCTTAGTCAATCTTTCAATCATTTACATAAGCTCCTAGCCATTAGCATGTATTCGTTTTGACAAAGTAGTGTTAGCCAATTTTATTGGCATCAGATAGTCAATTCATTCAAGATGTGATTTCATAGTTGTCTTGTAATCCAATCTTTGTTCATGACTTTAGAGTAACGTTTTTAAGACATATTGGACATCATAATATTAACATTTGATGACTATAACATCTTCATAACGTCACAATCACATCAATACAACATTCGGACAAACACATCAACACTTAAATGATTACGGTTGTAACTAACACATAGTCGATTCATGATTCACGTTTTAAGCACTTAACTTTATACGATCACAACTTCATAGGTTAATCGACATTCATAATTCAAGAACATTACACATAAGATCAGACATCACCACATACCAACGACATGACCTCTGACCTATTCAATATAAAATCAAAAAGGATACTAGGGACAAGGAGTTTGACGAGAACATGGGAACAACCCTAGTTTTCAAGATATTTGAACTGTTGGAAAGAAAGTTCTCCTGGAGAAAGAAGTCCAGGAGAGAAACCCATACCTTATGTAGAGTCGAATCTACGACGATCACTCCACACGAAATCCTTGAAAAGTACTTTGAAATCGCCTAAGAGAGACTTTAGCGTTCTACGTTGTTGCAGTTTGTTGTTTACTGCCTTAGTCCTGAGTCTCTTGTGAATGAATGTGGTTTATAGGTTTTTGGAACTGATGTTGAATTATTCAACTTTAGTTTAATTAACTTAATTAATAAATTAATTAGTTAATTACTAAAATACCCCTCCTAGTTGAGTAGACATAGGAGGACCATTGACTTAGCCAAATCCAAAGTTGGCTAAGTGTCTCGGCTGGACCAAGGTTTTAAATTAATTAATCTGGCTGCTTAGTTAATTAATTCAGGGACTTAAGGGAATTACTAAAATACCCCTAAGTCACTAGGACCACAACTAACAACTTTGGACCATCCTAGGTTAGGTACTAGGTTGTCCCTAAGTTAGTTAGGTGCCACCCGACCAAGTCCTAGGTTGTCGGGTGCATTAGGGGGTCCAATTCGGTTATTTCTAGTTTAGTTTTCTAATTAGGATAGTTGGTTAGTACTTAGAGTTAGTTAGGCTGGCTATTCCCACATGGAGGGACCCACCCGTGCGTGTCATGCTTAACCGCCCTAACCGAATTCGGTTAGGGTGGTTCCGTGGTCCCCTTCGCTGATCCCTTCACGTGTGTTGCCCATGTGATTGCACATGGTTTTGTTGCAATTTCCTAACTAATTTATCTTTATGGTCCATTTGGGAATGTTTACTTATTGTCCCAAGGACCCTCACAATGTCCTTGGGCACGGCTTAATCTATATGATCATTTTAATTAATCATGTGCCATGGTATCTAGGCTTGACACTTGGATGCCTCATACCTTCTATGAGTTGGACGAAATATATTTTATTAGCTTAGGGTCTTCATTGCAGGTACATTTCTTAAACATCAATCTTGGATTGGGGTATGGCAACCCAAAAAGTATATTTCATATTCGTATATAGAAAATTGGCTAATATCTCTTAGCCAATTTTTCTATACTATGCCCAATATTTCTCAATATTGGGCATTGGGGTGCCTATTTACACCTAATAGGCTTTCTTAAGTACATACTGGGATCTTCATTAGACATATGATTTTCCGGAACGTTACAGTGTTGAATCGACGAGCCGTTGGTGAATCGACGGGGAGTCTATGAGGACTTATACAATTTCGTGAAGGGGACGTTTTGGAAACTCTGTGACCAAAACCAAGGACGTGCAGCACGGATGCCACATTGCCCGTCGACTGACTTAGGGACCGTCAGTCGGGGTCTCGTAGGTCAGGCCACTGTGTTTCTGCCACATTTTAGTTGGTCAAATTAATTTAGTTAAGTTGTTAGTTAATTAGTTAGGGGTTTTGGGTTGCCTTATTAAGTTAGCTAATGACTTCTATAAACACCCCAAACCTAATTAGACTAAACCCAACTCCCATTATTCCAAAAATTTAAATTGCTCTTCCTTCTCTCTTCTTTATCTCTCACAAAGAAACCCCATTGAAGACCAAGCAAAGGAGGGTTCTAGCACTGAAAAATAACAAGTTTTCTCCATCAAACTTCATCAATAAGTAAGGTATGATATTCCTTTCACCTGTGGGATCTCTTTCCCCAAAGGGTACCTCCAAATTGATTTAAAAAAGATGAAATTCAAGTGGGTTTACTTCCATACGAAATTGATATTGTGAATTGATTTTTTTATGATCCTTTTAGGTTATTAATTGTATATTAAAATGTATTATTAATCAATTAGAATACTTCTTGATGCATTGACCTAGTTTGTGGAAGATGATCTTTTCCCCTTAATCCTAGGTTTGTGATCTTGAGTTGAAATGTCGAGTATTGATGCAATTAACTTGGTTATTTTGTGAATTTCTATTGTATATTGTTATTGTGTCAAGTTATGAGTAGATTGTGATATATTTTAATCCAATTATGCTATTTCTTGAGTAATCTACATAGATTGTAAAGTAGATCATGAATTTGACCTAAGTCTCCAATTCTAGGTTATGAACTAGTGATGAATCGTTGTGTTGTGAATAAATTCAATTTATTATTATGTTGGTTAATATTGTGTGATGGTATTACTACCATTGTTGGGTTTGATTGAGGATGGTTGATGGTAAGACCTTGATGATGGCTTGTGAAGAAGATTGGGGTACGTTTTGTGATCTCAATTCTTTACATCAGTTGTGATTACTTGTAATCAATTGATGATGTTGTACTGAAGTATACCTTATATTAAGACTTAGGGTTGTCATGATGTTGAATGGAAATGTCTTGACTATGGTTTGTTAGTGAACTAGAGTGAGGAGTGTTTCTTCCCACATAGGGAAGGTAGAATCACTAATGTACTCATTATATTGGAGACTATAATGCGTGTAACATAAAGTGGGTCCCAACTACATCTCCTAGTTCTTGAACTATGTTGCCCCCATAGGAATACTAGCCAGTGGATCCACATAGATGCTACGTTTATGTTTTAGTACTACCTTGGCAAGTAGTCCACCTTCCTTCGGTGCAGGGTTCCATGACACCGGATTCCACATTAGCTCATCAGGTCTATGTTGGTTAAGGCAAGACGTTCCCAAAAGGTAAAATATAGTAATGAAGTGAACACTAACTAGTATGACCTAAGAGGTTTAGCGTTTTTTAGGTGGGGGTATGGGACTCTACCTATATATTGAACTAGAACTATAAGAAAAACAGTCTCAAAGGAAGGAAAATCTAGTCCCTGAAAATGCAAATCTGGTCCAAAATGTGCGATTGAGACTAGAAAAATCTGGTCGTCACTCGTCCCTGAAATAGTCGTCCCTATTGGTCAATAAAGACAAGTTTAAAAAACTAGTCCTTGAATGTTTTGTGGGAATAGAAAATTTATAGTCATGAACTTCTTTTAGAGACTACATATCGGGTCTCAAATACGTCATTCATATCTTATTATTTAGGTTGTTATATCTCTTTTGTGACTTTCCGCAACCTGTTCCTAATAAAGCAACGGAGACGAATATAACCTTGTCTCGGATAGCATTAGACACCATTAGGAATCTTGTTGCACAATAGCTTTATAGACCATAAAAACTGATCTTAGATAAGTTGTAAAGACGACGACCAACCTGGTCCTAAAAAAGTTTTACAGACGAACAACATTTCTCATCCTACATCACTCATTAGAGAAAAGCAATAATTTTTGTCGTAAATTTGACCTATAGAGACAATTAATATTTTTGGTCTCTAATTGACCACCTTAGGTCATACAATTATTTATATCACAAGAATCTATAGTCATCAACAAATATCAAATTAATTACACCAAAAAATCCTAATACAAAAAAAGATGATATAAAGAGAGGAGGCACGATGATAGAATTAAAGAGTGTGATTGATTACAATAATTTTTTTACAATCCCATGGTGTTGGTTTCAATATTTGCTTAATGAACAAAAATATAGATAACGTTCATGGTTTTGCATAACGTTCATAGCAAACTAATATTAATGAGTTAGTGCATCTTATAAACTTTTATCTTCACCAAAGAATGAACAAAAGTTGCTCCCAAAACTTAATGCCATACTTTTTGTCAAGTGACATTCAAAAACATCTACAATAGCTGCAAGAAATAAGAAAAAACTATTAGAAATATTTCTAGATACATTGAATACAACATTTATTTGAAATATTATAACTATATAAAATTTAGTAAAACAACTTTGCAGCAATGGTAAAATAGAAAATTTGCATGTTCTGGATGAACAAAAACTACATAGAAAATGGTAAAACATAGAAGTTGAGAGCAATATATGCAGAAAAATTTTAAGTTATGTTTTTGGTCGTTGTGAAGCTATGAAGATAATAATTAAACAGAGCCTAAGATTGTACAAATAAGGAGTTCGAACAACCTCAAGTTGGGCCTTACAATTTGAAGATAAAATATATGGTGCTCTTGCTCTAGAAGGATAATCCCAGTTGAATACTTGTGTGCTGAAACACTTAGTAAGGTTTCTGGCGTAGTTGGTTTGCTAGCCTTGAGTGTTGGTATCAAGATGACATAGGAGCAGAAATATTGTGTAGAAGAGGAGTTCAAACAAAAAAAAGAAGGAATAGGTAGACATTTCTTCGACTTGAAAGCCTGCAATTCAAGCAAAAAGGATTTTCCAGTAACAAGTTGTCGTCCAATTAAATAACTTAGTATTCTTTTCAATTCCAAGGTGACTCTTATACCTCCCCCACCCCCACCCCCCATTTTCTAACCATTATGATTACATATTCAAACGCAAGCTCTAGGGGTTTGGCCTGACAATAAAATTACAAATATGCAGGTTAGAAACATAACACGGGTTCAAAACTACCACCAAATAAAAAGGAAAGGCAGAGGAACATTCTCGTTGTCATTTATCCACCAACTTTTGAACTGTATGTTGCTAGATTTATCCATTGAAATAGGCAGAACTGGGAACATAAGATGAAATTGTAAGAATATCACTAGTAAATGTACTTCTTAAGACTGTATAGAGAATCTGGATAGACAGAGAAAGAATGACATAGAATGTAATGAATTTTCCATTTAAAAAAATTCTCTCACGTGATTCGAGAGATATTGCAATATCCGAAGAAACATTATATGCAATAACATTCATTACGTAGGACACACAGGAAAACACTAAGTGGAAATAGCTCACATCCTTTATAAAGATGCAGTTATTGCCGTAGTGCAGAAAAAAAACACGGTGAAGCTGACAGCATTGTTGCAGCAGTGCAAAAAAATTTGTATAAAAATTTTATGTCCTTATGCAGCTGTGAAGAAATAAAAAACAGATTTCGACATAAAGTAAGATAGAAAAATATAAATTTCATGAGGCACATATCGCTAAAATGATTGAATTATCGACTACACCTCAAACTATCTGAGGACTATAGTACATGGAGAATCATAGCCTTTTGAAAGTCAGTATAATTATAGTAATCATACATTCATTATGATGTGACATATCGACAAAATAATTCAAAAAGTGAGGTATAATGTTACTAACTTTGTTAGCTGAAAAGACAACGATCATTTAGTTGAAATAGATGGTGTTATAGTGACATTTGATTGTTGTGCAGCAAAGAGTTCTTTCATCTTCATTACTTCTTTCATATGATCTTCTATGGCAGACAAACGATCATTCAAAGATTTGTTTTCCTCATTCAGGGATTTGTTTTCTTCATTTAAGAATTTGATATCCTCTCGAGTTGAACGTAGCGCGGTCAACAATTCAACCTTTCAAGTCTTTAGCCTTTACTCTAACCCCAAATCCAAATACATAGCTACGAGTTTGAGGTCTGCGACATTTTTAATCAATCTCTATAGTAGGTAGGGATAGATCTGATTGAACCATTTCTTCATGTTGAGCCTACAAATTATATCAAAGAACATTTTCTATCATAATACATCAATTTGAAGTAATTAATATATTCAATTTGCCAAACGCACATGCTTTTCAAATGCTTCGGGTTCAACAAGCTTGCTATGTTTTTTATGAATCTCAAAGAAGATAGTCGCCAAATCTGGTGGATTGCCATATTTTCTGCCCTTTACATCATATTTAAAATGTCGACACGATGGTCATTCATATGATCACGATGTTCATTCATATCAGCACTCTCAAATTTATGCTACAAAAATTGTAACATGAATTATTATCTACAGGACTTATATCTGTTTCTTAATAATTTTTTCCAAATCTTTAAAACAATATAAGTTACTTGATTACAGATTCTGTATCTATTACAGTTTATTATCAGTACAAGCCATTGTAGATAGACTTCTAAAATCAAGAACATCAGTTATATGAACATAAAATAAAACATATTAGGTAACACAACAATTTGAATCAATTGTGTATAATTTTTACCTTAACAGCTGTACACATGTGATTTAAGTTTTCCTGCTTAATATCATGCAACGATGATACTCCTTAGGGACAAATATTACGATCATGAACAATTTTTCCCAAATGTTTCAAAATAGATTGATATTTGTTCCATCCGTGCGATTATTGTAAAATGTTACTTTCAGCTTTTCTCCAATTTCAATTGAAGCATCTTCTTTGCACTTGTTGCTTCCTCGAACTTTTCTTACCTTTGTTGGAATGGATGAACTTACAGTTACATAATTTAATAAAATTATTGCATTCAAACTCAATTATAAGGCTTAATAACATATGCATTTAAGAGATCACACCTTTTTCCGTTGTTTGAGAGTGTTAAATAACTTGATCACTAGATGGAGGCAATAAAACATTGGTTTGCATATCCTCTTTCTCAAGATTAATTTTTTTCATTTTTCGCATTTGTTGAACAGAGGATAAGGTAGAACATGGTTTTGTGCTTTTAGAAGGAGTTTTCATATGTTGATTAGAACAAACAACACTCTTTTGGAAAGATCCCACATCAAATTCTTAAGTTTCTAAAGATGAGCTCAAAGAACCATTTTTTTGCGTGACACATTTTGCAATAGCAGTTCGACTGACTAAACGTAATATAAGAGTTTCTAAAAAAATTTGAAAATATAACAGATTTATAAAAAATAGATGTGTGAAAAAATCTTACTTGTTTCAACTTCTTTGGTGCATTTCTCAACCGTGGAGTTCTTATATATCGTTTGCATTACTTGACTAGTTAAGATGATAGACATTTTAAGGTCTTATCCTCTACCTTTCTCTATAAAACCTAGAAAAAAACGTTCATTTCTTTGAGATTAAGTTAAGTAATGCTGAAAATTAAAAGGAAGAAACGAGATCAGATTCAGAAACAAGTCAGAGCTGCGAGTTGGGGTCAATGATCTACCATACTTGGAGAGCCCGAAACTTTTTTTTTTTATAGGATTACCTAAACAAAGAGCTGAGATACACTCACAAATTAAGAGGGAAATTTTAGATAGAATAGACATATTAAGTACATCAAAGTGATCTAACAGATTTTTTTTTTTTTTTTGCGAAGGCTGAATGTGTAACAGAGAGGTAGGGATTTGAGAGAGTCAACAAGTTATCCATACAGGCAGAATATTTCTTACTTCAGAGAAGCAAGAAAGCATGGATTAGACTTGGGGACGAAAACACCAAGTACTTCTACGCAGTGATCAAACAAAGAAGATTGATACAAGCTATGACAGAATTGGCAGATGAGAATTTAAGAATACAGATTGAACCGGACAAAGTGGATGATATACTTGTTCAGTATTATCATCATTTATTAGGTGAAACAGGGGCGACAAAGGAGAAATAACATGTTGGATACTACATAGAAGAGCATCGACTTACGATTCAGGAATAACTAGAGAAGGATGAGATATGTCAAGAACTTCTTAAGTTGCTTCTGCATCAAAATTTTAGTTAGTTTTTTGACATTATCAGTAAACAATAGGTTCAGTAACCATATATAAATCATTCACCAAGTAAAAGTCAGTCATTTGTTACGATTAAAAATTAATAGATTCAGTCATTTTAATTGAAGAGGAATTGGATATTTCTAAATGTAGATTGTGGGACTACTTTCTTGGCCGAGGGGGGGGGGAGTGATAATTGTCAAGAAATGTTGTCTTTAATTAGTATATACCTAGGTGGAGCGAATGAGACCTTTCAAATAGATGCAATAGGGGATTATTTCCCAGATTGAGGCTACTAGATATGATTTAGTTATTAGGAAAGGTGAAGTATTATCAACAGTTATTAGGTGAAATAGGGGCAAAAAGAGAAATCACATGTTGGATTCTATAGAGAAGGACACCGACTTATAGTTGAGGAATAACTAGAGAAGGATTAGAGATGTCACCAACTTCTTAACTTGAAACTTCTTAACTTGCTTCTGCATCACATGTTTAGTCATTTATTCAAGATAATCAGTAAACAATAAGTTCAATCACTAGCTAAAAATCACACCCAAAGTAAAATTCAGTACTAAAGAGAGATTCCAACATTGAAACAGAACTTAGACAAGTACTAAAGAGAGATTCCAACAATAGTTAAAGAAGTAGAATCCTCCCTCCCCTACTTAACAGAAGCATTGCAATTATCTATGTTTATCTTACTTTACAAGTTACATGTAGTATGTGTAGTTTTTATTTTGCTCGCAAATATCAACATGTCACATGAATCATGGCCAAATTTCTATTTACAGTAGCTCATGCCGCAGATTAGTAACTTAAATCATACAACTCAATTCATCAGATGTGGTCTATAACCATCAGAATAATAACAAGAAGCTCACATGTGCAGCCTTAGAGAACTAAACTTGTCAAATTAGGATGTCTTCAAATTGAAAAATACAGAACCTTGAATTAGCTAAAAACATTAGGTTTGATAAATAAAATGAACCATGAATCATTTTACTAACCACGTACAGAGTGCATATGAACCATAAAGTCGTGTTAAAGATAAATCATGAGATAGTAAGCTATGACGGACAACAATGAAACAGAACTTAGACAAGTACTAAAGAGAGACTCCAACAATAGTTTAACAAGTAGAGTCCCACCTCCTCTACTTAACAGAAGCATTACAATTATGTAAGTATATATTCCTTTAAAAGTTACAGATAACATGTCTAATTTTTATTTCGCTCGAAAAATATCAACATGTAACATGAATCATGGCCAAATTTCTATTTACAGTAGCTCTTGACACAAATTAGTAACCATATTCTAGAAACTAGAGTCACATCAAACACGAATCACACACTTAGATTCATTGAAATAGTCATGACAACATTATAGCTCATCCAAACAACTAATTTGAACATAAATTTAGTGTTTCCCGAAAAATGAGAGATAAACAAACTTAAAAGAGAGAAAGATGTAATCGAGAGTGCTGCAACTTGAAACATACAATTCAATACCTCAGATGTGGTTTATAAACATTGAAATAACAACAAGAAGCTTACGTGTGCATCCACAAAGAACTAAACTTGGCAAATAAGGATTTTGTCAAATTGATAACTACAGAACGTTGAATTAGCTAAAAACATTCGGTGTGATAAACAAAATAGAACCATGAATTATTTCATCAACCACGTTAAGAGTCCATATTAAACAGAAAGTCGTGTTAAATATAAATCATGAGATACTAAGCTATAATGGATCGAAGAGAAACAGAACATAGATAAGTACTAAAGAGAGATTCCAACAATAGTTTAACTAGTAGACGTCTGAGTTATAATCAAAATCTCAAGCAAAGGTTTAACTAGGAAATTTTATGGCTATTCTAGAGCAATAAGGATGAACCTCAATCAACTTGAGCAGAAAAGTGAACAAACAACTATGTATTTAAATTAGTTGAATGACATAAGAAAAAATATTTGGAACATGATTGACGGAACTTCTTGACAAAAACACGAATCTAAACTAATGATACATAGACTTAGGCTAAACCACATGAATCTGTATACTTTTCATAAAACAATAATCAAACTCAAACAAGAAAGCATATGAGCAGATACTTAAGACATCTAATAGAAACACAATATAAAATAGCATAGACAATCAAAAAATTACCTGTAAATAAATGTTACATGTACATAGTATATGATCTTAGTAAAATAATTAAATATCACTCGATACAAAATATGAATCTTCAGGCATATAGAAGAGTTAACAAAATTGAATAAAAGCTATTAGATACTCAACCCAATATTCTTTCACTGATTGTACATCAAAAAACAGATCTGAGAAACTTTTAACATATATAATGTTAGAAAAGACGAAGAACCAGAAGAAGAAAAACATAAATAAAACAATAAAAAATCAATGTACAATTTATGAAATTCGAAGTAATAGAAACTTGATTAGAAGAAAGAAGCAAACCCATACAATTTGTTTCACCGAGCAGCTGATCGCAGCATCTATACAACGAAGAAGGCAAAGCTGCGATGGATAAAACATTGATGTTAAGATTGGCTGTCGGACGTTGTAGTTGAGCAAAAAACAACATCGATTGTTGATGAAGAGATCAACTAGCTATAGGTAAGTTGCGACCAGAAGACAAAGAGTTTTTTGTTTTGGTTTTTATGTTTTATATTAAACTTATAAAAATCAACGAAAAATGAGGATTTTTCTTTTTGGCTAAAAAAACTGGCGCCCTAATTTCGGGGAAAAAAATAAAAGTTTCTTCAGATCCTTTATTATAATTTTTGGCTAGAAGTGGCTCCCTATGTTATTCAATTAGAATTTGGGACCAGTTAATATGTTATTTAGGGACCGAATTAAGTATATTCACAATAGAATATAAAAATAAGGACCGAAATATAATGTTATCCCAATATATATATCTTTAGAGATAGGATTAGCAGCTCGTCCCTAAATATTGGTCTTGAATAAGAGTTTTTCTTGTAGTGTAGTTAGACTTGAGGGAAGTCTTAGAAGGATGTTCTCATGTATGTTCATGCTTATAAATGCAAATGATATGCATATGATAATCTTACATGTTGATAACACCATATGATGTTGATTTCACTTATGAATATGGATTTGGTATCTATTGCTAAAGTATGATGATATGTACTTTTAACGATATAGTATGTGGAGTTGGACATTGTTTATGGTTCTTGTTGGGTTTACTTGATTGAGTAAGGTTATGGGGCTTGGCTTAGTCAGTGCACTAGTGAGCTTAATGAGTGTTCACGAATAATGGTCTTTCTTTGGTTATGATGTTATGAACTCTTAAACATGCTTGTTGATGTTATAACTTTATGATAGAGTTGTCTTGATTATGGATTCAATTATGTTGATATTCATGTTCACTTGACTAGACTTAGTATTTGTTGTCTTGTGATGAAAATGGTCTTCACTTAATGAATATGTATCATTGACTTGTATTGGTTCTTGAATGTGCATAATGCTTTTCAAAGTAAATTACCATGCTTTAATGAAATATCCCTTTTTAGCATGATTTTTATTTTGTGTGTTCATATGGTCTCATGCTTAGTACAAGTGATGTGCTAACCCCATTTTCTGCCATTCCCCAACATTTTAGGTTCCGATCGTTGAAGGGGCTGTGACTATTTTGAAGGAAGACTTGGATCTGATTCGCCAAGTTGGGTAGGTCCTGACAAATTCGGGGACAATGCCACTTTCTCTCTTTGGATATTGATTTTTGTTAAAGACACTATGTTCATTTCCTTTCATTTAAGTACTAAAAATTGTATAGACTATATTTGGCTCTTCCTTTATTGATGTATGTGCTATGCCCAATTATTATACACTTGTTTAGATTGTAATGAGATGAGACATCCATTTTAAGACAATATTATATGTTATATATATATATATGTGCAATAAAAGTAGAAGACTATGTAATATTCTTATACGAAGGGTCTATGTATACTCGATATAAATATATTATGTGTATGCGAGAGGTCTAAGTAAAACTCAAGATAGATATAGAAAAGTTTTATGTTTTACGCATTTTGAACCTATGAATGTAATGATGTAATCTAAGAGGCTAGTCTTAGTCCTTTACGAGGACGCCGACGCCAGTTATGTCTAGGGGTTGCTCCCCGGATGTGACATTCCCGAACACCTCTCAACAGCCACCTACACCTTTAGAAGTAAACAACACATGGAATTAGCACATTGTATGTACTAAGTATGGCATAATGCATAAATTCATGAGAAACAGACATTTGTATAAGACATGCTCTTTTTGAGTAAAATCATAATATAAGTACAATATACAACAAATAATATCACGAACACTTCGAAACACATAAACATGAGATTCTCCTACCAAAGGTGATTTGTCACAACCGGGGAGCATCCCCTAGAAGTAACATGGTGTACTTGACCTCTTGGAGGTCTTATACAAGCCCATAGTCATCATTCATCTCATTGTCATAGGTAAATACAGCGGAAAAGTTTAAACTTTCATAGCACATCATATGCGAGAACATCACTTCCAATATATATAAAAAATAAAAATACATAGTTAAAGACTCTAGTCTCTTTTTGACATCCTAGACTCAACATCACTAGAGTTCATTAGGGACACAGACATTATAACATAAAATATAAGTAAACTTATTACATAACTTCATAATAATCCATAAGTAGGAAATCCTTGGACTTAAGGATTCCTTTCCTTGAGCTTAAGAATCACATATCAAGATCCTCACCATTAAAGACATACTTTACACATACATAGCCTAAACTTTGTGCAAAAAGGTAGAGAAGAATGGAGTTAGTACAAGAATTCACTTAGTATGGCAACCATGTAAAAACATGCATTTAAAAAGGGACATTTTACTTAAAATCATGCATTATGCCTTTTTGTAAAATCTTCATAAAACTTTGATTCAATAGCATTTATACAATTCACATACTTTATATAGTCATATTAAATAGTATTCAATCATATAAAATCATATATTGCATTTAAGGCATTTTAGAGGCACATTACAGTAAACATAGTCCTTTTACGCTAAGTACATTCATTTTACAATAAACATAATTCCATCTTACAGTGAATCCTTTTCTTCTTAATTCCTTATCCCCCAAGTAACCCTATAGTAATACTTGGTGCAATGCATCACCTTAAGGCCACAAGGAAGTCATACATACAACCTACATAAGCCAACACATACCATCATAGACGTATAGTACATCATAGACACATTTAAGCTAAGACCCAAATGACATTACACTAAGTTGTAGTCACTATGCCCATATACTAACTTTACTTCACATAGAACATTATAGGGCCTTACTCATAATCCCAATCTATGTCTACTACTGCAACACAAATATAAAGACTCATAACCTCGCACATACTTAGTAAACCTATCATGAGACCACAAGTCTTAAGATTCACTTCATACATTAAGATGACAAACATAGACAACTTCATTCATGCTAAGAAAGACCTTCATAATAGTCATTAAGATCAACATTATGCATGTAAGGGAAGGACCACATCATATAGACTCATACCATGCATATCATCACAACAGGTAGAAAACATTACAATGTCATGCATAAAGACATAAACTTAATCATACACAATGTCATGCATAAAGACATAAACTTAATCATACACATTAGAACATCTTCCTAGAACCTCCTAAGAGCTACTAGTGAAATGCATAGGTAAGTTCATTAGTCTCAACTATCCTAAGCAACTTCCCTTAGGTCAACCTAGTTTTAGTCCTAGTCATTTACTTCCATTGTCCATTTTACTTTAGGGAAACTATAGCCTTGACCGATACTAAGACCACGGGTGCTAAACATGGAATTTGGTGTTGTAGAGCCTTACACCAAAGAAGGTGGTCTTACCTAGCCAAGGTAGAACATTAAGACATACTAGCGTACTAAGTTATATCACTTTATAGATCCTATGGGGCAAGCATAGTTTATGGAACTTGGAGGTACATGTGAAAACCCTATTTATGCCAAATGGGGCATTATAGTTATTCACTTATGGACACCCTTTTATGCCTATTGAGGCATTGTAGTTATCAACCTCATGAGGATTATGGTGACCTACCTTCGCACAATGGGAAGGGACACCCCTTATCTTCAAGTTCACTTAGTGCTCAGCTAAGTTCCCTTTATTGAAAAGTCTTTATTAACATTACTTTATAAAATTAGTCTTAGGATAGTAAACTCCTAATATGATTAGCTCATTTGTCATAGATGAGAGTTCATCAAACTATATCATGTGAGAAACCCTTTCACATGGACATACCATATTCAAGCACATATCTAGTTTAGGGTACTCTTGAGAACACCTTTAAAGTGTCCCTTTATTGACTATATCATTGTACATATGTGTGTAAACATATATGTGAGCAATCCTTTCACATAAGACATTAAGTCTAGACATGTTCATACATCAATGCATAAGTATATAGGTGTAACTCTATGAGCAATCCTTTCATATAAACATTTGAAGACACTATGCACATTCATATCATATAAGTCATATTCATAACATGTTCATACATTCATATTAATGTACTTAGAAGACCAACTTAGGAACTATCCTATCAAGGTACACATGTGCAATGCGTAGACAAGGTCCCATACTAGTACACTTATTAAGTCATCCTAGTTAATGATACATCACATAACATTCTTCATAGACATATAACTTACATGCATTTTAGTAGACATTAGTGAATACGAGAACAACCTTTCATTAGACTCCATGATCCTATACTAATTGTAAGCATGAAAAATGTTTGAGTGTGTACATTCGTCAACATGATCACATAATGGGTATCAATCAACATATTGAGGAAGCAACCCTCTTAGAACCAAAATGAACCTTAAAGCACAGACCACACAATACATACTATCATAGGAGACAAGATAACTTCATATTACACTTAAGACTCCTAACCTTAGCTATTCAAACATTCACATAGGAGTACATAGGTGAGGGACATTAATCATTTATACTCATCAAGTCAGCACCTAATCAAACCCCAACATAGTCATTCATATGCTTGTCACACTAGTAATGCAACCTAGACCATAACTATAATAGATGACTAGGAATGAGCTTCACATAGGGTGATCATCATTAACACACATTCATAGTATAATTGCCTTCAAGGCCATGATCACATCACGTATATATTGTTAATAAGGTAAAAACCGCCACAATAAGTGGACCATACTACAAAAGGAAATACAAGGCTTCATCAACTAACAATTATATAAGAAAGTCAAAGAGATAGGAAACCATACCAATTTCTCATACTTTGATCATTATTGGTCAATACTTCTTTTTCATCAACAATACAATATAAGGCAGCAGCGACAAGTACCTTTACATAAACGAAATCCTACATTAATGTACTATACAGTAATAAGGATCACTCACCAATTTCCCTAGCATTTATCATCAATCATAGTTCATCGGTAATATACATGTAGGGAAGTAGCTAAAGAGATAATAACCTAAGCCAAATCGTGATTCATCTACATCAGAACTAAGATCACATCATGTACATTACAATATCAATGTATAGGCTAGAAGAACCTAAATCAATCCTTAACCATTCAATCGTATCTATACATATTGGATTGTTTACCCCTAATTTATCATCACATTACCATGTAGGCAGTAACTAAGACAATTCATCATGATCGGGTCTCTAATACCATTCTAGCATTCAAGATCACAAGATACTACATTATAGACTAGCCTTATTCAAACCTTGATCCTTATGGATCACTCCTCAACAATTCATCATCAATGCACATACTAGGACATAGATATAAGCATTTTAACATCATTGAATCATAATTCGATTTGCATAAGATCAAGATCACAAAGCCCATACATAGGCTAAATCGAGTTTGATAGAGACCATGGGTTCAACATGGAATTGGATTGTAAATCAAAATCAAATCAGTGGCTAGTAATTCATTCATTAACATTATGATTTTGAAATCAATTTGAGAAATAACACATGGCTAGATTGATGAAGAAGAAGTTTGATCATGAACTTGCGTTGAAAACATTGAAAGTAACTCTCAAGATGGTAGATCAACTAGAGAAGAATAATCACCATACCTTTTTTATATGAAGGAAACACTAAATATTCATGAAGAATGCATCGGAATCCAAGCTCCAAGCTATTCTTCAGCTTCTCCTCCAATTGAGGTTTCTAGAGAGAATATTTTGGGAGAGGAAAGTCTAATTTTGAATTTTGGATTGGGAATTGGGTTGTCACGTTTTAATCACTTAAATACACCCTAAAACAACCAAATATAAACTAGGGTTAGGTTAGGACGTGGGGTGAATTTCCCAATCACCCCATAATGAAATAGCGTGCATGGTAGTAATGTTGCAGCCTGCATCGACGAACCCATCGACGCCTTGTAGGTCCATCGATGGATCGTACTGCAGGCCGTCGTTTGGGATTGGGGATTTTAAAGTGCCTTGAGCCTTCACCAGGCTAAGTGTAAATTGATGCCTCACCATCGATGAGGAGTAGGTGAACCTACTAGCCGTCGATTGAAGGTCGTTCGTAGACACTGCCAAGGCAGTGTCTTGGCAGACTTTGGATCCTCCTTGACGGCCTCTTGCGAGGCCGTTGTGCAGTCATAACCGAACGTTTCAAACGTTAATATAAACCTTGACATGTTAAATATTCCACATAAGTTTCAGCCAAAACAAACACTCGCAACACCTTCAAACATGTTAGGCACACTCAAGAAACACATTCACGTCTCAAGGGATAACTTTCGAACGTCTTGGACGTTCTTGGACGTTTGACCTCCAAACTTTATGAAAATTGATATACTTCCTATAAACATCATTATTACTTATATAATAACTTCATAAGCATATGAAACACACATAAGCACATAAAAACACCTATGGCCCCTTTGGTGACTAGTCGTCGAACATCTTGTTCGTTCGTTGATATTTGTCACGACCCGGATTCTGGAATACGGATCGCAACCGGCGTCGTTGACGTCTCATAGGTCGCAGACAAGCCTCATGTTGCATTCATCACATTCATCTAGTTAAATTTGCTGAAAATTTAAAACTTTAATATGTATGAAGCATACATAGACTTCATATAATTATTAACTAGATACATCATATACTAAGCTCAACATAAGAGAACAACCATCTAACATAAAGAATCAATTAGAAACTGAAGATGAATATATCATAAATAGTTTGCCAAACACAACCTTATTACAAAGCTTCAAAATGAAGGTATGAAAGAAATGCTAGGGACAACATCCACTAGCTATGTCTAAAACTAAGGCTAGACTAAATCTGTAGCATCCTCGAAATCATGAGGACCTACCAATTGGTTTGGAGAAACGCTGAAGTCCAAACCGCTGCAAGTGTCGGCAATCTGTCCTCAGACCTGCACCTATAAAAATAGTAAATAGTAAGGGGTTAGTACACCACTTGTACTAAGTATGGGTGTAGTCACACATACACATAAAGATATGCATGATCAATGAAATCTCTTCCTAAGCAACATGCAATTTCTGGAAAGTCTAGTCATTAGACTTTCCTAATTCGTTAGTTGTTAATTGTGGTATGAATATGATGTATTTTACTGCATTCAAAGCACACAACTCATTTTCTATATAATTACAAAAAATTATTATCATCAACATAATTTTAGAACAACTCGCGCGAAGATTTGAGATTTTGATCCTCTTAGGCTGTGAGCTCCTCTTTGTACAATTAGATTATTTTTCAGTCTTTTTCTTCTTCTTGTTGTGTAGTTCAATAACTCCTTTGGTCCTATATTTTACTTACAAGTTCAATGATTCATTTTATTCCCATACCCACAATGAATCAAGTAAGTAATTCAAGAGATTAAGGAAATGACTTAACTACAATTTGGGGCATGAATATATTTATAAGTCAATACTTATTGACTATATTCATTCTTTAGTTGATTGCATAATGTGCATAGATTTTGGGGAAGATCATTAAAGCTTATGATCTTGCTTACTTTGGGCATGAATTCTTAACAAACCAATCTTTAGTGACTATTCCTATTAATGTATTATTGTCCTAATGTAAGAAGTCATTATAAGCCAATCTTATTTGGCTAATATCTTTTGCCAATTATACAAAATCATTATAAGCCAATTTATTTTGCTTTATCATTTTCATAACACGAGGATTCATTATTAGTTATGCCATTTACTTATGTAAACTTTATTGGACACGATTTGATTATCCTTACAACAAGTTATTCATTAAATCAAGTATTCATTACATTTCATAAACCATTCTCTATTGGTTATGCCATTGATTTCATTACTTTCATGTTTTATATATTATACATTTCATATACACGAGACCTTGGAATCGTTGATATAGCATTAATACATCTCAAGTGAGGACCCAACATATGGGACCTCAACCCGAGGGCCTTCTTTAACAAACACAGAGTCCGCTTCATTCGTTCATTCGTACTTCACATTATTCATTTCAATTATTCGTAGGCTGATGTAAACACCAGCTATACCTCGGATGTAGTTTAAGACTCTCATCGGGATCATGAAGTGCAATGACCAAGAATGACCTAATGTCATTACTTGAATCTGATTTCACCTCCTGATTGTCTTGCACAAACACCTTCGGTATCGTTCATTTCATTAACTTTCATACTTTGAGGAACTCCAACCTTAACCGACATAGATCATGTGAGCATCATGAAATCCGGTGTCTTCCCCACACCGAAAAGAGGTAGAGTCACTGTCCAAGGTGAAACCAAAACATACTAGCGTATATAGGGAATTATACCCTGCTAGATCCTATATTGGTAGTATAGGTTCAAAGACTAGGAGATATAAGGAGACCCATACCCGGCATGCCGGACATTCTCATCTCATGAGAGTTACGTGAACCTCCGCCCTTCCCGAAGGAAGGCATCACCACTCATAGATAGCCTATCGGTGCTCAGTATAAAGTTCCATTACATTCAACTCATACATCATGGAAGCTGGCTTCTACCATGAGGACATCATAGCTCATTAGATGATTTCTCATCTCATCATTAATATTAAGTGTGAACTGTCCTTACACTTACATATAGAGTATGATTGAGACTTATTTACTCTTTTGATGACTTATCATCCTTACTTTACATTTATGAAGTGTGAATTGTCCTTACATATCATCCTTACTTTACATTGATGAATGTGAATTTTCCTTATATATCATCCTTACTTTACATTGATGAATGTGAATTGTCCTTACAGATCATCCTTAGGTGTTAATGAGACTAGTCTCACACATTCTAACACATTAATTCGTGAGTATTCTTTTAACAAATTAGCTTTGGTGTAAGTAATACTTGTCTCACTTCCTTTAACACCCCATTCTGGTCACTTACTTAATTTATAACCCTTTAATTATGTTATAACTGATGTTACCTACTTAGTATAGTGTAGTAGCTTCATATCACCATTTATGGACGATGAGCACTTCATTCAATGAGTTTCTTGTGTTCATAGTTCATTCTTGTGGAGCATGTTGGGTGTTGTCCCAATAAATGTCATGCCTTTGGTTATGGATTCATTGATATTACTTTAGAAGTGCTTAATATATATTTGATACTCTTGCTACATAAGAATTGACATATGATTAGTATTGGCTCAAGATTTAGGATGTTAGACTAGTAAATTCATTCTTTTTGGCATAAGCCAAATTTTACGTATGTTCATATTTAAATTGCAATATGTATGAACCATTAGACAATCTTTTAATCATTTACATAAGTTCCTAGCAATTAGCATATATTCATTTTGACCAAATAGAGTTAGCCAACTTTAATGGAACCAGATAGCCAATTTATTCAAGATATGATTTCATAGTTGTCTTTGAGCCAATTCTTAGTTTATGGCTTTTACTGTCACGTTTTAAGAACATATTGGACAGCGTCATATTAAGATTTGATGGCTTTAGCATCTTCATAACATCACAACAACAACAAGTCAACATTCAGCCAAAGACACATAATTCACTTAACACATCACGGACTTAACTTAGCAAATTATCGATCCTTAATTATCATGATAAGATTAACTTTACGCAATTACATGTTCATAAGTTCATTAGATATACATCATTCAAGAACAATACATGTTAAGAACAGCCAACACCACATACCAACAACATGATCTCTAACCTATTCAACATTGAAATCGAAAAGGATACTAGGGAAGGGAAGTTCGACGAGAACGACGGGATCAACCCTAGTTTTCAAGATCTTGTGAATCGTTCGAAGGAAAATACTCTTGGAGAAAGAATTCTAGGAGATAAAACCATACCTTAAGTAGAACTTAATCTACGAAGACAATCTTGAACAAAACCTTGGAGAAACCTTGAAATTGCCTAGGAGAATTAATGGAATTTTCTGTTTTTCTTTCCCTCGCTTGTTTACTGTGTTGCGTCCTTTTTTTTTCTATGAGTTTGAACGTGATTTTTAGGTTTAACAACTGATCTTGAATTATACAACTTAGGTTTAATAAGTTAATTTAATAAACCAATTAACCAATTACAAAAATGCCCCTCCTAAGTTGACTAAACATAGGAGAACATAACACTTAGTCAAATCTGGAAATTGGTGTTGACTATGGTTTTGGTCAACATTTTGACTTTATATTAACTAATTAAATCCCTAATTTAATTAATATAGGCACCTACGGTAAGTACTAAAGTACCCCTAAGTCATTGGAACAAAAATTAACCCTTTTGGACCATCCTAGGTTAAGTACTAGGATGTTTCTTGAGTTGTACTAGGTTAGTATAAGAATTTCGTTTTGATCATTTAAACTAATTAGTTAAATTTCTAATTTAATTAATTAGGTGACCTAAGGTAATTACTAAAGTACCCTTAAGTCGTTAGGACCATAACCAATCCTTTGAACCATCCTAGGTTACGTACTAGGTTGTCTTTTTTCTTGTTTTAACCGAAATCTGGAAATTGCTTTGTGATTTCGGTTTTACCCCTTTAAATTAATTAATTAAGTTGCTAAATTAATTAATTAAGTAGCCTAGGGTAATTAATAAAGTACCCTTAAGTCGTTAGGATCTTAACTAACTCTTGGACCATCCTAGGTTAGGTACTAGGTTGTCCCTTTCTTGTCTTAACCGAAATCTGAAAATTTCCTTTTTAGTTTCGGTTTTAGTTCTTTTAAATTAATTAATTAATTTGCTAAATTAATTAATTAGGTAACCTAGGGGAATTACTAAAGTACCCCTAAGTTGTAGGACCATAACTAACCTTTTGAACCATCCTAGGTTAGGTACTAGGTTGTCTCTTTAACTAGTACTAGGTTAGTGTCAACCCGGTTTTGGTCCTAGGTTGTCGGGTGCACTAATTAGTTTATTTCGTTTTTTCCTAGGTTAGTTAGCTATTTACGGAAGTAGGTTAGAGTCTAGAATTGATTAGAATGTTAGGCCCCACATGGTGTGGTCCCTTGTGCACGTTTTTCCCCCTAACTACCTTAACCGAATTCGGTTAGGGTGGTCCCCTCCTTTAGCAGCTTCTTCACATGTCTTGCACATGTGCTTGCACATGGGTTGGTTGTACTTTCCTAACTAACTATTATTTATGGTTCATTTGGGAATGTTTACTTATTGTCCCAAGGATCCTCACCATGTCCTTGGGCACTGCTTAATTTACATGATCATTTTAAATGGTCATGTGTTATGGTATCTAGGCTTGACACTTGGATGCCTCATACCTCACACGTTGGTTGTGGATCTATATGTATATAATGCCAATTATATTAGCTTAGGTCTTTATTGAAGGTACAATTTCTAAAGAAGATTGGATTATATTTCGATTGCTTGGATATTATTATAGAAATTGGCTAACCCCCCCACCCACCCCCACCCACCTTAGCAAATTTTCTATACTATGCCCAATATTTCTCAATATTGGGCATTGGGGTGCCTATGTACCCCCAATACGCATTATTAAAGACTTACTGGTCTCTTCACTAGACATGTAATTTTCCGGAATATTACAACATTTGACTTCCAAATCACCTAAATCTTTAGACACTGCCTCATTACAACCATAGAACCCATTTTAAGATTTAAAAACATTGATACACAAAAGGTAGGATGTATACACCTTAACTCATTTTAGGGGTATTACATGATTCTACGGCTCCTTTAGTGAATTATGAAGAGACCGCCAATAAAATCCCTTCACACATACTAAAGAGATCCTTTAGAATACCTAGGATAAGATTATTATCATTTAATTAGTTAAAATCCATAACTAGAATTAGTCTAAGACTCACCTAATTAATACGTGAATAGACCACCCATACATCATCTTCAAGCCTACCTAAGCAATCCTCAAAGCTACTCTAGATAAGTACTTTTTCATTAGCATTTATTTACCTAAGTCATTATGCTCATTATACCATTTAATAGATATTAAACACTTAACGACATTCATATAATGGTCATGAAAGAAGACCTAGGGCACTCAAACACTAATGTCTTCAAAGCCTAGTCGTGCAATGTCTAGATAGCGTACCATTCCACTACCTAAACTTCCTTATACTTATCCAACAATAGCATGTATACCACATGATGATAATAGGTAATAACATACATAGACCTTGTTAGATAATCATGGAATCCGGTTTCATAAACCTACTACGATGGAGGGTGTTCTACTTACCAATGATAAAACTAGGACACATCACATGTAGACACATGGTTAAGGAATATGAAGGGTTTCTTTGTTCTATAGTTCCATCTTGTATAGAGAAACATCCCAAAACATACTCACTCGGTGCTAGCCTTTGTTCTCATAGAGTATTTCACAAAAGGATCACATGAAGAGGTTCCATATCTAGTTCATAACCCAATCACATTTCACCTTACCAAAGAGGGTCCACTAAGGCTACCTACAATTGATAAGATATAGCTCAATGACTTTCCTAAGGATGATTTCATGTTGTTCCATCCAACCAACCTTAAGTCCACCATTCACTAAAGAAGGATACGATTTTGCTTTCGACTTCAAGGATATCATAACGTTACATCTAGGATGAGGGTTCCACATGAAGGACCTTCTTAGCTATGTACAAGGTCACACTTCAATCACATATACAATACTAAGGAGCTTTAGCATACTAAGTCAAGAAATCACATTCACATTATAAATGTATCAAGTAAGGGACACAAGTCTACCAAAACAAGACACACACACTTGACCATATCATACATATAGCATACTATTCCAGAGTACCTACGGACAACCAAGTCAACTATAGGTCACCCTATACACTACTATAAAACCATCAATATAACCATAATAAGACTCACATAACCAAGTAAAAAGAATCATACATCAATCCTAAGACTACACACATAAGCATATAGTCATAGTCTAACATGATCACCTAATGTCAGTAGAAGAACACATACTCTCACCTTACCCACTAGTATATATATATGCTCATACTTAACATAAATCAACTACATAAATAATCATAATATATCAAGTAATGCCGACAAGGCTATGATAATCATGGTGCATAAAGTAACGCCGAGGAAGCCACATCATTCGCAAGTAAAGCACATAACAGCTCCATCATAAGTGGATGATACCAATCACAACATAATTAAAGACGTAAATTACATAATATAAAAAGAATTAGGGTAGCGTACCACCAATCAACTTCAATCCATAGCTAAATCATCCAACTCATTACTCAAACGCTCTTACCCGTAACCTTGATCTCCAATTAAATTCAATAATTTCAATATTCAATGAATCCAATGTTAAGCAATATGAAGGTATCAACCTAACACAACCTACTTATAATCTAGCATAATTCTTTCATAATTAAATAGCCCTAGTAAAACTACACAACAATTCAATAATATAGAGACATGATCAAATTACCCATAAAATAGTCAAAATAAGGAGTTCATGATTTTCATGGGTTCTTAAGAAATTTAATGTAAAAGCATTCAATTAATATCAATTATATCGTAAAACATTGTTTGAAATTGGTTCATGCAAGAACCCATGGCTAGAAGTTGAATTAGAAGGAATCATATTTTGATCATCTTTGAAATATCATTAGAATTGACTCCTTGAAGAAAGAGATTTCAAGGATGAAAAACCATACCTTAAATGTGATAAAAATACCACAATATTGATAGAGAAAAACTTGAGAAAAACATTCTTCTTCCATGGAGCAACCAAGATTCAACAATGGAGGTTCTTGAGAGAAGAATGGAGAGGTTTTGAGGGTTTTGCTTTGATTGGGGAGTGTAGGGGTATAAAAGACTCAGTAACTGTCAATAAGTCATCCGCAAATTACGCAAAAAAAAAATGCACTTATTAGACATTTTAACAGACTCCAATTTGACTTAAAAATGACGCGACTAAATCAGGGAGTTTACTGCGCGTCGCGGAGCCACTTTTAAATCTTGGTTCTTGAAAGTTTCATAAAACTTTTTGTGAAAGTTTCATAAAACTTTGATATAATAATCATTATACAATTCACATACTTCATATAGACATATTCAATTGTCACACATCATATAAAACAACGCATTGCGTTTCAGGCATATAAGTCACCACTTTACGGTAAACACCTTTACAATTACACTGAACTTATTTAATTTTATAGTGAACTCTCTATTTTTACTTCAACTCCTTAGCTTCTCAATTAACTCTCTAGTGATGCTTGGTGCAACGTATATACAATGGCACATAACACTATCCACACTCAACAATCAGTTTAAGGTCACTATGGAATTATGCATACGACCTTCATTAACCCGACACATGCATTCCTGTAAGTATCAGTATTTCCTATAATAAGATACCTAACTCACATTTGACCCAACATGGTTTAGGGACCATATAGATGGACTCATTACAAGACCATATGCAAGTCAAGACTTTCAACATAATCATATCAAGGCAATAGTCACATTAACATACTTGGACTTTACCTAATAAAAACCACATTGAACCCTACTCATAATACCTACCTAAGTCTACTTGTACAATGTATATGTGAAGTCTCATAACCTCACATATACTAATTACACCTTCAAAGAGACTACAAGCCTTAACATGCCCTTCATACATCAACAATACAAGCATAGACAACCTCCTTCATGTAAAGCAAGACTTCATCATATAGTCAATAAGACCTATACTATGCATATAAGGTAAGACCACATCACATAGACTCATTAGGTCTCCTACCATGCATATCATCACAACAAGTAGACAACACTACAATGTCATGTCTAAGGAACATAAACATAATCATATAATTAGAACACCTTCCTAGAACTCCCTTTAAGAGCTACTTGTGCAATGCATAGGTGAAGTCCCATACCCCCACCTACACTAAGCAACTTCCCTTAGGTTATCCTAGTTAGGGTCCTACACATTTACTTCCATTGTCCATTTTAATTTAGGGAAACTACAGCCTTAACCGACACTTAGACCATGGGTGCTAAACATGGTATTTGGTGTTGTAGAGCCGTACACCAAAGGAAGGTGCTCCACTTAGCCAAAGTAGAACATTAACACATTCTAGCATATTAGGTTATATCACTTGCTAGATCCTATGTGGAAGACATAATTTATAGAGCTTGGGGGTCGTCTTGTAAGTATCACTCTATGCCCTTGTTTGACTATGAGGCTATCCACCCTGTGAGGACTATGGTGAACCCTACCTTTCCTCCTTGAAAAGGTAACACCCTCCTCATCTACAAGTTCACTCAGTGCTAAGCTAAGTTCCCTATATTGAAAAGTCATTATTACATTACTTTATAAAATATAGGCTTTAGGAGATTGAATCCTCATATACTTAGATTATAGGTCATAGATGAGAGTTTATCAACCTAAGTAATGTGATAAACCCTTTCACATGGACATAGCATATTCAAAGCACCATTTATTTTAGGGTACTCTTGGGAACACCTTCCAAGCACCCCTGTTTTGACTAGATCATCATACATGTGTGTGTGTATACATATATGTGAGCAAACCTTTCACATAAACACATTAAGGCCACACATGTTCATACTTTACATTATTAGTGCATAAGTGGATAGGTGTAACTATATGAGCAATTCTTTCATATAAATACATTTAGACATTGTGCACATTCATATTCATGTACATAGAAAACCAAACCTAGGAACTATCCTATCAAGGCACAGATGTGCAATACATACACAAGGTCCCATACCCTTGCCCATACTAGTACACCTATCAAGTCATCCTAGTTAAGGGATCCATATCATACTTCATAAACATATACTTAACATGCATAGTGGTAGACATTAGTGCATATGAGAATTATCCTTTCATTAGACACCATGAACCTAGATTACTTTGATAAGCATGCATGAAGTGTGAGTGTGTGTACATTGGTCAACATGATCATATAAAGGCAAAAATTCTACATTTAGGCAGCCACCTTACAAATATAACAATACACATTTAAGTCCCTTAAACCATAGACAACTCATATATATAGTAATAGGAACTTATACCACACACCAACCATCATAGCATAGGAGGTAATACATATTCCTCACTTACATCTAGAACTCCTAATCATGCTCAAGAAAACATATTCATATAAGGGTACATAGGTAGGGGTCATACTACACAAGAGTATTCAAACATCAACGTGTAGACCACACTTTGCCCTAACATAGTCGTTTGAATGTAGATGAAGCATCATCAATATGACCTAGATCATAAACTAGCATTGGAGACTAGGAATAATACTTCACATTGTATGATCATCATAACCACACTTTCAAGATACAATTGCCTTCAAGGACATGTTCACAACACATAATAGCATAACAATAAGGTAAACACCTCCACCATAGGTGGACCATACCACACAATACCATACAAGGCTACATCAACTAGCAATTCTTAAGAATAGTAGAGAAAACAGGGCCAACTTAAAATTTCCTTGAAGCTTTGATCATCATGATCAATTTCCATAAATCAACATAAATACATGAATAAAACAGTAGCTAAAATCACCATTACATAAATGAAATCATACTTGAAACATCATGGTTTGAAGGTCACATTATGTACACTATTTCATCTAGTCTATAGAAAGTAGACAAATAGAGATCAATTTACCCAATACCTACATATTGATCAGCCTTGATCACTCATTCAACAATTCATATACAATTAACATTTTTAACAATTGATATCGGCAATTCAACATAATTATATTGAAACATGATTCAATCAAAATATAGTCAAGATCACAAGACCCACATTATATGCAATTTTGAGAATTTAGGAGGATCATGGCTTCATCATGAAATTTGGATTGAAATTCATATTTAAAAAAGTAGATAATCATCAATTTATTATAAACATGCTTTTGAAATCAATTTGAGAAAGAACCCATGGCTAGATTGGAAATTGGGAATTTTGGTCTTTCAATTATATTTGAAAATCCTTGATTGACTCCTTAGATGAATGGATAACTAAGGATGAAGGATCACCATACCTTATTTATTTAAGACCCATGAGAAATTTTAGAACAAACCATGAAAATCCACCCCATACATTGAATTTAAGTTTTTCCTCCAATGGAGGTTTGAGAGAATTTGGAGAAGAAGTGAGATTTGGGATTTTTGATTTTCTTATTGGGTGTTGGGGTTTTGGCTTGGAAATGGGGTTAAATAAGTCGTAAAATAAGCTTATAACCGTCCCTTTAAGTTACAAAAACACCCCTATGCTTATTGGGACTTTTAGACATGTAAAAATCGACTTAAAAACGACACAACCGGATCTCGGAGTGGGTTGCGAGTCGCGGGTTAGCCTCCCAATTCTTCCAAAAATAAGGGACAGTGAGGTGCGTGCTAGGCGTGCATCGCACAAGGAAAGTCCAAATCTTGGCTTGCTTGTTGCCTTGTGCAGCCTCTTGTCCAATGTTTGGGTCCTCGTTGGGGGACCTTCGGGTGGTCCTCAGGGAGTCATACCCGGACGTTTTGACACTTATCATGTCTATTAAGATGATAGGGTCAACCCTACTGATTTTGTAATACAGACAACACATAAAAACAAGGCAAACATACAAGGACACACTAGCACATCTAAAGGTCTAACTTTCAAACGTCTTGGACGTTCTTGAATGTTTCACCTACAAACTTCATCAAGCTTAACAAACTGCTTATAAACATCATTATAACTCATATAGGGACTTCATTAGCCCATGAAACACACATAAGAACATAAAAACACTTAAGGATCTTTGGTAACTAGTCGTCGAAAGTCTTGGTCGTCCCTTGACGTTTGACTTCCAAATCACCTCAAATAAAGTATACATACTATAAAATACTTAATGAACATATTTTAAAACCTTTTTAAAGACATGTGAGTCTCTAGGAACCTTAATGCATTTTCGGGGTATTACAGGCTCAGCCAAATAACAGCCAACGACTCAAATGACGGAAGCCACACACGGTATGTCTATGAGAAAAAGGGGCATCGATGGTGGCCGTTGGTGTAGTATACAACAGTCTGCCTAGCGACTGCCTCATTTAAGGAGTGAATGGGAAATTCACGCCACGTCCTAACCTGATCCTACTTGGTTTATTTGATTATTTTTGGGTGTATTTAAGGGATCAAAAACGTGATCAACTTATTTCCAATTCAATTCACTCAAATTAGAATTTCCCCCAAAAACCAATTTTCTCTAGAAACCTCCATTGAAGGTGAAGCTCAAGAACAGCTTGGAGCTTCAATTCCTGTGGGTTCTTTATCAAGTTTTAGTGGTTTTCTTCTACATTACAGTATGTTGATCATTCATCTCGAGTAATATTCCATCTAGAGAGGTCTTCTCTAAGATTTTAAAAGAGATTTCATGATTAAACTTCTTCTTCTTCAATCTAGCCCTCGGTTCTTTGTAAAAATGTTTTGAAAGGCCTAATCATGCTGAATTGATGATAATGTATTGGTTTTAACGTTAATTTCAATCCAATTGCATTGTGAATCCATGTCCCTTTCCAAACTCAATTTAGCCTATGCATGCACATTCTAATCGTGGCTTGTTATTTGTGGATTTGTGATTCTATTATGTTGAATTTCTTATGTCTACTGTTTATTATGTATATTGATGTTGAATTGTTGATGAATGATCCATGTGGATCAATTTATGAAGATTTGAAGAAGACTAGTCTATGTCTCTATGTGTTCATTGTAACATTCACCTTATAATGTATGAATGTTGAATTCGTTTATGTTAAGATGATTGTAGATACTGCCTTAGGTTAATATCATGGTTGAATTGTTGGTATGAATCTTGTATGATCAAAGTAAAGAAGGCTTGGTATGAACTGATCTAGTTTCTTCTAGTCTATGGATTGATAATGCTATGTAAGTGTTGTGATCTAAATTCTAGGATGGATGAAGCATGATTTAGTCTTGATTTCCATCTCTTTAGATACTTCCTAGCACGAACATTATTTATAGAATATGATTGATGATCACGACTTTTGGTAATCGGTAAGATTCAATATTTTCTCTACTCTTTATTAAATTGATAGTTAGTGCCTATGATGGTATCATGATCATGTAGGGATTTGAGTATGGTTTTGTTTATGCTAATGTATGCTGATCAATAGTGATCAAAGCTTGATGAATTTGTAAGACTGACTCTTTCCCTCTACTTTTCTATAGAATTGGTAGTTGATGAATCCTTGTATGGCTTTTTGTGGTATGGTCCACTTATGGTTGAAGTGTTTACTTTATTGCATTATATATGTGTTTACTATGGTTTTGAAGGCAAATTTGATTAAAATATGAGTGTGTGGTTATGATGATCACCCAATATGAAGCTCGTGCCTAGTTTCCTATTCTAGTTGTGATCTAGGTTGTATGACTATTGTGTATGCATGTGTATAACTATGAAAGGGATAGGTTTAGGTGCTTCCATTAATGAGTTATGAAGGCTGAGGTACCCATAACTCTGTACCCTCTAGTAAATGTGTGAATAGCTAAGGTTAGGAGTCTTAAGTGTAATGTGAAGTTAGCTTGTCTCCTATGTTATTATGTGTTGTGTGGCCTATGTTTTGGTTGTGCATTGTGGTTCAAAGAGGGTGGATGCCTCAATGTGTTGTGGATAGCCATTATGTGATCATGTTGACCAGTGTACACACACAATCACACCTTAGGCATGCTTACAATGTAGTAAAGGTTCTTCGTGCCTAAATGGAAGGGTAATTCTCATATGCAATAATGTCTACTACTATGCAAGAAAGTTATATGTATATGAAGTATGTTATGTATTCCATTAACTAGAGTGACTTGATAGGTGTACTAGTATGGGCAATGGTATGGGACCTTGTCCATGCATTGCACATGTATACCTTTATAGGATAGTTCCTAGGTTTTGGTCATATATACATGAATATGAGTGCATGAGTATGTTATGAACATGTCTTATATTCTATAATGTGAAGTATATGGTATGATGAAGTATAATTATACCAAGTGTCTTAATGTGTTTATATGAAAGCATTGCTCATATAGCTACACTTTTACACTTATGTATGAATGAAATGAAGTATGAACATGTGTAGATTTAAAGTATTATGTGAAAGGATTGCTCACATAAATGTATAAACCACACGCACATGAATGATGATCTAGTCAATAGAGGGGCACTTGAATAGTCTTCTCAAGGGTACCATAAACTAGATGGTGCTTTACATATGCTATGTTCATGTGAAGGGATTTCTCACATGATATAGGTTGATGAAATCTCATCTATGACCTATGAGCTAAGCATGTGAGGAGTAAATCTCCAAAGTGTATGTTTTATAAACTAATGTTAATAAAGGCTTTTCAATAAAGCGAACTTAGCTTAGCACCGTGTGAACTTGAAGATGAGGGGTGTTCCTTGCCATTATAGGAAGGTAGGTCACAATAATCCTCATGAGGTAGATAACTACAATGCCTCAATAGTTATAAAGAGGGTTTCCATAAGTGAATAATTATAATGCCCCATTTGGCATAAAGAGGGTTTTCACATGTATCTGCAAGTTCCATAACTATGCTTGCCACATAGGATCTACCATGTGAATTCACCTAATATGCTAGCATGTGTTAAAGTTCTACATTGGCTAGTTAAGAACATCTTCCTTTTGTGTAAGGATCTACAACACCAAATTCCATGTAGCACCCACGGTCTTAGTGTCGGTTAGGCTATAGTTTCCCTAAAGTAAAATGGAAAATGGAAGTAAATAACTAGGACTCTAACTAGGATGACCTAAGGATTGTTTCTTGGATAGGTGGACGTAATGAACCCACCTATACATTCAACAAGTATATCTTTAAGGGAGTCCACGGAAGGTTGTCTAATAGCTCACTATAAAGTGAGCCCAAATGTGGCTTAAATTCTATTTATGATTTTATATGATGTTTGGACTTTGAATATGTCTATATGAAGTATTTGAATGATATAAATGCTATTGTATCAAGGTTTTATGAAGTTTCACAAAAAGGCATAATGCATGGTTTCAAGGAAAATGTCCCTTTTAAATGAATGTATTTGCATGGTTGCCATACTTAGTGCATTCTTGTACTAACTCCATTCTTCTTGACTTTTTACATAAAGTGTAGGTTATGGATGCTTAAGGGATGTATTTAAAAGATGAGGAGCTTGGTATGTGATTCCCAATCTCAAGGAAAGGAATCCTTAAGTCCAAGGATCTCCTAAAGTATAGTTTACTATAAAGTGTAGTGTTATTGTACTTATGTATTATATTGTAAGGGTCGTGTCCCTAAAGCACTCTTATGATGTTAGGATGGCAAAAAGAAACTATAGTCAAAATATGTACTTATGATATTTTATGTATATGAAGTGAAGTTTCTACAATATGAAGTGCTATGAAAAGTTTCAAATTTTCCGATAAATTTACAATGACAATGCGATGAATGATAACTATGGGCTTCTATAAGACCTCCAAGAGGTCAAGTACGCCATGTTACTTCTAGGGGGGGCTACTCGAATGTGACAAACGTGGTATGAGAGCATGAGGTTTATGAAAGTGGTTTTAGATTCCAAGAAGTCTCATATTTCCACGTCTAGTAGAGTCTCGTTTTCATTGTTGCTGAGTCGCGACACCATCAAATCATACGGGAGGCTATAGAACGATAGAGTTTCCCTTCTTTATCATTCTCATGTCGTGCTATAGAACTTAACTCTATAATATCTCTCTCTTATGTTTTCTTGTACGGTGGTCTTTTAGATGTGATTGCTTGGATGAGATGGTATCTCTATGCTTGAGGGAGAAAATGTGTTTTTAATGCTTATCTTGTTTTTATGGTTTGATGAGTATGTGTGAAGGTGAATTTTTGGCATGTTTTGATGATGTGATTCCAATTACGGCTATATATGAGATTTATGTGAAATAATATGATATATGAAGATATATACTATTATATGGTTAAAAGCATACTAGGAGTTATTATTGTTAAAATGAGTTTCTTTTCGAATGATGTGTTACTATATGGTTTTATGTGATGGTAACCTAATGATATGATTGGAGATTGAAGTGCATAGTGAATACCTATGGAAGCGTGCCGCACTAATAATATGTAACGACCCGAAAGTACCCCCTAGAAGAAGGGAGCACCCATCGCTCGGACAATTGCGTACTTGATCTTTCGGAGGTCTTGTAAAAGCCTTAGCTATCATTCATGACATATGACATAAAAAGTAGTGCGGAATTTAGTACTTATCACTTATACAGTAATACAGAAAACATCTTTCATAAAAGATAAGGATTTGATCTAGTCTACACAAGCCAACTTAAAGACACGATATAAATATCTTAGGGACACGGTCCTTTACATTAAATGAAAAATACATAATAAGTCTTGAGAAAAAAAACTAAGAAATATGACTATGCGTCGAATAGATGAGAATATACTTAGTCTTGAGAGAATCTTTCCCAAGCTTTTCTTCTAGTCTTTAAAGTTGCCTCCAACCTATACTCATAGAGTATAGAAAAAGTATGGCGTTAGTACAATTAATGTACTATGTATGGCATATGCAAAAACATGCAAAAGGGGACATTTTAGTAAAATACAATTTCATGCCAAATTGATAAAACCTTCATGATTTAAGATTTGAAATAGTGTAAGAATCATCATTTAGCACATAAAGTAGGACTCTCAAAATTTTAAGAGACTAAACACACTTTACAGTTACATTAGAAAATCTTACAGTGAACACAGTGACACATTAAAGTGAATAACATTACAATGAGCATTTTCTCCCAGGCATAGTGAACTCATTTCCCATAAGGTTTACCTAACCAAGTTATTCTAAGACTCCCTAAGGTGAAACAAGAAGGGACCGCCCATACACCCCTTTCATGACACACCAAAGCGATCCTTAAGGCTACCTACCATAGGCTTACTTCAATCGGGTGAACAAGTCCACACTTTTTTCTAGGTATTTGAAAGACATTTATACAAGTAGTAATTCATGTGAGTACTCTTCTCAAATAGGACTTATAAGTTACACTAAGTGCAATATGAGAGTAGCATCCCATACTACTACTCCCACTTAGTGCTCCTTGAGAATTTCCTTTGATTGAGCACTCTACATTAGTCACTCTTAACTTCATTCATTTAAATCCTAGCTTTAACATTCTTCCTTAACATTGGACCTTACCTTATCTAACTTATTTTACTACACATGATAGAAGACACCAAGACTCCCCTTTCGGAAGGTCTAGTTTGTGTAATTGATAGATAGCGTCCCATACCACCACCTACCCTAAGTAGTACGTTCTTTTAGGAGACATAGTTCATACATTTCACATAGAACACACCAAGACTCCCTTTTCGGAAGGTATACCTAGTGCAATGGATAGGTAGTGTCCCATACCACCACCTACACTGAGTAGTACATTCGTTTAGGAGACTTAGTTCATTCTTTCTTTTGTGGGGGAATAGCTTTAACCGACATAGACCATGAGAGCTATACATGGAATCCCGATACTACCCTTATCAGATGAGGGTTACCCACTTGCCTAGAATGGGGTCTTTCTCTTAGCTTTTACATGGTTTTTCCAATATCTACACCTATGCGGGCGCATAGTTAAGAGATACGGAGATTGCTACTAAGTAAAACTCTGTACTAACAAGGATTACTCATCTCAAGAGGTACATTGGGTACGACATCTCTACTCACAATGTGCACTCACCCCTTCTTCAAATCCTCTCAGTGCTAAGCATTACTCCCCCATAGTCTTAAGCATTTATTACTAAAGGTGAAGGATAACTTTTGGACACACCATCTCAACTCACAATGGGTATCCGTCCTCCAACTTACATTAGAAAGTTATTGGGAGGTAGTGAGGTTGATACTAAACCCTTTATCTAAACTCACAATGAGTATCCGTCTTTCAACTTACATTAGAAAGCTATTGGGAGGTAGTGAGGTTGCTACTAAACTATTCATCTAAACTCACAATGAGTGCTCACCCAAAAACTTCCCTTTTCATTCACATTCCTTAACTTCATTCATTCATTCATTAAAAGTGTGTGTGTACATGTGAGCACACCTTTCAAATAAATCATTACTTTCATAACATTAAATTCAAGACATGCTTACACCTTCATTCATCATGTTTTGCACACTAGCATGCTCAACATATACACTTACTTCTTTTAGGCATAATCTAAGAAAGACATACAATTCAAGCTTCATAATACAAATTTACAAGAACCAACTTCATTATCACTTTATTTCACAAAGTAGTCCTTCAAAGCCATGCTCACAATACATACTAAATATAACCAAATACATCAAGTAAACACCTCCACCAAGAAGGTGGACCATACCACTCAAAAGCAAATCATAATAAGAATTATTCAATATAAGAAACTTACCAATAAACAAAGCCATCACCACCTATATCCAATTCCTAAATATTTCATCATAATAAGGCCCTTAGAGCTGTAGCTAAACCATAATAACAACATAAGAAACCAAAGATCATACCCTACACAAATATGTTCATTTAACCCACTCTTTAAGCTCAAAGTTGGAAATATGAATAAACATGCGTTCATTAGGCTTTTTGACATTAAAATCATCAATTAATACTAGAAGAAACATATTTGAATCATCAAACACCTTTACAAGAATAACGATGCTTGGAATGAAAACTAGGACAAGATAGAATTTGAAAACCCTTTTTGAAATCTTTTAGAAATGACTCTTTGAATGGAAGAGGGTTCAAGGATGGATACCATACCTCAATGAGAAGTAAACCCACTAATTATGATGAAGAAACACGTCCAAACCATACCTCCTAGTTCTCCTTGAGTCTTAGCTCCAATGGTGATTTGAGAGAGCTTTTCTTTAAAGAGAGAGTTTGAATATTTTGATGAGGGGTCTTGTCTAGGTATATGACTTAAAACTAATTTAATTTACCTTAAAACACTAAAAAATGGTACTAGGGTCATAAAAGACTTGGGTTGAATTTACAGAACACCCCAAGCCAAGGCTGCAAAACGTGACAGCTTTTGGGCAGTCCTCACAGACAGCTCCAACCAACGGACCGTTTGTCCATCGACGGCCCATTGGTGGAGGGGCGTTGGTTGGGACTTAGTTCCATTCAAGAGCTGTATTAAAGGTCCAGTCGATGGACCAAGTCGACGGGCCGTTGGTTGGACAACTGACCGTCGTTTGGTCTTGTTGGTGGACACTGCCAAGGTAGCTTGGGTCCTAGTCTTTGGACCTTCTCTAGGGACCCTTGTGGGTCCTAGGTGGGGTCGAACCCAGACTTTAAACCCCTAAACATATTCGTCTAGGTCTTAGGAACATATCACATCAATTTCAAGCAAACCAAACACGTAAAACTCGCTCAAACACATTAGAACACACAAGCACTATCTAAGGCATATCTCTGAACGTCATGAACGTTCTTGGATGTTTAACCTCCAAACTTAACCACACTCCACACACTGACTAAGTACTATAATATAAATCATTTTATTACAAAATAAACTCATGAAACAATCACGACGCGCTAGTTCACCTTAGTTCGTTTTAGGGTGTTGCATTCTCCCCCACTTGGAATAACATTCGTCCTCGACACTATAACTTTAGGGACATCAAGTGCTCCTTTAGAATAGAATAACACATTATTACCAAGGACCAAACATTCATAATCAAAGCATCAACTAACAAGGATCACAAATTTCACACCCTCAAAAACATTGCAACACAAGGACTTTGCGAGAACTTTGACTTTTCAAAATTCACTCTCACCCTTCACTTATGGAATCACTACCTTCTCCAACATTAAAAATGCTCATATGCATCACTTTTACACACATTAAATCCACAATTCATGACAATACAATTTTTATCAAAAATGAAAAATCTTAGAGTGAGCATCACTGCAACAGAGTAAAATATGCTAGAATTTTAAAAATTCATCGTTTAATAAATTCATCCAAAAACATGATTATATCAAAAGGTAAAACCATAAAAACTTATCACATAACATAAAAACATCAACCATAAAGTGTTAAGACTTACCGGGACATTAGTTCTCCCTCCTAGCACCCATCCCATAGAGAGAGTTGTTCTTTGGAGAATTAGGATCTAGGGGAGCTTTATTGACTCCTTTTCCCTTTGCATTGCTGTTAGGGCATTCCCTCATCTTCTGAGTCTTACTACCACATGCAAAGCAAACATCCGTTACGGCAAGGAACTTACCCAAGTGTTTCTTCCCACAAGTAGTACACTTAGGTCAGTCAAAAGTATAACCACCACCTTGGGAATTTTGATTCGAAACTCTATCCTTGTTCCCCATGGAAGACTCTTGGTGATAGAACCTCCTCTTAGGTTTTTCTTGACTACATTCATCAAACCTAGGCCTTTTCCACTCTTGCCTTATCTTCCTAATTTTGGAATCCTCAATTTGTTGTGCATACACCATTATCCTAGAGATATCCATGTCATTAAGGATGATTGTCGTACGTTACTCCTTTTCCACCAATATAGACACTCCCGCCACAAATTTGTTCATCTTATGTCTTGGGTTAGCTACCACGGTGGGGGCATACTTAGAGAGTTGGGTGAATTTGAGAGAGTACTCTTTCACACTCATTCCCCCTTGGCGAAGATTCATGAATTCAACCATTTTCTTTTCCCTTAACTCTAAAGGAAAGAACCTATCTAGAAAAGCAACTTTTAACCCTTCCCAATCTACCGGACCATCCCTCAAAGGTATCTCATCCCTCCATTTCTCAAATCACACTTGGGCCACATCCTTGAGTTGATAAGCGGCTAGATCCGCTCTCAACCTAGGGGTCACACCCATAGGATCTACCACCTTGAATATCTCATCTATGAATCTTTGTGGATCTTCATCAACCTTAGTGTCATGGAAAATAGGGGTGTTCATCCTCCCGAAATCTCAAATTCTATAGGCGGGAGTACTCACATTTGGTTGAGATCTATCTCATTCGTTGTAATAGGCAACCAAATGATTAGCGAAGACTTGAGATTGATCCGTCATGAGTTGGGTAAAATTCATTAGGGCAGCCCTCAACTCCGCATTAGTCATATCCCCTTCAACAAAGGAAGCTTGAGGCATAGGGGGCATTTAAGGTCCTTGGGGACCTTGAGGTTCCGGAGGGGGAACCGCCTTATTGACATTCTCTTGTCCATCTATAGGGACTTGGTCAACACGGGCAGGGATCCTCTCATTAGCTACACCTCCCTCCTCCCTCCTAGCGGTTGGTCTCCTCGTATTCATGTCCCATAAACACAAAGAGAAGAGGTTAAGAGAGATATCTTATAGAACTCAACTCTAAGGCACGACATTAGAATACTGAAGGAAGTGAAACTTCTATCATCTTATAGTCTCTTGTCCTTGGATGTGTCACGACTCACACCAATTAAAAAGACTCTACTAGACGTTGCTTGCAAAACTTTAGACGCTAAACTATTTCCCATAACTTATGCTTTGATACCAAGTTTGTAATGACCCAAAAGTACCCTCTAGAGACGGGAGAACCCATGGGTCGGAACAATTGCGTAATTGACCTTTCGGAGGACTTGTACAAGCCTTAGCTATCATTCATTACTTAAGACATAAAAAATAGTGCGGAATTTAAGACTTTTCACAAATATATTAATAAAGAAAAGAACTTTCATAAAAGCTAAAGATTTGATCTCGTCTACACAATCCAACTTAAAGACACGATATAAATATCTTAGGGACACGACTCTTTACAATAAATGATAAATACATAAGAAGTCTTTAGAATAGAAACTAAGAAATATGACTATGCCTCAAATATATGAGAACATACTTAGTCTTGAGAGAATCATTCCCAAGGTTGTCTTCTAGTCTTAAAACTTGCCTCCAAACTATACTTATAGAGTATAGAAAAAGTATGGGGTTAGTACAAATATTGTGCCAAGTATGGCATATGCAAAAATATGCAAAAGGGGACATTTTATTAAAATACACTTTCATGCGATATTGATAAAACCTTCATGATTTAAGATTTGAAATAGTATAAGAATCATCATTTAGCCCATAAAGTAGGACTCTCAAAATTTTAGATACAAAACACACTTTACAGTGACATTAGAAAATCTTACAGTGAACACAGTGACACAATAAAGTGAATAACATTACAGTGAGAATTTTCTCCCAAGCATAGTGAACTCATTTCCCGTGAGGTTTCCTTACAAGTTATCCTAAGACTCCATACGGTGAGACAGGAAGGGACCATCCATACACCCCCTTCATGAACACCAAAGCGATCCTTCAGACTACCGACCATACGCTTACTTCAACCGAGAGAACAAGTCCTCACTATTGGCTAGATATTTGAAAGAAATTCATACATGGAGGATTTCATGTAAGTACTGTTCTCCAATAGGCTTTTAAGTTACACTAAGTGCATTGTGAGAGTAGAATCCCATACTACTACTCCCACTTAGTGCTCCTTGAGGTTTCCCTTGGATCGAGCACTCTACATTAGTCACTCTTAACTTCATTCATTCAAATCTTAGCTTTACATACTTCCTTAACATTGGACCTTACCTTATCTAACTTCTTTTACTACACATGATAGAACACACCAAGACTCCCCTCTCGGAAGGTCTACTTTTTACAATGGAGAGATAGCGTCCAATACCACCACCTACCCTAAGTAGTACGTTCTTTTAGGAGACTTAGTTCATACCTTTCACATAAAACACCGCAAGACTCCCCTTTCGAAAGGTCTACCTAGTGAAATGGATAGATAGTGTCCTATACCACCACCTACCCTAAGTAGTACGTTCTTTTAGGAGACTTAGTTCGTTCTTTCTTTTGTGGGGGAATAGCTTTAACCGACATAGACCATGAGAGATATACATGGAATCCCGATACTACCCTTATCGGATGAGGGTTCCCCACTTGCCTAGGATGGGTCTTTCTCTTAGCTTTTACATGTTTTTTCCAATAGTTACACCTATACGGACCGCATAGTTAAGAGATAAAAAGATTGCTACTAAGTAACTCACTCTCTACTAACTAGGAGTACCCATCTCAACAGGTACATTGGGTACGACATCTCTACTCAATATGTGCACCCACCCTTGTTCAAATCCTCTATGTTCTAAGCATAACTCCCCCACGGAGTCTTAAACATTTATTACTACTGGTCAAGGATACCTTTGGACACACCATCTCAACTCACACCGGGTTTCCATCCTCCAACCTACATTCGAAAGCTCTGGGGCGGTACTGAGGTTGCTACTAAACACTTCATCTCAACTCACAATGAGTCATCACGCCAAAACTCCTTTTTTCATTCACATTCTTTAATTTCATTCATTCATTCACTAAAAGTGTGTGTGTACATGTGAGCACACCTTTCACATATATTATTACTTTCATAGCATTGAATTCTAGACATGCTTATACCTTCATTCATAATTTCTTACACACTAGCATTCTCAACGTATACACTTACTTCTTTTAGGCATAATCTAAGCAAAACATACAATTAAAGCTTCATAATACGTATTGAAAGAAGCACCTTCATTATCACTTAATTTCACACATTAGCCTTAAAATCCATACTCACATTACATGCCAAATATACCCTAATACATAAAGTAAACACCGCCACCAAGAAGGTGGACCATACCACTCAAAAGCAAATCATAATAAGAAATATTCAATATAAGCAACTTACCATTAAACAAAGCCATCACCACTTATAACCAATTCCTCAATATTTCATCAAAGTAAGGCCCTTAGGGAAGTATCTAAACCATCATAACGGTCACCACCCGAAAGCACCCCCTAGAAGTTAGGGATCACCCTCGGATTGTGGCCGAGCGTACTTCAACTATTGTTCATCACATAAGACATGAAAAGTAGTGCGGAATTTAAAACTTTTCACGAATAATTAAATAAAGGATGTCTTTCATAAATACTTAGAGAATCTCATCGTCACAAGACAACTTCAAGGCACGACTTAGAATCTTAGGGACACGTCCCTTTACAATAAAAGGAAAATACATAATAAGTCTTAATAGTAAAACTAGGAAACATAAACTATGTCCTCGAATATATGAGGTCATACCAAATCTTGAGAGAGTAGAATTTCCAAGCTTCAACTTCAACCTTCCAAAAGCTTCCAATCTATATTTATAAGGTATAGAAAACTATGGGGTTAGTACAAACAATGTAATAAGTATGACATATGCAAAAACATGTAAAAAGGGACATTTTAATAAAATAAGCTTTTATGGAAAATAATTATAACATTCATGAATTTAGGAACAAAACAACATAAGAAACATCACTTAACACTTAGATAAGATTTTCCATAATTTTAAACCAAAAGAAGCATTTTACAGTAACTTCCCAAACTTTACAGTAACTTACTTTTCAACATTTCAGTGAACATAAATGAACATTACATTGGACTGTTTTGAACATTTATAGTGAAGGCCTTCCAGTGAATGGCACAGTCTAAGTCATATGAACCCGTTCCGTTTGAAGCTTCACTAACCCAAGGTTATCCTAAGATTCCCTAAGGTGAGACAATAAGGGACCATACATACACCCCCTTCAAGGCACACCAAAGTGATCCTTAAGACCACCAAATCTTAGGCTTACTTCCTTTGGGAATTAAAACCACGCCCTTGGATAACATGTGCAACACACTCATAGGAAATATAGGTCACACTAAGTGTAATGTGAGAGTAGCATCCCATACTACCACTCCCACTTAGTGATCCTAATGAATAACTCAAGCATTTCACAATAATCATTCATAACATTACACCATAACACTCATTCACACGGATTTCATGAAAGTACTTTTCTCCCATAGGAGGTATAGGTCACACTAAGTGCAATGTGAGAATAGCATCCCATACTACTACCCCACTTAGTGATCCTAATGGATTCTATTGGATTGAGCACTTCACGATCGTCATTCACAACATCACAAATACACATGATAACTTAGTTCAATCTATTCCTTTGTGGGAGTTAGCTTAACCGACAAAGACCATGAGAGCTAGACATGGAATCTCGATATTAACACCTATCGGATGAGGGATCCTCACTTGCATTGAGTAAGGTCATACTTCTTAGCTTTTACATGGCTTTCTGAATAGCTACACCTATGCTGACACATAGTTAAGGGATAAGGAGATTGCTACTAAGTAACTCATTCTCTACTAACGAGTAGTACTCATCTCAAGAGGTACATTGAGAATACAACATCTCAACTCACGAAGTGTAATCCATCTCCCTTTAATATCCTCTCGGTGCTAGGCCTTAACTCAACATGGATTCTCATCATTATAGATTATAGGTCAATGTTAACTAGTGAATACCACATCTCAACTCACGCAGGGCATTCATCCTCTAACCTATCTTAGATAGCTCATTAAGAATAGTGGGGTTGCTACTAAACACTTTATCTCAACTCATGAAGAGTGTTCACCCCAAGACTCCCCTCTTTACTCAACTTAACCTCATACTTTCACTTAAGTGTGTGTGTACATGTGATCACACCTTGCATATAAGCATAATTTCATTCATATCAACTTCTATACATGATTTAGACCTTTATTCATCAAATCACACACTCTACATGCTTCATTTAATCATATACTTTATTTAGACATAATCTAGGTCAACCATAGAATTAAAGCTTTACAAAACACAATGCAAGACCCATTTGAAATATCACTTCATTTAACCTATTAGGCCTTCAAAACACAATTTAAAATACATACTAAATAATATCAAGTTCATCAAATAAACACCGCCACCAAGAAGGTGGACCATACCACTCAAGACCAATTTATAATAAGAACTATACCATATAAGTAAATCACCATTTAACCAAGCCATCATCACCTAACATCAATTTCTCAGTATTGCATCATAATATGGGCTTTAGGGCAGTAGCTAAACAAACATAACAAGAAAAGAAAACCAAAATTCATTCTCTACACAATCATGCTCACATAACCCATTTCTTAAGCTAAAAGTTTTAAATATGCACAAACATGAGTTCATTATGTTTTTGACATATGTTAGAATAGACAAATTTAAATCATTAAAACACTTTTACAATAAGACCCATACTTAGAATCATAGATAGAAGAAAATAGTGTTTGAAAACCCTTTTTGAAATCTTTTGGAATTTACTCCTTTAAAGGAAGTCGACAACCAACATCCCTCTATTCCTCTTTGATTTTTAGCTCCAATGGTGACTTTTAGAGAGTTTGTCTTTAGAGAGAGAGAGATAGTTTGAATTTTGAAGTGAGGGGTCTTGTCTAGGTCTAGGGCATAAAACTAACATAATATAACTTAAACATAATTATTTACATAGGGTTATAAAAGACTTGGGGTGAATTTACACAAAACATCCCATGTTGGCAGCAAGCTTCAGCAGCTTTTGAAGGAGCCAATCGACGACCCAAGCTAGTAAGCGTCGATGGGTCGACGACCCATCCTGCTGGGCGTCGATTGCTTCAGAACTTCATCATGGGGGGATATACTTCCCACTAAGTATAGGAATACTCCCCACAGTCAAGGGGGCGTCGATGGTCTTACGCCCAGTAGACTACCTAGTCGATGGAGCAGTGTTCCTGATAGTTTTGTCCAAATCTTTGGGACCTTCATCTTGGGCCCCTTGTGGGTCTTAGGTGCAGTCGTTCCCGGAAGTTAAACCCCTAAACAATGTAGTATAGGTCTTAGAAACATCTCATGAAAGTTTCAAGTAAAACGAACACGTAAAACTCACTCAAAGACCTCAAGACACAAAAGTACTTTCTAAGGCACACCTTCCGAACGTCATGGACGTTCATGGTCGATTGACCTCCAAACTTAACCAAACATCACATACTGATTAAGAACACTAAATTAACTCATTATAAATTGAAATAAACTAAAGAAACAACTAGGAAGCTCTAGTTTGCCTTAGTTCATTTTAGGGTGTTACATTCTCCCCCACTTGGAATAACATTAGTCCTCGAATGACACTAAAACTCTAGGACAATAAAGGACTAACTTAGCATCACCAAATAAATTACACTTATAATCAAAATATCAAAAATCAAAACATCAACTAGCAAGGAGCATCAATTCACACTTTCAAACACTAGAAACATAAGTAACTCTTTGCAAAACTTCAAAATGTCAAAATGCATTCTTAACCTTCTCTTGTGGAGGAACTACCTTCTACAGCATTAAAAATGCTCATATACAACACTTTTGTACACATTGAAACTTCAATTCGAGACAAAATAAATTTTCTCAAAACTCAAAAATTTCACAGTGAACTGCTCACTATAACACTGTTAAGCATGCAACTTTTAAAAAATTCATTCCTTGAGCAATTCATCACGATGACATGATCATATGAACTATAAAACCACATAAACTTATTTCATAACATAAAAACAACAATCATAAAGAGCTTAAGACTTACCAAGACCATCAAATCCACATTAGTTATCCTTCCTAGCTCCCATCCCAATTGATAGGGGTTCTTCTTGGGAGCATTAGATCTAAGGAAGCTTGAGTGACATCTTTCCCTCTGGCTTTCAGTTTAGGGCAGTCCCTCATTTTGTGGCCTTTATTACCACATGGAAAACAACCATCCGTCCCGGCAAGACACCTACCCCCATGTTGTTTCCCACAAGTAGGGCACCTAGCCCTTTCAAAAGTGTGGCCACCACCTTGGGAATGTTGGTTTGGAGCGCTATCCTTGTTTCCCATGGAAGAATCTTGGTGATAGAACCTTTTCTTAGGCTTTTGGTGACTAGAATCTTCTGACCTAGGCCTTTTACCCTCCTGCCTTCTCTCCCTAATTTTGGACTCCTCAATTTTTTGTGCATAAACCATGAGCCTAGAAATATCCATGTCATTAAGAAGTATTGCCTTACGACACTCTTTTTCCACCAAGCTAGACACTCCCATCACAAACTTGTTCATCCTATCCCTAGGGTTGGCTACCATGGTTGGGGCATACTTAGAGAGTTGGGTGAATTTGAGAGAGTACTCTTGCACACTCATTCCCCCTTGGCGAAGGTTCATGAATTAAACCATCTTTTTCTCCCTCCACTCTAAAGGAAAGAACCTATCTAGGAAAGGCTCTTTGAATTCCTCCAATCAACCGGACCTCTTTCTAAGGGTCTCTCACCTCTGCATTGCTCATACTACACTTGAGCAACATCCTTAAGTTGGTAAGCGGCTAACTCCGCTTTCTCCCTAGGGGTCACACCCATAGCATCCACCACTTTGAAAACCTCATCTATGAAACCTTGTGGATATTCATCCACCTTAGTGCCATGAAAAGTAGGACGGTTCATCCGCATGAAATATCGAATTCTAGAAGCAGGAGTACTAGCTTTTGGTTGTTTCCTATCTCCTTGATTAGCTTCGCCCACAAAGTGATTGTTGACGACCTGAGCTTGAGTCGTCATGAATTGAGTCAAATTCATTAGGGCAGCCCTCAACTTCGCATTAGTCATATCTCCCTCAAAAAATGAGCTTGAGGCATAGGAGGCACTTGAGGACCATGGGGTTCCGTAGGCACTTGAGGTTCTTGAAGAGGAACCTCCTCATTCTCTCCATCTAGGACCTCAATAGAAACTTGTTCAAAATCGGGAGGGATTCTCTCATTATCTAAACCTCCCTCCTTCCTTCTAGAGGTCGATCTCCTCATATTCATGCCCTATAAACACAAAGAGAAGAGGTTGATAAAAGACACCTTATAGACCTCAACTCTAAGGCATGACATTAAAATAGAGAAGAAAGTGAAACTTCTAGCATCCTATAGCCTCTTGTCCATGGATGTGTCGCGAGTCACACCAATGACCAAGATACTACTAGATGTGGCTTGTGTGACTTTTAGAACCTAACTATTTCTAAAAACCTTGTGCTCTGATACCAATTCTGTCCCGACCCAAAAGAACCCCCTAGAAGTTAGGGATCACACTCGGATCGTGGCCGGGCGTACTTGACCCTTTGGGGTCTCATACAACCCCTTAAACTATTGTTCATTACATAAGACATGAAAAGTAGTGCGAAATTTAAAAATTTCACTAATAATTAAATAAAATAAGTCTTTCATCAATACTTAGAGAATCTCATCGTCACAAGCCAACTTAATGACACGACTTAGAATCTTAGGGACACAGCCCTTTACAATAAAAGGAAAATACATAATAAGTCTTGATAGTAAAACTAGGAAACATAAACTATGTCCTCGAATCTATGAGGACATACCAAATCTTAAGAGAGTAGAATTCCCAAGCTTCAAATTCAACCTTCCAAAAGCTTCCAACCTATACTTATAAGGTATAGAAAAGTATTGGGTTAGTACAAATAATGTACTAAGTATGGCATCTGCAAAAACATTTAGAAAGGGACATTTTGATAAAATAAGCTTTCATGCCAAATAATTATAACATTCATGAACTTAGGAACAAAACAACATAATAAACATCACTTAACACTTAGATAAGACTTTCCATAATTTTAAACCAAAAGAAGCATTTTACTGTAACTTCCCAAACTTTACAGTAACTTACTTTTCAACATTTCACTAAACATAAATGAACATTACAGTGGACTATTTTGAACATTTCTAGTGAAGGGCTTCCAGTGAATTGCACAGTCCAAGTCATATGAACCCGTTCCCTTTGAAGCTTCCCTAACCCAAGGTTATCCTAAGATTCCGTAAGGTGAGCCAAGAAGGGACCATCCATACACCCCCTTCAAGGCACACTAAAACGATCCTTAAGACCACTAAATCTTAGGCTTACTTCGTTTGGAAATGAAATACACGCCCTTGGCTAACATGTGCGACACACTCATAGGAAATATATATCATACTAAGTGCTATGTGAGAGTAGCATCCCATACTACCACTCTTACATAGTGCTCCTAATGAATCCCATTAACTCAAGCATTTCACAATAATCATTCATAACATTACACCATAACACTCATTTACACGGATTTCATGGAAGTACTCTTCTCTCATAGGAGGTATAGGTCACACTAAGTGCAATGTGGAAATAGCATCCCATACTACTATTCCCACTTAGTGCTCCTAATGGATTCTATTGGATTGAGCGCTTCACGATAGTAATTCACAACATCACTAATACACTTGATAACTTAGTTCAATCTATTCCTTTGTGGGAGTTAGCTTAATCGACAAAGACCATGAGAGTTAGAAATGGAATTCCGATATTAACCACTATCGGATGAGGGATCCTCACTTGCCTTGAGTAAGGTCATGCTTCTTAGCTTTTACATGGCTTTCCCAATAGCTACACCTATACAGACACATAGTTAAGGGATAATGATATTGCTACTAAGTAACTCATTCTATGCTAAGGAGGAGTACTCATCTCAAGAGGTATATTGGGAATACAACATCTAAACTTACGAAGTGTAATCCACCTCCCTTTCGTATCCTCTTGGTGCTAGGCATAACTCCACACGGATTCTCAATATTATAGACTATAGGTCAAGGATAACTAGTGAATACCACATCTCAACTCATGAATGGCATTCATCCTCTAACCTGTCTTAGATAGCTCATTAGGAATAGTGGGGTTTCTACTAAACACTTCATCTCAACTCACGAAGAGTGTTCCCCCAAGACTCCCCTCTTTACTCAACTTAACCTGATACATTCACTTAAGTGTGTGTGTGTACATGTCAGCACACCTTGCATATAAGCATCATTTCATTCATATCAACTTCTATACATCCTTTAGACCCTCATTCATCAAATCACTCACTCTACATGCTTCACATAATCATATACTTCATTTAGACATAATCTAGGTCAAACATACAATTCAAGCTTCACAAAACACAATGCAAGACCCATTTTCAATATGACTTCATTTCACCTATTAGGCCTTCAACACACCATTTACAATACATACTAAATAATATCAAGTTCATCAAATAAACACCGCCACCATGAAGGTGGACCATACCACTCAAGAACAATTTATAATAAGAACTATACAATATAAGTAACTCATAATTTAAACAAGCCATCATCACCTAAATAAATTTATCAATATTTCATCATAATATGGCCTTTAGGTCAGTAGCTAAGCCAACATAACAACACAAGAAAACCAAAGCTCATTCTCTATACAATCATGCTCACATAACCCATTTCTTAAGCTAAAAGTTTGAAATATGCATAAACATAAGTTCATTAGGTTTTTGACATTTAATCATAAATTAATGCTAGAATAAACACAATTGAATCATTAAAACACTTTTACAAGAAGACCCATACTTAGAATCAAAGATAGAAGAAAATAGAGTTTGGAAACCCTTTTTGAAATCTTTTGGAATTGACTCCTTGAATGGAAGAGGGTTCAAGGATGGATAACATACCTTATCTAAGGGAAATCCCAAATATTTTTGGTGATTAAGTTGACCACGAACATCCCTCCTAGTCCTCCTTGAGTTTTAGCTCCAATGGTGACTTTGAGAGAGTTTGTCTTTAGAGAGAGAGAGAGTTTGAATTTTTAAGTGAGGGGTCTTGTCTAGGTCTAGGGCTTAAAAATAACTTAATATAACTTAAAAACACTAAAAATATTGACCTAGGGTTATAAAATACTTGGGGTGAATTTATACAAAACACCACAAGTTTGCAGCAAGCTTCAACAACTTTTGAAGGAGCCAATCGACGACCCAAGCTACTGGGCGTCGATGGGTCGACGGCCCATCCTTCTGGGCGTTGATGGCTTCAGAGATTGCATCATGGGGGGCTATACTTCCCTATATGTATAGTAATATGCCCCACAGTCTATAGGGCGTCGATGGTCTTACGCCCAGTAGACTACCTCGTCAATGGAGCAGTGTTATTGGCAGTTTTGTCCAACTCTTTGGGCCCTTCATCTTGGGCCCTTCATCTTGGGCCCCTTGCGGGTCGTAGGTGGGGTCGTTCCCGGAAGTTAAACCCATAAACTAAGTCTTCTAGGTCTTAGGAACATCTCATTAATGTTTTAAGTAAAACAAACACGTAAAACTCACTCAAAGACCTCAAGACACACAAGTACTTTCTACGGTACACCTTCCGAACGTCATGGACGTTCATAGTCGATGACCTCCAAACTTAACCAAACTTCACACACTGATTAAGAACACTAAATAACACATTTTAACTGGAAATCAACTCAAGAAACAACTACGAATCTCTAGTTCTCCTTAGTTCATTTTAGGGCGTTACATTCTCCCCCACTTGGAATAACATTCGTCCTCGAATGACACTAAAACTCTAGGACCATAAAGGACTCACTTAGAATCACAAAATACATTACACTTATGATAAAAACATCAAAAATAAAAACATCAACTAGCAAGGAGCATCAATTCACACTTTCAAACACTAGAAACATAAGCAACTCTTTGCAAAACTTCAAAAACTCAAAATTCATCTTAACCTTCTCTTATGGAGGAACTACCTTCTCCAATATTAAAAATGCTCATATACAACACTTTTGCACACATTGAATCTTCAATTCGAGACAATATTTTTTTCTCAAACCCTAAAATTTTCACAGTGAATTGCTCATTGTAACACCGTTAAGCATGCAACTTTCCAAAAGTTCATTCCTTGAGAAATTCATCAAGATGACATTATCATATGAACTATAAAACCACATAAACTCATTTCATAACATAAAAACAACAATCATAAAGAGCTTAAGACTTACCAAAACCATTAAATCCGGATTAGTTAACCTTCCTAGCTCCCATCCCATAGGAAGGGTTCTTCTTGGGAGAATAGGATCTAGGGAAGCTTGATTGACATCTTTCCCTCTTGCTTTGAGGTTAGGACAGTACATCATTTTGTGGCCTTTAATACCACACGAAAAACAACCATCCGTCCCGACAAGACACCGACCCCCATGTTGCTTCCCACAAGTAGGGCACCTAGCCCTTTCAAAAGTGTGGCCACCACCTTGGGAATGTTGGTTTTGAGCCCTATCCTTGTTTCCCATGGAATAATCTTGGTGGTAGAACCACTTCTTAGGCTTTTGGTTACTAGAATCTTCCGACCTAGGCCTTTTACCCTCTTGCCTTATCTCCCTAATTTTGGACACCTCAATTTGTTGTGCATAAACCATAAGCCTAGAAATATCCATCTCAATAACAAGCATTGTTGTACGACACTCTTTTTCCACCAAGCTAGACACTCCCATCACAAACTTGTTCATCCTAGCCCTAGGGTTCGCTACCATGGTTGGGGCATACTTAGAGAGTTGGGTGAATTTAAGATAGTACTCTTGCACACTCATTCACCATTGACGAAGGTTCATGAATTCAACCATCTTCTTCTGCCTCACTCTAAAGGAAAAAACCTATCTATGAAAGCCTCTTTGAATTCCTCCCAATCAACCGTACCTCTTTCTAAGGGTCTATCACCTCTCCATTGCTCATACCACACTTGAGAAACATCCTTAAGTTGGTAAGCGGCTAGCTACGCTTTTTCCCTAGGGGTCACACCCATAACATCCACCACTTTAAAAACCTCATCTATGAAACCTTGTGGATCTTCATCCACCTTAGTGCCATGAAAAGTAGGAGGGTTCATCCTCATGAAATCTCGAATTCTAGAAGCGGGAGTACTAGCATTTGGTTGTGGCGTATCTCCTAGATTAGATTGGCCCACAAAGTGATTGTTGACGAAAAGAGTTTGAGACGTCATGAGTTGAGTCAAATTCATTAGGGCAGCAATCAACTCTGCATTAGTCATATCTCCCTCACCAAAAGGAGCTTGAGGCATAGGAGGCACTTGAGGACTATGGGGTTCTTGATGCACTTGACGTTCTTGAAGAGGAACCTCCTCATTATCCCCATCTAGGCCCTCAATATGAACTTGGTCAAACGGGGAGGGATTCTCTCATTAGATACATCTCCCTCCTCCCTTGTAGCGGTCGATCTCCTCGTATTCATTCCCTATAAACACAAAGAGAAGAGGTTGAGAAAAGACACCTTATAGAACTCAACTCTAAGGCACGACATTAGGATACAGAAGAAAGTGAAATTTCTAGCATCCTATAGCCTCTTGTCAATGGATGTGTCACGACTCACACCAATGACCAAGATACTACTAGATGTGGCTTGTGAGACTTTTAGAAGCTAAACTATTTCCCAAAACCTTATGCTATGAGACCAAGTCTTTCTCGACCCGAAAGCACCCCCTAGAAGTTAGGGATCACCCTCGGATCATGGCAGGGCGTACTTGACCCTTTGGGGTCTCATACAAGCCCTTCAACTATTGTTCATTACATATGAAATGAAAAGTAGTGCGAAATTTAAAACTTTTTACGAATAATTAAATGAATGAAGTCTTTCATAAATACTTAGAGAATCTCATCATCACAAGCCAACTTAAACACACGACTTAGAATCTTAGGGACACAGACCTTAACAATAAAAGAAAAATACATAATAGGCCTTAATATTAAAAATAGGAAACATAAACTATGTCCTCGAATATATGAGGACATACCAAATCTTGAGAGAGTATAATTCCAAAGATACAACTTCAACCTTCCAAAAGCTTCAAAACTATACTTATAAGGTATAGAAAAGTATTGGGTTAGTACAAACAATGAACTAAGTATGACATATGCAAAAACATGTAAAAAGGGACATTTTGATAAAATAAACTTTCATGCAAATAATTATAATATTCATGAATTTAGGAACAAAACAACATAAGAAACATCACATAACACTTAGATAAGAGTTTACATAATTTTAAACAAAAAGAAGCATTTTACAGTAACTTACCAAACATTTATAGTGAAGGACTTCCAGTGAATGGCACAGTCCAAGTCAAAAGAACCCGCTCCCTTTGAAGCTTCCCTAACCCAAGGTTATCCTATGATTCCCTAAGGTGAGCCAAGAAGGGACCATCCATACACCCTCTTCAAGGCACACCAAAGCGATCCTTAAGACCACCAAATCTTAGGGTTACTTCGTATGGTAATCGAATACACGCCCTTGGCTAACATGTGCAACACACTCATAGGAAATATAGGTCACACTAAGTGCAATGTGAGAGTAGCATCCCATACTACCACTCCCAATTTGTGCTCCTAATGAATCCCATTAACTCAAGCATTTCACAATAATCATTCATAACATTACACCATAACACTCATTCACATGGATTGCATGAAAGAACTCTTCTCCCATAGGAGGTATAGGTCACACTAAGTTAAACGTGAGAATAGCATCCCATACTACTACTCCCACTTAGTGATCCTAATGGATTCTATTGGATTGAGCACTTCACGATAGTCATTCACAACATCACTAATACACATGATAACTTAGTTCAATCTATTCCTTTGTGGGAGTTAGCTTAAACGACAAAGACCATGAGAGCTAGAGATGGAATCCCGATATTAATCCCTATCGGATGAGGGATCCTCACTTGTCTAGAGTAAGGTCATACTTCTTAGCTTTTACAATGGCTTTCCCAACAGCTACACCTATGCAGACACATAGTTAAGGGATAAAGAGATTGCTACTAACTAACTCATTATCTACTAACGAGGAGTACTCATCTCAAGAGGTACATTGGGAATACACCATCTCAACTCACGAAGTGTAATCCACCTACCTTTCATATCCTCTCGGTGCTAGGCATAACTCCACACGGATTCTCAACATTATAGACTATAGCTCAAGGATAACTAGTGAATAGCACATCTCAACTCACGAAGGGCATTCATCCTCTAGCCTAACTTATATAGATCATTAGGAATAGTGGGGTTGCTACTAAACACTTCATCTCAACTCACGAAGAGTGTTCACCTAAAGACTCCCCTCTTTACTCAACTTAACCTCATCCATTCACTTAAGTGTCTGTCTATACATGTGAGCACACCTTGCATATAAGCATCATTTCATTCATATCAACTTGTATACATGCTTTAGACCTTGATTCATCAAATCACACACTATACATGCTTCACATAATCATTTACTTCATTTAGACATAATCTAGGTCAAACATACAATTCAAGGTTCACAAAACACAATGCAAGATTCATTTTCAATATCACTTCGTTTCACCTATTAGGCCTTCAACACACCATTTACAATACATACTAAATAATATCAAGTTCATCAAATAAACACCGCCACCAAGAAAGTGGACCATACCACTCAAGAGCAATAAATAATAAGAACTATTGAATATAAGTATTTCAACATTTAACCTAGTCATCATCACTTAAAATCAATATCAATATTTCATTATAATATGGCCTTTAGGGAAGTAGCTAAACCAACATAACAACACAAGAAAACCAAAGCTCATTCGCTACACAATCATGCTCACATAACTCATTTCTTAAGCTAAAAGTTTGAAATATGCATAAACATGAGTTCATTAGGTTTTTTACATTAAAATAATCAATTAATTCTATAATAAACACATTTGAATTGTTAAAACAATTTTACAAGAAGACCCATACACAGAATCAAAGATAGAAGAAAATAGAGTTTGAAAACCCTTTTTGAAATCTTTTGGAATTTACTCCTTGAATTGATAAGGGTTCAAGGATGGAAACCATACTTTAGCTAAGGGAAATTCCAAATATTTTAAGTGAAGAAGTCGACCACCAAAAGCTCTTCTAGTCCTACTTGAGTTTTAGCTCCAATGGTGACTTTAAGAGACTTTGTCTTTAGAGAGAGAGAGTTTGAATTCTTAAGTGAGGGGTCCTGTCGAGGTCTAGGGCTTAAAAATAACCGAATATAACTTAAAAACACCAAAAATATTGACCTTTTGTTATAAAAGACTTGGGGTGAATTTACACAAAACACCCCAAGTTGGGAGCAAGCTTCAACAACTTTTGAAGGAGCCAATCGACCACCCAAGCTACTGGGCGTCGATGGATTCAGAGACTCCATCATGGGGGGATAGACTTACCACTAATTATGGGACTACGCACCCCAGTTGACGGGGCGTTGATGGGCTTACGCCGAGTAGACTACCTCGTCGATTGAGCAGTGTTCTTGGCAGTTTTGTCCAAGTCTTTGGGCCCTTCATCTTTGGACCCTTGTGGGTCCTAGGTGGGGTCTTTCCCGGACGTTAAACCCCTAAACTAAGTCGTATAGTTATTAAGAAAATATCATGCAAGTTTCAAATAAAATGAAGACGTAAAATTCAATCAAACACCTCAAGCCACACAAGTACTTTCTAAGCCATACCTTCCGAACGTCACGGACGTTCTTGGTCGATTGACCTCCAAACTTCACACACTGCTTAAGAACACCAAAGTAACTCATTTTAACTTAAAATGAACTCAATAAACAACTACGAAGCTCTAGTTTTCCTTAGTTCATTTTAGGGCATTACAATAACAACATAAGAAATCAAAGATCATACCCTACACAAACATGTTCATTTAACCAGTCTTTAAGCTAATAGTTAGAAATATTCATAAATATGAGTTCTTTAGGGTTTTGAAATTAAATTATTCAATTAATACTAGAAGAAACATATTTGAATCATTAACACCTTTACTAAAAGACCCGTGCTTGGAATCAAAACTAGGAGAAGATAGAAGTTGAAAACCCTTTTTGAAATCATTTAGAAATGAATCCAATGGAAGAGGGTTCAAGTATGGATACCATACCTCAATGATAAGTAAACACATTAAATTTGATGAAGAAACACGTCCAAACCAGCCCTCTTAGTTCTCCTTGAGTCTTAGCTCCAATGGTGACTTGAGAGTGTTTTTCTTTAGAGAGAGAGTTTGAATATTTTGAATGAGGGGTCTTGTCTTGGTCTAGGACTTAAAACTAATTTAATATAATCTAAAAAACTAAAAATATTGTCATAGGGTCATAAATGACTTCGGGTGGATTTACAAAACACCCCAAGCAAAAGTTGCAAACGTGACAGCTTTTGGGCAGTCCTCATAGACGACTCCAACCAACTGACCGTTTGTCCATCGATGGCCTGTTTGTGGAGGGTCTTTTGTTGGGACTTATCTCAATTCAAGATATTTATTGCAGGTCCAGTCGACAGACCAAGTCTACGGGTCGTTGGTTGGACCACTGGTTGTCCTTTGATCTTGTTGGTGGACACTACCAACGCAGTCTTGTGTCCTAGTCTTGGCCCTTCTCTAGGGCCGCTTGTGGGTCCTATGTGGGTTCGTACCATACGTTAAACTCCAAAACATAGTATTTGAGGTCTTAGGAACATCTCACATCAATTTCAAGCAAAACAAACACGTAAAACTCACTCAAACACATGAGAAATCAGAAGCACTATCTAAAGCATATCTTCCGAACGTCATGAACGTTCTTGGAAGTTTGACCTCCAAACTTAACCAAACTGCACACCCTGCCTAAGGACACTAATATAGCCTAAGGACACTAATATAACTCATTTTATTACAACATTAACTCATGAAACAATCACGACGCTCTAGTTTACCTTAGTTCATTTTAGGGTGTTACACAATATGTGTTTAAATGTGTTCAATGTTTCGCTTTGTATATATGTCGTCCTTTATAATTTCCTCGTATGGATTGGAGTCCTTTGTATAGACTTTATCCTAGGTGTGAAGGTAGGATGCTTGCCTTGGTAGGGTGATGATGTGGGTTAGATTGACCTAGGGGTAAAAGCTCCTAAAATGGTCTATAAGATTTTAAAGAGGCAGTATGTAAAGTTTGAGGTGAATTGGGAGTCAAACATCAAGGGACGGCCAAGATGTTCGACGACTAGTCACATATGTGCCTCATATGTCTATATGTGCTTATATTTGTATGTCATGGGCTTATGAAGTTTTAAAATGAGTAATAATTATTTTTATAGGAATTATATGGATTTTCATGAAATTTGGAGGTCAAACGTCCAAGAACGTCTAAGACGTTCGAAAGTTAACCCTTGAGACATCCATATGTGTCTTGAGTGTGCCTCGCATGTTTTCATGTGTTTTATGTTTTCATTTTGGGTGAAACTTGAAGGTCTTATACATTTTAATGTGTATATTCACATTGGAAATGTTTGGGTACGACTTCCCAAGGGCCCCGCAATTGGCCCTCAAGAAGGACCCAAAGGCTATCGAAACACTGCCTTGGCAGTGTCAATTGACTGAACCAAACGACGCCCAGTCGATGGGGAGGCGTCGATCAACTCTTGTCATGGGGAAAGTCTCAGCCAAATAACATCCCAAGACCCAAATTACGGAAACCACAGATGGTCCGTCTATGGGCCAAAGGGGCGTCTACAGTGGCCGTTGGTGCAGGCTACAATAAGATGCCTAGCGACTACCTCATTTAAGGGGTGAATGGAAAATTCACCCCACGTCCTAAACTGACCTTACATGGTTTATTTGATTATTTTTGGGTGTATTTAATGAATTAAAAATGTGATCAACCCATTCCCAATTCAATTCACTCAAATTAGACTTTCCCTCCAAAAATAATTTTCTCTAGAAACCTCTATTGAAAAGGTGAAGCTCAAGCACAGCTTGGAGCTTGGATTCCTATGGGTTCGTCATCAAGTTTTATAGGTGTTATTCTACATTAACGTATTGTGATCCTTCATCTATAGTTAATCTTAAATCTAGAGAGTTCTTCTCAAACTTTTCAAAAGAGATTTCATGATCAAACTTCTTCTTCTTCAATTTAGCCATTGGTTCTTTCTAAAAACGTTTTCAAAGGCCTAATCATGATTAATTGATTATAATGCATTGTTTTTAACGTGAATTTCAATCCAATTACATTGTGAACCCATGTCCCTTTCAAAACTCAATTTAGTCTATGCATGAGTATTGTGATCGTTGCTTGTTATTGGATGATTTGTGATTCTATTATGTTGAATTGATTATGTCTACTGTTCATTATGTATATTAATGATGATTTTTTTATGAATGATCCATGTGATTAAATATATGATGTTATGAACAAGACTAGCCTATGTCTCTATGTTATCACTGTAACATTGACCTTATAATGTATGAATGTGGAATTTGATTATGTTAAGATGATTGTAGCTATAGTCTTAGGTTAATATCATGGTTGAATTGTGTGTATGAATCTTGTATGATCAAAGTAAAGAAGGCTTGGTATGAATTGATCTAGGTTCTTCTAGTGTATGGATTGATAATGCTATATATGTGATGTGATCTAAATTCTAGGATGGATGAAGCATTATTTAGTTTTGCTATCTATCTCTTTAGATAATTCCTAACATGTACATGATACACTCAAACTTACTTCTCAAATAAGAAGTAAAACAGTCGTATCAAGTAAAGAACCCAACTAATGAGGTTGGGATCGATCCCACAAGGAAAATAGTTCAGACTTAACTTCATTCTATTATTAATATTATTTAGCCAACTATTTTCCGAGAAAACAAAAGACAAAAGGGGGGTTCTATTTATAAATTAATGAAAATGATTAACTAAATAAAAATGAACAACTAACAGCTTCAACTTTCGGAGTTTAATCAAATTATAAAAGTAACTAGGGCTTAAGTGTTCCCCACAAGTTCCTAACTTGATAAATCTAACTATAACAATTCCATCCTAATATCTTGCATGTAAAGTGATAAGTTATGTATCTCTAAATCCTAGGTCCGGCATCTAGAGAATTTCACTCCGCACCTTTGTCAGGCTACGTGTGTTGCTATACTAACCCTTATCTTTACCTCATATTAAACATTGTATTCGGTATTTGACTAAGTTATTAACTCGTACCAACCAATACTAGCCTATTAGATAGTCTAAACTAAATCTATGTTGATAATTATTTTCCTATTATATACCTCCTTGGTCCGGCATGTAGCATTAAGGCGAGTTCTAACGTTGGCCATCCGTTAAAAAGACTTCTACACGAAAGAATTATCAATACATGCAAGACACCATTCTAGAATTGTTATTTTAGTTAGATTTTTACCTTGTTATTCACCCATGGTTCCCACAACCCTAGCTATGAGGTTTAGTTACCCATGTTCATAATTACACAATTCATATTGTTAATTGAAGAATTCATGCACTTACTTTTATTAGAACAAATAAATTCCAGAATTTAACTTGATCAATCAACAAAATCACCAACAATCAATTCCGAAAGAAAAAAGTATCTTAATTCCTAAAATCGAGAGTTCAATACTATAACAAGAGAACTAAAAATTATTCAAAAAGTCTAACTCCAAAAATGAGGTTTTTCAAACTATTTATAATAAAAAAATAATCTAATCAAAGAAAGATTCTATTTACTAAAAATCTATCCAAACGCGTCTGGGTCGACGGACCGTCATGGCCTCCGTCGTCCCATACTTCACACATTGTTCTACTACTTTCTTCATTCCCCTCGACGGACAGGTATGACGGACCTTTTCAAGCACGACGGTCCGTCGAGGGTCTCCGTTCCAAAATACTTGAACTTCTTGGAATTTGGGTACTGGGACTACTTCTCAGATCATCACGACGAACAAGCAGGACGGACCGTCGTGGCCATGACGGTCGTCATGGACTTCCATAATCCCACACTTAGTCAGACTTCCCCATCTTCCTTCAGCAACTTCTCTCCTCACTACGATGCCACCTACGGACCGTCACAGTCTCGACGGACCGTCATAACTTCCGTAGGTGGTCTGTTCTTCATTTCTTTCTCAAAAACATCCGCGTTTATCCTTGGACAGATTTTCTGCAAACAAAGAAAAACTTACATAAAAATCAACACAAAAAAGGCTTTTGACACACACTAAACTTAAGGAAAAAGCGTTAGAAATACCGTGAAACCACGGTACATCAACACCCTCAACTTAAATTCGTTGTTTGTCCTCAAGCGACGCACTATGACTCACAACAAAATCTTTGTACAAGAGTATCCATATTTTAACTTTCGCAATCATTTGGCTATCAATCCCGATCATTATCATTATGTTCATGCATGATATCACTATTAGGCATTGACTTGGGTAGAATAAGACCATGACACAGACTCACTACGCAATGACACCTATCCTCTTCAATTTCTCACCGAGGTGCTTATATTTCCGGTGTTGCAACTACTGTCCTCACTTTAAATAACATCCTCATTTTTCACACAATGATTTTAGTTTGAGTATAAGGATCACTTTTCGACACTCACTCTCATAACAAATTCACAACTCATTTATACATATTGCCATAGGCTTGCTCTTATTTTCACTACTTCAAGTTCGCCATACAACTCTTAGGATCACAATAGGACTTTTTAAGATTATAACATAGGCTCAGGGTAAGGTAGGGTATATTTAGGTATACTTTAGTGACTTTTTGCCCTCCTTGAGATATCGGCAAAGCGTACCACCTTTTTATCATTTTATTTCGCCCTATTTCTCAATTTTCTTTTCACCTTGCTGTTTTCCCTTTCTTATCCTTATATATAAGTGACTTTTCTCTTTTCTTGTGTTTATTTTGCTTCATATGTATACTTTATTCATATTTTTTTTTATTAGTTATTTCTTTTTTGTTCTTTCTTTCTCTTCATTCATTCAACCCCTCTTTCCGGGGTTTTCCTTATAACAGCCACCCTCAACTCATGATTTTGCCATGAGTCAAGGTTCACAATACCCATGGTTGGGTCAGGGCCAAAACAAGATTGCTTTCTGCAGTAGCCACCCTCAACTTATGCTTTTGGCATAAACTGAGGTGCACATGTCCAAGGAGGGACCAGGGCCAACACATTGTTCCCAGAGAAGATCATTTGGGGTGAAAAAGAAAGATCTATTTTAAGATCAGTTCATTTGGATCAAAATGGGATTAACTTCATTTGGTTTTCTTTTATTTATTTTTTGGCTCAAGATTGACTATTTCGAACAAGGGCCTATGATCCTTTCCTAATTGATTGATTTGACTCACTTTTAGCAGGACTAACCAGGCAAGTTCTAGCTCAGTATTGATGGTGGACATTCGAATTCACCTCACACTCACTTGACATTCCTTACATTCCCAGATTATTAGTCACCTAGTTCAAGTCTTAGATTCAGGATCATGCAGTAGTGTATCTTTATTTCATGTTTCAAACCACACAATTATCACTTACTATGCCTAGTCATGCATCATTTTGATTATCGGGATATCATATTTGTTTTAGCCATCATGCTTCAGATTTATACTATGTACATAAAATATGACATGCCGGTTCAACAATAAAAGTAATGAATCTTTTGGGGAAAAAGAACACAGGCAAGAAAACCCCAAAAGAGGATCGTGAACTTGGGCTACTCAGAATTCACCCAAGTACTCAATTTCCATTTACCCCACCCCCAACAAAAGATATGCAATTGTCCCCAATGCATAAATAAAACTAAAATACACGAAAGGTAAGTGAAGCAAACCTGAGGCGCTAAGCGCCGGCGATCAGCAAGCTGGTGGGTCCGGTTCACCGGAACTCACTCCCTGCGTAGTCTGGACACCCTCAGTAGTGTCCTCAGCATCAACATCACCATCAGTAGTGCCTCCCACAGTATCTACAATTCTGGAGCTAGATGCCCCGGCAGCTAACTCTACAGCCCTCAACGTACGGGCCTCCTTGTCAGCAATCGAGGATCTCCTCGAGCCTCCATCTCACGGTGCTCCTTCTTCCTCACCCTAGCCTCATCCTCCTCTCGACCCCTGCGTATCTTGGTATGCTCTCGTGGGGGAGGTGGTGGAATATCAGAAGTGGCAAAAAGAGCAGCCATTACTGTGTCCTCAGCAGGATCTGCAGAAATGGCCTCAAACTTAGGAACCCTCGCCTCTAAGATCGTATCGAGATCAGCCCG
>CM040625.1:40825341-40974630 GCA_022817965.1 Solanum lycopersicoides
CAGACTCTCAACCGCAGCCTGAAGGGTCTACATGTCCACCAGAGGTGCTGGTCGGGCTAGCACTCGCAACTCAAAAGTGTCTAAGCGCTGATGTACCTCTGCGATGTTCCTCTTTGTGTGCTGTGCCATCTTGCGCTCCATGCGCTCCTCTGCCTCAGCAATAGATCTCTGCATACAAGCCTGGATGTGATGCAGAAGTGTAGCCATCTGTGCCTCGAGTTTCTGGACCCTAGCAAGTGGGACCTAAGGGGCGGAAGGAGCCGAGCGAGAGGAGCTCGGGTTAGTGCTACTACCTGGGATAGACTCGACCGGGTAGTATCAGTGCGTGCAGCAGCAGCCTGGAAGCAGTATGAGCATGCTCTATGGTATCTGCCAGGTTCTCACCAAGGGGGACCACCTCCGGGCGAGGCCCTCTATGTGGAGCCAACTCATTGGCCTCATCCCTGATGAGGCCGATGTCAACATTTCCCTGCGGAGTCCTGAGCTGGTCAATGTGCCAAATGGGCACACCTGCGGATTTGCATAAAGAAAAACCATGCAGGAAAAGGGTAAGTCGTGGTGACCTTGAAGGCCCTCTCGTGCATGACCGCCTGTAGAAGCCAAGCGAAGTCGACCTCGAACCCTGCCATCATTGCGGCCATCAGAACTGCACGATCCCATGTGACTATATTATCAGCAGCCATGGGGGAAAGGAAGTGGCGGACTAACAACCAAAGAAACTTGGCCGTAAAGGTCAAGTTGGCCTTCCTGATGGCTCCCTTTGCTCCATCACCCAATCAGCAGCCTCTCCATCAATAGACAAGTGCTGGCTATCCACCTCTTGATGGTCTCTCTCAACGATGGCTCACGTAAGAACCGGCCCCTCTTTAACAATTTGCAACCGGTAGTCGAACTCGGTGGTGAGAGGTATCGTGGTGGTATCAACATCCTCGCCGTACAAATATCGTTGGATGGCTGGCAGGGAGATGTCGACCTCTACGCCGCGTACTCGGACGTGCTCAAGTGGGGCCTGTTTGGCGGGGGCATCCCGCCTATCTATCTGTGATCGGAGAGTGGCCACATAAGAGGCATAGAACCTCTGACCAACTCCTCACTGTAGCGGCCCAAAGAACGAGCCGTCCACTCCAGCCGGTGTCTGGTGAAGAGAGTGTGAATATCCGGCATGGGGGGTCAAAGATCAAAGACCCACATGCTAATAGTAAATAAAAACAAAATGAACAGTAAATGGGTAGAGTTCAGAAACACATACCTTGGAAGAGGAGAAAACAACACGGAAGTGATGGCACCCAACAAGAAAAACTGAGAATCACAGCAGCAGACTCCGACCAAGAAAGGAGATTTGGGATGGGGAAAGGGAGATGTGGGGATTTGGGAAGGAAGGAAGTTGAAAGGGAAGGAAATGAGAAAGAGGAAAGAAACGGTTTAATGAAGGGGTGGGGAGTTTAAAAAAGTTTTAAAACTTTTGAAATTCCTTAGCCGGGTCGGTCGGGTTGCTGGTAATGAAGTGACAAACCCGATGACGGTCCGTCACAGCTGTGACGGTCCGTCATGGTTCCGTCATGTGCCCTAATTTTTCAAAACAATAAAGAACGTACCTGGCACGACGGAGTAATGCGACGGTCCGTCACAGGCGTGACGGTCCGTCGATGTATCCGTCAGTGAATGTGGCAGAGTAATTTTCTGCAGAACTTCCTGGAGATGTGCTACCTGAAAATTTACAACCCATTAGTAGAAAATGCTACCGTTACTAGAAAGAAAACTATAAATTGGTTAGATGATCATATTGGGTTGCCTCCCAACCAGCGCCTGATTTAACGTCGCGGCACGACTGAGGACACTCGATTACTCAGACTTCATCAAGATGATATGCCTCAATCACCTCATTCGCCGATTCCGCATGACCTATATAGATTTTTAGACGTTGTCCGTTCACCTTAAACCGCACACCTTCCTTGTTTTCCAACTCAACCGCTCCATGAGGGAATAGTTGGGTGATCAAGTAAGGGCCAGTCCATTTGGACTTGAGCTTGCCCGGAAACAAGCGCAATCTAGAGTTGAATAAAAGCACCGAATCCCCAATCATAAACTCTCGTTTCTCGATTTTTAGGTCATGGTACTTCTTCATCTTTTCTTTGTAGAGGGCTGAGCTTTCATAAGCTTTTAGGCGAAATTCATCGAGTTCATTTAACCCATTTAACCGTTGTTCTGCAGCTTCGTTCCAGTCCATTTTTAACTTCTTCATAGCCCACATGGCTTTATGCTCTAATTCAACTGGAAGATGACATGCTTTCCCATATACTAGTTGGTATGGGGACATACCTATGGGAGTCTTATACGCTGTCCGGTAGGCCCAAAGAGCATCATCAAGCCTCCTTGACCAATCTGTTCTACTAGCGTTCACTGTTTTGACAAAATCTGTTTGATCTCCCTATTTGATACTTCAACTTGCCCACTAGTTTGAGGATGGTAAGGAGTGGCCACATTATGGCGAACCCCATATTTCTCCAATAATCCCTTGAACAATTTGTTGCAAAAGTGGGATCTCCCATCACTAATAATTGCCCGTGGGGTACCAAATCGAGAGAATATATTCTTTTTCAAGAACGCAGTGACACTCTTCCCCTCATTGTTCGCGAGGGCGATAGCTTCCACCCACTTAGATACATAATCAACTGCTACTAAAATATACTTCATTCCATGAGAACTCACAAACGGACCCATAAAGTCAATACCCCAAACATCAAATAACTCAATCACAAGAATGGGGTTTAGAGGGAGCTCTTGCTTTCTTGAAATGCCGCCATCTCTTTGGCATCTATCACACGCTTTGGTGAACTCATGAGCATCTTGATGAATAGTTGGCCAATAGTAACCACATTGTAAGATCTTATGAGCAGTCCGGATACCACTATGATGTCCACCAAAGGGTGAGGAATGGCATGCCTCTAAAACACTCAACATCTCAACTTCTGGCACACAACGCCGAATAAGCCCATCAGCACACTCCTATATAAGTATGGTTCATCCCAAAAGAACTTCTTCACATCGTACATGAACTTTTTCCTTTGATGAAAAGACAAGTCGATGGAACAATATCACTAGCTAAGAGTTCGCAAAATCTGCGAACCATGGAATCAAGTCTTGTGAGGCAGCCAATACATGCTCATCGGGGAACGTGTCATCAATATCAGTCTTATCCCCAACTCTCTCATAGCTTCATCTTCTAAACGGGACAAGTGATCAGCAACTTGATTTTCGGTCCCTTTTCTATCCCTTACCTCAAAGTCAAATTCTTGCAGTAGTAATACCCAACGAATCAACCTCGGTTTCGCATCCTTCTTTGCCATCAAATATCTCAGGGCTGAATGGTCAGTATGCACTATAACTCTAGTACCTAGCAAATAGGAGCGAAATTTTTCAAAAGCAAATACTACTGCAAGGAGCTCTTGTTCAGTTACTGTATAGTTCTTCTGAGCTTCATTGAGGGCTTTACTAGCATAGTAAATGGGATGAAGGATTTTGTCCCTTCTTTGTCCCAATACCACACCAAGGGCAACCCCACTCGCATCACACATCACCTCAAATGGACTGCTCCAATCCGGAGAAATAATGATAGGTGCAGATACCAATTTTTCTTTTAGCTCGCCGAATGCTTTAAGACAGGATTCATCAAAATAAAATTTACAATCTTTCTCCAGCAGTTTGCACAACGGATGTGCAATTTTTGAGAAATCTTTGATGAATCTCCTGTAAAAACCTGCATGCCCAAGAAAGCTTCTCACACCTTTTACAGAGATAGGTGGAGGAAGTCTCTCTATTACCTCGACTTTGGCTCGATCAACCTCTATGCCCTTTTCTGAAATACGATGGCCCAAAACAATACCTTCTTTCACCATGAAGTGGCATTTTTCCCAATTGAGTACTAAATTGCAGTCTTCACATCTCTTAAGAACCTCAGATAAATGGCTCAAACACCGCTCGAATGATTCACCAACCACAGAAAAATCATCCATAAAAACCTCAATAGTATCTTCCACCATGTCGGAGAATATTGACATCATACATCTCTGAAATGTGGCGGGTGCATTGCACAACCCAAACGGCATTCTCTTGAACGCAAAGGTCCCATATGGACAAGTAAAAGTGGTCTTCTCTTGATCTTCTGGTGCAATAGAAATCTGATTATACCCGAATAACCATCAAGAAAACAGTACCACCCTTTTCCAGCGAGTCTATCCAACATCTGATCCATGAAGGGCATGGGAAAATGGTCCTTTTCGGTCCATGCATTTAATTTCCGGTAATCCATACACACCCTCCATCCAGTCACCGGTCTCATTGGAACAAGTTCATTTTTTTCATTGGGGACCACAGTCATTCCCCCTTTCTTAGGTACACACTGAACAGGGCATACCCAACTACTATCGGCGATCGGATATTCCGCAATTTTATGTCCACCCATAGCTCAATACTTGTTTATGATCGGGCATGAGTTGGATTTTATGAGAACAAATACCAGGAGGGATCCCAATAATGTCCGCAATAGTCCACCCAATAGCTCTTTTGAACCTTTTTAGCACTTTCACCAAACTCTCAACTTGTTGTTTACTCAGGTCTGATGCAATGATTACCGGCAATGTGTCACCGTTTCCTAAGAATTCATACCTGAGATGAGGTGGGAGAGCTTTTAGTTCTAACTTTGGAGCCTCCTCTATAGATGGTTTAGCGGGTGGAGACTCGCGATTCTTCATGTCTAGCTCATATTTCTTCGGTTTAAACCGAACATTACCACGATCAAGAGCAGCGACTAATGACCCATATTCTTCAATGCATTCATTATTAAAATTCATTATCACTGCCGCCAGTGCTTCTACACCTAGACGTTCTTCTATTTGTGTCTCGGGTGATTACCAACTTTGTAGGATATAGCAGATACCGATTGGAGCTCACCACTCTGCCGCATGGACCTACAAATGTTGAAAGTCACTTCTTCATTGTTCAACCGAAATTTCATTTGCCCCTTTTCCATATCAACTAAGGCTCTACCCGTAGCAAGGAATGGTCTCCCAAGAATAATAGGCACCTCAAAATCGACTTCACAATCAAGAATAACAAAATCTGCCGGAAATATGAACGACTCCACTTTTACTAGCACATCATGGAGTATCCCTATAGGCCTTTTTACTGTTCGATCGGCCATCAGTAGCCGCATCGCAGTGGGCTTTGGATCACCCAAACCCAACTTCTTGTAAATCGAGAGGGGCATGAGATTTATGCTTGCCCCCAGATCACATAATGCTTTCGCAAAATGTAATAACCCGATTGTACAAGGAATAGTGAATGCACCCGGATCTTCTTTCTTTTGCACTAAAGACCTTGTAGCAATAGCACTACAATGCTGCATTCTATCATCATCCTCAAAAGTGACCGATCTTTTCTTTGTAACCAAATCTTTCATAAACTTGGCATAACCGGGCATTTGTTCAAGAGCTTCTACCAAAGGGACATTGATAGAAAGTTGCTTCAACATTGTTATAAAACGCCGATATTTACCATCCTCGGTCTTTTTCACTAATCTTTGAGGAAAGGGGGGGTGGTCTAGGCATGGGAGTTACCTTTTTAGGCACTTCAGCATCTTTTTCAATGTTATCTTCTACTTCATCACTAACCTCTACCACTTTATCATTATCTCTCATCACCTTTTCCACAATAGACGGCATAGGTGGGTCAATAGTTTGTTTACCACCACGAGTAGTAATTGCCATACAGTGTCCATCATTTTTCGGATTTTGGACAGTGTTGCTAGGGAGAGTGCCCGGTTGCCGTGTGTTCACAGTCGCAGATAATTGGGCCATTTGCAATTCAAGCTGCTTAATCGATATGGCATGTGTATCGACTTTCTGTCCAATACCCGCTACATCACTCCTTAACTCTTTTCTGTGCTCATCACTAGCATCGAACCTCCTCATCATCTTGTGCAACATATCCTCAACTCGCGCCATACTACCTCCACCATCCCTAGGAGCAACTTCACGATTTTGAGGAGGAACATAGGGCCCACTCCTATCATTTCTGTTACCATAGTTACCCCTATTGAAGTTGTTGTCGCGGTTGTAATTTCCATCACGGACATAATTACCCTCACGGTTGTAGTTACCATAGTTCCGACCTTGATTCCCTTGACCTTGGCGCCAATTCTCCTGATTGGAGCCTTGGGCATTCGGTGAAACCCCCGTCTGATCATTTACTGCATAGGAATCTTCCTCATAATAATATTCATCAGTTGGTGGTGGTGGTTTAGACAAGTAGTTCACTGCGTTTATCTTTTCTGCACCCCCAGTGACATGTTTTAACACCAACCCAAGCTCAGTTCTCATCTGTGCCATCTCTTCACGAATCTCATCTGTGGCTGGGTTGTGTGTGGATTGCACTGCAAAGGTATTTCTCCCAGTATCTGACTTCCTAGTACTCCATGCTTTATTATTCCGGGAGATTTTCTCTAATTTTTTGGCAATTTCAGCATAAGGACACTCCCCATAAGAACCACCTGCTATAGTATCCAATACCGCTTTATTATTATCATCATGTCCCTGGTAGAAGTATTCTTTCAGTGACTCATCATCTATGCGGTGATTGGGGACACTTCTCAAAAATGAAGTGAACCTATCCCAAGAACTGCTAACTGACTCTCCTGGTAGTGCCACAAAGTTGTTCACTCTGTCTTTGTGATTTAGTTTCTTGGAGACCGGGTAGTAACGTGCTAAGAAAACGTCCCTTAGTTGGTTCCAAGTGAAAATTGAGTTATAAGGGAGCTCAGTGAACCAAATAGCAGCCTCTCCCGTCAGTGAGAGAGGAAATACTCTTAGCCCTATTACATCCAAATTCAAATCAGGCCTCCCTACACAGCTTTTACACACTGCCCTCACCTTAGCTATATGGGCATGTGGGTCCTCAGACGGTAGTCTTGAGAACAAACGTCTAGCAGTGAGCATTTGCATTAGACTACTAGTGACTACAAAGGTGTGACCTTCTGGTAGAGGGGGCAAGACAAGTGGTCCATCAGAATCTGCAATATTATCATAACCTCTGTAGTATTCTTGAGGACGTGAAGCGGGATTTTGTCCCCTTTGTGCATCTTGACCAGGATTATCAGGTAATAATCGACCATGAGCATCAACTGGAGCTGGGATGTTCTGGTTTGGATCATCATCATTTATACCCAAGTTTCGATTCATATTGCGTAGTGTACGCTCTAACTCGTGATCGTAGGGATACAATGGTTCTCTTCCTCTCCGTGTATTTGGCATACAAGGACGTTAGTTTTGCAAAAAAAATCAAAAATAACAGAAAAAGTAAAAACAGGAAAATATTGACTAAACTTTAGTAATAAGTTTAAGTTAATCTGAAAGCTATATTCCCCGGCAGCGGCGCCAAAATTTCATACGCTCAAACTTACTTCTCAAATAAGAAGTAAAGCGGTCGTGTCAAGTAAAGAACCGAAATAATGAGGTTGGGATCGATCCCACAAGGAAAATAGTTCAGACTTAACTTCATTCTATTATTACTATTATTTAGCCAACTATTTTCCGAGAAAACAAAAGACAAAATGGGGGTTCTATTTCTAAATTAATGAAAATAATTAACTAAATAAAAATGAACAACTAACAACTTCAGCTTTCGGAGTTTAATCAAATTATAAAAGTAACTAGAGCTTAAGTGTTCCCCACAGGTTCCTAACTTGATAAATCTAACTATAACAATTCTATCCAAATATCTTGCATGTAAAGTGATAAGCTATGTATCTCTAAATTCTTTGTCCGGCATTTAGAGAATTTCACTCCGCACCTTGGTCTGGCTACGTGTGTTGCTATACTAACCCTTATCTTTACCTCATATTAAACATTGTATTCGGTATTTGACTAAGTTATTAACTCGTACCAACAAATATTATCCAATTAGATAGTCTACACTAAATCTATGTTGATAATTCTTTTCCTATTATCTACCTCCTTGGTCCGGCAAGTAGAATTAAGGCGAGTTCTAACGTTGGCCATCCGTAATAAAGACTTTTACACGAAAGAATTATCAATACATGAAAGACACCATTCTAGAATTGTTATTTTAGTTAGATTTTTACCTTGTTATTCACCCATGGTTCCCACAACCCTAGCTATGAGGTTTAGTTACCCATGTTCATAATTACACAATTCATATTGTTAATGGAAGAATTCATGCACTTACTTTTATGAGAACAAATAAATTCCAGAATTTAACTTGATCAATCAACAAAATCACCAACAATCAATTCCGAAAGAAAAAAGTATCTTAATTCCCAAAATCGAGAGTTCAATACTATAACAAGAGAACTAAAAATTATTCAAAAAGTCTAACTCCAAAAACGAGGTTTTTCAAACTATTTATAATAAAAAAATAATCTAATCAAAGAAGGATTCTATTTACTAAAAATCTGTCCAAACGCGTCTGGGTCGACGGACCACGTGACGGACCGTCACGGACACGACGGACCGTCATGGCCTCCGTCGTCCCATACTTCACACATTCTTCTACTGCTTTCTTCATTCCCCTCGATGGACAGGTATGACGAACCGTTTCAAGAACGACGGTCCGTCGAGGGTCTCCGTTCCAAAATACTTGAACTTTTTGGAATTTGGGTACTGGGACTACTTCTCAGATCATCACGATGAATAAGCAGGACGGACCGTCGTGGCCATGACGGTCCGTCATGGACATCCGTAATCCCACACTTGGTCAGACTTCCCCATCTTCCTTCAGCAACTTCTCTCCTCACTACGATGCCACCTACGTACCGTCACAGTCTCGACGGACCGTCATAAGTTCCGTAGGTGGTCTCTTCTGCATTTCTTTCTCAAAAACTTCCACGTTTATCCTTGGACAGATTTTCTGCAAACAAAAAGAAACTTACATAAAAATCAACACAAAAAAGGCTTTCGACACACACTAAACTTAAGGAAAAAGAATTAGAAATACCGTGAAACCACGGTACATCAGTACATTATTGATAAAATATAATTTATCATTTAGGCTCGGGGAATTGATATGATTGCTTATTTCCTCTACTCTCTATTTAATTTATAGTTACTGCCTATGTTGGTATCATGATCTTGTAGGGATTTGAGTATGGTTTAGTTTATGTTAATGGATGTTTAGCTACTGCCTTATACTTGAATTGTTGATAAAAGGCTTGTATTGTTCAATGGTGATCAAAAGGTTGATGAATTGGTAAGAATGACTCTTTCCCTCTACTGTTATATAGAATTGGTAGTTGATGAAGCCTTGAATGGCATTGTGTGGTATGGTGAACTTATGGTGGAGGTGTTTACTTTATTATCATTATATATGTTGACTATGGCGTTGAAGGCAAATTTTATGAATATATGACTGTGTGGTTATGATGATCACCCAATATGAAGCTCATGCCTAGTTTCCTATTCTGGTTGTGATCTAGGTTTTATGGCTATTGTGTATGCATGTGTATACCTATGTTAGGAATAAGTTTAGGTGCTTCCATTAATGAGTTGTGATGTTTGATGTCCCCTTACCTATGTACCCCTATGAAAATGTGTGAATAGCTAAGGTTAGGATTCTTAAATGTAATGTGGGGTTAGCTTCTCTCCTATGTTATTATATGTTGTGTGGTCTATCTTTTGGTTGTGCATTGTGGTCCAAAGAGGGAGGCTGCCTCAATGTGTTGTTATTAGACATTATGTGATCACGTTGACCAATGTACACACACTCACACATTATGCATGCTTGCAATGTAGTAAAGGTTCTTGGTGTCTAAATGAAAGGGTAATTCTCATATGCACTAATGTCTACTACTACGCATGAAAGTTATATGTATATGAAGTATATTATGCATTCCATTAACTAGGGCGACTTGATAGGTATACTAGTATGGGCAAGGGTATGGCACCTTGTCTATGCATTGCAGATGTGTACCTTCATAGGATAGTTCCTAAGTTTAGGTCTTGTAAACTTGAATATGTGTAACGACCCTCAAGCACATCGTAGAAGTTAGAGCATCCAAGAGTCGTGACACGGCCAATGAAACTTCTACTTGAGCTACTCGTACCATTCATTGCATAATAATACATTCTAAAATGTGTAAGAATATAAAACTTTCATCACACAAGAAGAACTCTTTTCATAATCAATACGCAAGCGGAAGACTTTCATTAAAACATTAAACCTTTACAACATCCAATTGAACCATCTTAAATTTGAAGTTTACAACACTTGGGACTAAGCCCATACAAGACATAAAATAAAGACTTAAGACATAAAGAAACATGTGTATATTGTCCTCGAATCGATGAGGACTCACCAATAGTTCATCTTCATACCTTAGAAACCTGTCCATCATCCATGGCACATCAATACTTCAAATTCCCTACACTTTAGTCAAAAAGGGAAAAGAAGGGGTTAGCACATTAGATGCACTAAGTATGGAAGCAATGGAAAAACCATGAAAAAGGGGCATTTACTAAATAGCATGCTTTTAATGAATTTGGATTAAAACATCATATTAAAAGCATAAGAGCAACATTTAACACTTTAAAAATACATAAGAAATAATTTAAGCAATTTGTTCACATTTTTAAGATCACTTTTCAGTGAACTACTTCACTGAAAAGTTCCTTAATTTCTCCTTAGACACTAGTTAACATTTAATTCCCTCACGAAAAGCTATCTTAAGACTCACTTAAGCAATGAAAAGAGAGACTGCCCATACACCCTCTCAAAGCATGCTTGAATGATCCTCAAGACTACTTAGAAATAGATACATTCACTTACAATACATCAAGCACATGAACATGAGATCTATTACAAAAGGTGATTCTAAGATTCACTTGAGTTAGTTGTGAAGCGACCTCCAATACAATCCCTTTCACACACACTCAATGGATCACCTAAGATAAAATTATTCTCACTTAATACAATAGAACTCATAGAATATGACATTCTCCTATCAAAGGTTATCAAAAGACCTACGCAAGTAACTCAAGAAGAGAATGTTCAAAATTTACCTCTTCAAGATTACCTAAGTAATCCTTAATACTTACCTAAGTTTGGATCATGTCTACATAATCAATAAATTTCCTTAACTAGAAACATTATTAAGACTTATCTAAGTAAGAGATGAAGTGACCATTCCTTTACCCCCTTCATACCTTAACTAGACAACACTTAACTACTCTAGATAAGTACTTATTCATTTAACATTCTTTCTTAACTTAAGTTATTCCATTCCTTAGTTAATTTAATAGACATTCCTCACATAAGGACATTAAAGTAATGGTCTTGGATAAGACCTAGGGACTCTCACTAACATCTTAAAAGCCTATAGTGCAATGTCTAGATAGCGTCCCATACCACCATCAAAACTTCATAGAACTTCTCCAATACTAGTAGGTATCCCTTCTGATGAGAATAGGCAATAACCGACATAGACCATGGTAGCAAAACATGGAATCCGGAGTTGTATCCTACTCGGATGAGATTGTTCTACTTGACAATGGTAGAACTTGGACACATCCCATGTAGGCACATGGTTAAGGAATATGAAGGGCTTACTTTGTACTCTAGCCTCATCCTTTAACTAGAGATACTTCCCTTACCATACTCACTCGGTGCTAGCCTTTGTTCTCATAGAGTAATTCACATTAAGGTTCATACAAAGGGGTTCCATATCAAGTTCAACCCAATTAAATTCACCCTACAAAGAGGTCCCCTGGGGCTGCCTTACAATGGCAACAAGAAGCTTATCATGATTTTCCTAAGGATTGATATGATGTCGTTCCAGCCAACCAACCTTAAGTCTATTATTCATTACAAGAAGGATACAATAACAGCTTTCTACTTCAAGTTTCATAACCTTACCACTAGGTGTAAGGTTTCACATAAATGACCTTATTAGCATCATTCAAGGTCTCACATATCATTCATACTGTCAAGACTAAGAGGCTTTAGCATACTAAGTCTAGACATCACAAATTCATATTCATATATGTATCAAGTAGAGGGACTTAAGTCTACCAAAACAAGACACATCGTTACTTCACTTTATCACATGTAGCATATCATAATCAAGAGGCACATAGGCACAACCATCATAATCTTTTAGGTCACCCTATACACTAATATAACATCATCAATATAACAATCATAGACTCATATAGACAAATAGGAACAATAATTTATCCATTCTAAGACAACACACAAGAACACATATTCATAGTCTAACATGATTAGCTAAATAGCATCAATAGAAGAAAGACATACTTTCACATTACCTCACATATAGGTAGATATAATCATACATCACATAAACAACTACAAAAATCATCATATTACTTCAAGTAGTTCCGACAAGGCAATACTCATCATAATATATAAAGTAATGACGAAAAGGCCACATCATTTACAAAACACCGCCACCATAAATTGGTCATACCAATCACAACATAATACAAAAGATATACATAATATTATGAGAGTTAGAGAAGCCTACAACCCAATTAATCTCACCAATTCAATCCAAAGTTAAATCATCCAATTCGATAGCATAGGGCCCTTACCCATGGCCATGAACATCAATTCACTACAATAACTATAATACTCAATGAAACTAGGTTAGTTCAATATATATTTATCAATCTAATACAACTAATACATAAATTGAATATAATTCTTACATCATTCAATAACCCATAGAAAACTACACTAGAATCCACAAGCATTAAGGCAATATAGATTCAATAAGCATAATGTTCAATAGATCTAAGAATATACAATTGTAACAACCCTAAAAATGAATAAGATAAATGCTTAAGGTGTCAAGAATGCTTACAATTAGACCAAGGTTCACACGGATTGATACGCGTAGAACCAGACTTTAGAACCCTTACTACGGCCAGTCCAACTAACTTTGGGAGTTAGTTGAGCTTGGAAAGGTTGGAACCAACCATGTAGGGCTCTCGAAAACAAAGATTTAATCAAAAGAGTCTTTACCGGACTTAAAAAAGGAAATTTTATGTTTTGAGGGTCCAGGGGTAAAATGGTCTTTTCCAGGCCAAGGATAATATGGTAATTACCCTAGTGAATTAACTAATTAATTAATTAATTTAATTAAAGAACCAATTCGGGTTTGGTCAACCCGAAGTGATCCATTTTCGCAAAAATGGTGCCACCCGAGTTCGAGCCCCATTGGAAGCAACAAATTGATGATGTAATTGTTGACTAAAATCTGATTTTTGTAAGGGCATAACGGCCCTTTCACTAATATAATTAAATCAGGTTTTTATTTAAATTAATAAGGAGTCCTTGTTTTACTAATTCCCAAACTAAAACTCCTAATATTATACTACTCTCTCACGATCTCTCTCTCATGTTTCACCATCTCTTTCACGTTTTCTCTCTGTCAAATTAATGTGAAGAACTGAAAATATATCAAGAGTCCTTCACACTTGAAGAACTCACATGAAATTTTAAGAAAAACAAAGTAACCAAAAACGTAAAGGCAAAGAGAAGTTGTCCGTCGAGTGGTGTGTACGTTGAAGAGGCTTGGACTGATTTTGGAGAAGGTTTTGGGCAGCAACTTCTACGTTTGAACATCAATTAAGGTATGGGTTTCTTCACTCTTGGTACCTTTCCCAAGAGACCCCTTAAGATTCAAGATATTCACTCCAAAAACTAGGGTTGTTCCCCCTTTGCATGTCCCTTTCACTAGCTCCCAATGATCGTAGGTTGGGTTTTGTTTGCTGGTAGGTTTAGGTATGTGTGATGTTTTTGTGTTGAATGTGAATATGTTTATTTACGTGAAATCACGAAAAATGACAACCAATATGTGATCGAAAAAGATGATGTGTGTGTGTGCACGTTGGCAGTGAATGTACTCACTGTTGGAAGTATGAATTAACATGTTCAATCTTTGTATTTTATGTATAAAATTTATACACAATGTGATGTTCATTGTAACGAAATGTGGCTGATTGAGTGACAATCTTTTAGCCAAATAAATTCATGAAAGATGCGCCTAAAGATGTGTTAAGATGGTATATGAATACACCCTATGAATCAAGTGAAAACGTTGATAAAAATGAATTGAAAATAACCAAAATTTCCAGCAACTGTTAAAGGTTAAATTAGACCTAAGTTAATAAAGAAAATGTGGAAATTTAATGAATTTTAAAGGGGTGAGGCCACCAGGATTCGAACATGTGACCTCACCCGTATGCATACTGTAATTCGCGAAAAATGAAATGAAAATGGGGCTTGGGGGAATCAAACTCGCGTCACTGGATGAGAAAGAGGAGAACAATAAATTAAACAAATAAATGGGAGGCGTGGGATTCGAACCCACGACCTCCAGGAAGTGATTGAAAGAAGAGAAGATAAAGAAAAGAAAATGTGAGGCGTGGGAAATGAACCCACGACCTCAAAGCTGGAAAGGAGAAGGCAAAATAATTAAGAAAATAAATGAGGCTTTGGGGCTCGATCCAACAACCTCACTGCAAAAACGCTTAGCCTAGCGAAATTTAAATAAAAAAAAATATAGGAGGCTGTGGGGGTTCGAACCCACCACCTCACAGCCTCTAGCGAAATTAAAAGCAAAAAGAAGGAGGTTGTGGGGGTTCGAACCCACAACCTCCCAATTCCCAGCGAAAATGAAGAATAAATAAAAGAGGCTGTGGGGGTTTGATCCCACAACCTCTTGGTTTGGGCGAAAAGGGGCAATGTGATGTTAATGAAAAATAAAAGGGGTTGTAGGAGTTCGAACCCAGAACCCTTCGGCCAACTTAAGAAAAAACCAAGTAGAAAATTAAACATACAATGCTAATGTTGGGGTTCAATCCAGAGTCCCAAGGTCATAGAGATTAAAAATAAAATCAATGAAAAATGTAAATGTTATCCAAGTGATTTCAACTTGGGTTTCCTTGTCCAAACTTCCGTATTGATACATAAGTCATACGTGAACAAAGTATCCAAGAATAATGCCACCTACTTAGATCTAAATCAAGATCTTGGCATATATACAAGATAATAAGTCTTGTACTACATAATCTTAGGAATGTATGAATTACTTAAAGAATTATGAATGAAGCCTCATGGCTTGTGTGTATAGACTCATAAGTCTAGCATACGTTTTAAACAAGTGAACCTAAGATTTATGTAATGAAAGGATGTAACCCTAGAAGGGTTAAGTATGAGTGCAAACCCACTAAATGGCCTAGTGCATTGGCATACGATGAAATTATTATTATGTAATGAAATGACGAAACCCTAGAAGGGTTAAGTAAGAGTATGAAACACACAAATGGCCAAGTATATTGGCATATGATGAAATGAACATTCACGTAAAATGGGGTGAGTAATTATGAAGAGTAAATGTGCTAATGTTAATGAATGTGGTAACAACATGATATGAGGCTAATGTAAAAGATGAGAACAATCTCAAATGAGCCTAAGTATATATTACCAAAACGTACTCACCTATGAGAGTGTAAAGTTAATGAAGAGACCAGTCTCTATGAACACTCTAATGAAAGTATTGAGATTCACACACTTAATACTAATGATGAGATGAGAAATCATGTAATGAGCTATGATGTCCTCATACTAGAAGCCAGCTTCCATAACGTATGAGTTAAATGTAATGGAACTTTATACTGAGCACCGATAGACTAGCTATGAGCGGTGATGCCTTCTTTAGGGAAGGGCGGAGGTTCACGTAACTCTCATGAGATGAGACTGTCCGGCTTGCCGGGTATGGGTTTCCTTATATCTCCTGGTCTTCGAACCTATACTGCCAATATATGGATCTGGCGGGGTTAAATTACCATGTACGCTAGCATGTTTTTGGGTCACTTTAGCCGGTGATTCAACCTCTTTTCGGTGTGGGGGAGACACTGGATTTCATGATGCTCACATGATCTATGTCGGTTAAAGTTAAAGTTCCCAATGAATGAATGAGGCCAGCCTCAAATGAAGCACATAATTAAATGAATGATACCAAAGGTGTTAGGATAGGATAATCAAGAGGTGAGCTAGACTCAGGTAATGACACTAGGTTATTCTTGATCATTGCACAGTGAACCCGATGAAAGTCTTAGACTACACCCTATGTATAGCTGGTGTTTACAGTGGCCTATGAATGAAATGAAATGAAGTACGTATGAATGAATGAAGCAAACTCTATGTTTGGTAATGAACACTCCCTAGTTGAGGTCCCATATGCTGAGCCCTCATTCTGGGAAGTCTTAATGTTAAGTCCATGATTCCAAGGTCTCATGGCATGTGAATGAATAATATGAAAGATGTTATGTGCTATATGCAATATGATATGTGATATGTGTAAGATGTTATGTGTTGTGTGCAGTATGATAATTATGATGATGCATGTTACTCTCATGGCATGACTTTCCTAATCCAAATTTGGAAAGCTCACTGACTTTCCTAATCCAAATTTGGAAAGCTCACTGACTTTCCTAATCCAAATTTGGAAGGTTCACTAACTTTCCTAATCTCAATTTGGCAAGTCCACTGACTGGACTTTCCATAATCATGTTGTTAGGAAAGAGCTATCTTTCCTCATGCATGTCCTTGGTGTGTGCTTGCATATACCCATACTTAGTACAAGTGTGTACTAACCCTATAAAACTCCACAATTTTAGGTGCAGGCACAGGTGGACGCTAGAGCTACAGGTTGACGCTGAAGCTATCCGGACATCGAGCATTCATCCGGACTTGTTAGGTCCTCATGCATTTTGAGGATGCTGCCATTTATATTCTAGCTTAGTATAAGAGTTGAGCTAGTGGAGCATGTTCCACTAGCGTTTATTTCCTGTTTTATTCAGACATTGTATTGGTGCCATTTTGGCAAGTACATCTTTATTACTATATTACAGTATTTCTTTCATTTGAGGATCTTAATATTAGATGGTTGATGGTGAATAATTATGTATTAATGAGATTGTTTAATAAGTAAGTTAAGAAACAAAAAGTTTCAAATTTTCCGATAAAATTAACCTAGATGAAGTAAGAATGACGTATGTAGGCTTGTCTGCGACCTCTGAGAGGTCAACGACACTGGTCTCATCTGGGGTCTAGATTCCGGTCGTGACAAAGTTGGTATCAGAGCACTAGGTTAAATTCCGACACATCAACCATATCGAGTAGTTTCTAAGTCATGGTAGTGAAGTGCACCACTATCCTGGATTAGACACTGCATGATGCGGAGGAAAATTTTCCTTCTTCTGATCTTATCGTGCTTTTCCTAATGTCTAATTTCTTGGTGTTATGAGCGTGTCTAACATCAATTCCTATTGTTTTAAGAGAATGAATACTAGGAGAACCATTGGTTAGAGAAGAGGAGGTGCAGCTGCTGGGAACAATCAGGTTCCACCCCAGGCTCCAGCTGAAGGAGTGGATATACCAGATAACCCATCTGGGTTGACTGATGCTGAGGTAAGGGCATCTCTGGCCTAGATGGCACAAGCCATTACTATGCAGGTCCAGGCTATGACTTCCCAGGTCAACCGACAGGATGTTCAGAGGGAGAACCCACCGGTTTGTATCATGGTTGACAGGCTGAGATACTTTACGAGGATGAATCCTCCCATTTTCACAGGGTCTAAGACTTTAGAGGACCCCCAGGAGTTTGTGGACGAGGTGCATAAGATTCTGGTGGCTATGGGGGCCACAGATGCTGAAAAGTCTGAGATGTCTTCTTATCAGCTCAAGGATGTGGCACAGACTTGGTGCAGATGTGGTAGGATAGCCTTTCTGGAGAGATTATTTCCCAGAGAAATGAGGGAGGCCAAGTTTGAGGAGTTCATCAACCTTAAGCAGGGATCTATGACAGTCAGGGAGTATTCCCTGAAGTTTTTTAATTTATCCAGGTATGCTACTTTCCTTAGAATCTAACAACAAGGGTAAGGTGAATACTTAATTTTGTTAAATTATCCAGGTATGCTACTTCCCTTGCGTCTAACAGCAGGATGAGCAAGGGAAGTACAACCCACGTTGAGGATGAGAAGAAGGAGTTGCTGAAAGATGTACACAGACTGGCCAAACTGGGTGTGCGATTGGTTGACTCTACTAGTGGGGGTGTTTCAGTTCATCCTAGTTCTGAATCATCCTTGGTAGTTTAAGTCAAGCAGAGTCAGCATCTAGATCCTGTGTTGATGGAGCTGAAGGACTCAGTGTTGATAAAGATTAATGAGTCTTTCATTTTAGGATGTGATGGCATACTTAGATATCAGGACAGGCTGTGTGTACCAGATGTGGATGATTTGCGGACCAGGATTGTTGTAGAGGCCCATGATTCCGTATATTCCATACATCCAGGTTCCACCAAGATGAATCATGATCTTAAACAGATTTATTGTTGGGACGGCATGAAGAAGGACATTGCAGAATATGTGGCCAACTGTCCTAATTGTCAGCAGGTTAAAGCAGAGCATCTTAAGCCTGGCGGTCTGACTCAGATTATTGAGGTTCCGACTTGGAAGTGTAAGGCCATTAATATGGACTTCGTGGTTGGTCTTCCGAGGACTAGGAGGAAGCATGACTCCATATGGGTTATTGTGGATAGATTGACTAAGTCTGCCCACTTTATCCCTGTGAAGTTTACTTACAGAGCCGAGGATTATGCGAGACTCTATATTGATGACATTGTGAGATGGCATGGGATTCCTTTGTCTATCATTTCAGATAGAGGAGCTCAGTTTACTTCACAATTCTTGTGATCTTTCCAGAAGAGCTTGGGCACGCAGGTAAAGCTTAGCACTGCCTGTCATCCTCAGACAGATGGGCAGGCAGAGCGCACCATTCAGACATTGGAGGACATGTTGAGGGGTGTGTGATTGACTTCAGAGGTAGCTGGGATGACCATCTGCCTTTGATAGAGTTCTCGCATAATAATAGCTATCACTCCAGCATTGGGATGGCACCGTTTGAGGCAATGTATGGTAGGAGGTGTAGATCTCCAATTGGGTGGTTCGAGGTTGGAGAGTCATCCATTTTGGGTCCAGAGATTATTCATGAGGCCTTAGAGAAGGTCAGAGTGATTAGGGATAGGTTGGCTACTTCTTACAGTCGGCCGAAGTCGTATGCAGATAACAGAAAATGGCCCTTAGATTTTGATGTTGGTGACCAGGACTATCTGAAGATATCCCCTATGAAGGGTGTGATGAGATTTGGCAGGAAGGGGAAGTTGAGTCCGACGTATGTTGGGCCGTACGAGATCCTACAGCGTGTGGGTCAGGTGGCCTATGAGTTAGCATTGACTGTGGAACTAGCTTCTGTTCATCCAGGCTTTCATGTCTCTATGTTAAAGAAGTGCATAGGTGATCCAGCATCGATTCTACCTGTTGAAGGTTTGGGGGTTGATGAAGAGTTGTCGTATGAGGAGGTACCTGTCGAGATCTTAGACAGACAGGTCAAGCGGCTGAGGAACAAGGAGATTTCCACAGTGAAGGTATTGTGGAGAAATCATCTTGTTGAGGGTGCTACGTGGGAGGCTGAGGCCGACATGAGATCCCGCTACCCTCATCTTTTCAGCTCTAGAGGTTAGACTTCCTACTCTTAAGTCTATGTTTCCTTATCTCTCCGTATTTTGTTGTCATTGCTTGAGTGTGCATAGTGATTATGTTATGACTGACTGGCATTACGATATGTAGTGGTAGTGTCATTCGGTGACGAATGTTCCTAAGGGGGGGATAATGTAACAACCCTAAAAATGAATAAGATAAATGCTTAAGGTGTCAAGAATGCTTACGATTAGACCAAGGTTCACACGAATTGATACGCGTAGAAACAGACCTCAGAACCCTTACTACGGCCAAGCCAACTAACTTGGGGAGTTATTTGAGCTTGGAAAGGTTGGAACCAACCATGTAGGGCTCTCGAAAACAAAGATTTAATCGAAAGAGTCTTTACCGGACTTAAAAAAGGAAATTTTAAGTTTTTAGGGCCAGGGGTAAAATGGTCTTTTTCAGGCCAAGGGTAATATCGTAATTAACCTAAGGAATTAATTAATTCATTAATTATTTGAATTAAAGAACCATTTTGGGTTGGATCTACCCGAAGTTATCCATTTTCGCAAAAATGGTGACAGCCGAGTTCGAGCCCCATTGGAAGCAACAAATTGATGATTTAATTGTTGATTAAAATCTTATTTTTGTAAGGGCATAATGGTCCTTTAACTAAGCTAATTAAATCAGGTTTTTATTTAAATTAATAAGAAGTCCTACTTTGCTAATTCCGAAACAAAAACTACTAATATTAGACAACTCTCTCACGATCTCTCTCTCACGTTTCACCATCTCTTTCACGTTTGCTCTCTGCCAAATTAACGTGAAGAACTGAAAATATATCAAGAGTTCTTCACACTAGAAGAACGCACATGAAATTTTAAGAAAAACAAAGTAACCAAAAACGTTAAGGCAAAGAGAAGTTGTCTGTCGAGTGGTGTGTACGTTGAGGAGTCTTGGACTGATTTTGGAGAGTGTTTTGGGCAGCAACTTCTACGTTTGAACATCAATTAAGGTATGGGTTTCTTAACTCTTGGCCCCTTTCCCAAAAGACCCTTAAGAATCAAGATATTCACTCTGAAAATTAGGGGTGTTCCCCCTTTGCATGTCCCTGTCACTAGCTCCCAATGATCGTAGGTTGGGTTTTGTTTGCTGGTAGATTTATGTATGTGTGATGTTTTTGTGTTGAATGTGAATATGTTTATGTACGTGAAATCAAGAAAATGACAACCAATGTGTGATCGAAAAAAATGATGTGTGTGTGTGCACGTTGGCAGTGAATTTACTCACTGTTGGAAGTATGAATTAACATGTTCAATCTTTGTATTTTATGTGTAAAATTTATACACAATGTGATGTTCATTGTAACGAAATGTGGCTGATTGAGTGACAATCTTTTAGCCAAATAAACTCATGAAAGATGCGCCTAAAGATGTGTTAAGATGGTATATGAATACACCCTATGAATCAAGTGAAAACGTTGATAAAAATGAATTGAAAATAACCAAAAATTCCAGCAACTGTGCAAGGTTTAATTAGACTAAAGTTAATAAAGAGAATCTGGAAATTTAATGAATTTAAAGGGGTGAGGCCACCAGGATTCGAACATGTGACCTCACCCGTATACATACTGTAATTCTTAAAAAATGAAATGAAAATGGGGCTGGAAGGAATCGAACTCGCGTCACTCGATGAGAAAGAGGAGAACAATAAATTAAACGAATAAATGGGAGGCGTGGGATTCGAACCCACGACCTCCAGGCAGCGAGTGAAAGAAGACAAAATAAAAAAAAGGAAATGTGAGGCATGGGAATAGAACCCACGACCTCAAGGCTCGAAAGGAGAAGGCGAAATAATTAAGAAAATAAGTGAGGCTGTGGGGGCTCGATTCCACAACCTCACTGCCAAAACGCTTAGCCTAGCGAAATTTAAATTAAAAAAAATATAGGAGGCTGTGTGGGTTCGAACCCACCAGCTAACAGCCTCTAACGAAATTAAAAGCAAAAACAAGGAGGCTGTGGAGGTTCGAACCCACAACCTCTCAACTCCCAGCGAAAATGAAGAATAAATAAAAGAGGTTGTGGGGGCTTGATCCCACAACCTCTTGGTTTAGGCGAAAAGGGGCAATGTGATGTTAATGAAAAATAAAATGGGGTTGTCGGGGTTCGAACCCACAACCCTTCGGCCAAGTTAAGAAGAAAACCAAGTAGAAAATTAAAGATACAATGCTAATGTTGGGGTTCAATCTAGAGTCCCAAGGTCATGGAGATTAAAAATAAAATCAATGAAAAATGTAAATGTTATCCAAGTGATTCGAACTTGGGTTTTCTTGCCCAAACTTCCGTATTGATAGATAAGTCATACGTGAACAAAGTATCCAAGAATAATGGCACCTACTTAGATCAAAATCAAGATCTTGGCATATATACAAGATACATAAGTCTTGTACTACATAATCTTAGGAATGTATGAATCACTTAACGAATTATGAATGAAGCCTAATGGCTTGTGTGTATAGACTCATAAGTCTAGCATACGTTTTAAAGAAGTGAACCTCAGATGTATGTAATGAAAGGATGTAACCCTAGAAGGGTTAAGTATGAGCGTAAACACACTAAATGGCCTAGTGCATTGGCATACGATGAAATGATTATTATGTAATAAAATGACGAAACCCTAGAAGGGTTAAGTAAGAGTATGAAACACACAAATGGCCAAGTATATTGTCATATGATGAAATGAAGATTCTGGTAAAATGGGGTGAGTAATTATGAAGAGTAAATGTGCTAATGTTAATGAATGTGGTGACAACATGATATGAGGCTAATGTAAAAGATGAGAACAATCTCAAATGATCCTAAGTATATGTTACCAAAACGTACTCACCTATGATAGTGTAAAGTTAATGAAGAGACCAGTCTCTATGAACACTCTAATGAAAGTATTGAGATTAACACACTTAATACTAATGATGAGATGAGAAATCATCTAATGAGCTATAATGTCCTCATACTAGAAGTCAGCTTCCATGACGTATGAGTTGAATGTAATGGAACTTTATACTGAGCACCGATAGACTAGTTATGAGCGGTGATGCCTTCTTTAGGGAAGGGCGGAGGTTCACGTAACTATCATGAGATGAGACTGTCCGGATTGCCGGGTATGGGTCTCCTTATATCTCCTGGTCTTCGAACCTATACTGCCAATATAGGGATCTGGCGGGGTTAAATTCCCATGTACGCTAGCATGTTTTTGGGTCACTTTGGCCGGTGATTCCACCTCTTTTCGGTGTGGGGGAGACACTGGGTTTCATGATGCTCACATGATCTATGTCGGGTAAAGTTAAAGTTCCCAATGAATAAATGAGGCCAGCCTGAAATGAAGCACATAATGAAATGAATGATACCAAAGGTGTTAGGATAGGATAATCAAGAGGTGAGCTAAACTCAGGTAATGACACTAGGTTATTCTTGATCATTGCACAACAAACCCGATGAAAGTCTTAAACTACACCCTAGGTGTAGCTGGTGTTTACACTAGCCTATGAATGAAATGAAATGAAGTACGTATGAATGAATGAAGCAGACTCTGTGTTTGCTAATGAAGACTCCCTAGTTGAGGTCCCATATGTTGAACCCTCATTCTGGAAGTCTTAATGTTAAGTCCATGATTCCAAGGTCTCATGGCATATGAATGAATTATATGAAAGATGTTATGTGCTATATGCAATATGATATGTGCTATGTGTAAGATGTTATGTGTGTGTGCAGTATGATAATTATGATGATGCATGTTACTCTCATGGCATGACTTTCCTAATCCAAATTTGGAAAGCTCACTGACTTTCCTAATCCAAATTTGGAAAGCTCACTGACTTTCCTAATCCAAATTTGGAAGGTTCACTAACTTTCCTAATCTCAATTTGGCAAGTCCACTGACTTGACTTTCCATAATCATGTTGTTAGGAAAGAGCTATCTTTTCTCATGCATGTCCTTGGTGTGTGCTTGCATATACCCATACTTAGTACAAGTGTGTACTAACCCTATACAACTCTACAATTTTAGGTGCAGGCACAGGTGGACGCTAGAGCTACAGGTTGACGCTGAAGCTATCCGGACATCGAGCATTCATCTGGACTTGGTAGGTCCTCATGCATTTCGAGGATGCTGCCATTTATATTCTAGCTTAGTTTTAGAGCTGAGCGAGTGGAGCATGTTCCACTAGTGTTTCTTTCCTGTTTTATTCAGACATTGTATTGGTGCCATTTTGGCAAGTACATCTTTATTACTATATTACAGTATTTCTTTCATTTGAGGATCTTATTATTAGATGGTTGATGGTGAACAATTATGTATTAATGAGAATGTTTAATAAGTAAGTTAAGAAACAAAATGTTTCAAATTTTCCGCTAAAATTAACCTAGATGAAGTAAGAATGACGTATGTAGTCTTGTGTGCGACCTCTGAGAGGTCAACGACAACGGTCTCATCTGGGGTCTAGATTCCGGTCGTGACAAAGTTGGTATCAGAGCACTAGGTTAAATTCCGATAATAATAAGTTCACATCAACCACATTGAGTAGTTTCTAAGTCATGGTAGTGAAGTGCACGACTATCCTGGATTAGAGACGGCATGATGCGTAGGAAAATTTCCCTTCTTCTGATCTTATCGTGCTTTTCCTAATGTCTTATTTCTTTGTGTTATAAGTGTGTCTAAAATCAATTCCTATTGTTTTTAGAGAATGAATACTAGCAGAACCATTGGTCAGAGAAGAGAAGGTGCAGCTGCTAGGAACAATCAGGTTCCACCCCAGGCTCCCGCTGAAGGAGTGGATATACCAGATAACCCAACTGGGTTGACTGATGCTGAGGTGAGGTCATCTCTGGCCCAGATGGCACAAGCCATTACTATGCAGGCCCAGGCTATGACTGCCAGGTCAACCGCCAGGATGTTCAGAGGGAGAACCCACCGGTTCGTAGCATGGCTGACAGGCTGAGAGACTTTACGAGGATGAATCCTCCCATTTTCACAGGGTCTAAGACTTCAGAGGACCCCCTGGAGTTTGTGGACGAGGTGCATAAAATTCTGGTGGCTATAGGGGCCACAGATGCTGAGAAGGCTGAGTTGGCTTCCTATTAGCTCAAGGATGTGGCACAGAGTTGGTGCAAGATGTGGCAGGATAGCCGAGCTTTAGGCGGAGTTCCAGTCAATTGGGAGCTGTTTAAGACATCCTTTCTGGAGAGATTCTTTCCCAGAGAAATGAGGGAGGCCAAGTTTGAGAAGTTCATCAACCTTAAGCAGGGATCTATGACAGTTAGAGAGTATTCCCTGAAGTTTGTTAATTTATCCAGGTATGCTACTTTCCTTAGAATCTAACAGCAAGGGTAAGGTGAATACTGAATTTTGTTAAATTATCCAGGAATGCTACTTCCCTTGTGTCTAACAGCAGGATGAGCAAGGGAAGTACAACCCACGTTGAGGATGATAAGAAGGAGTTGGTGAAAGATGTACACATACTGGCCAGACTGGGTGTGCAATTGGTTGACTCTACTAGTGGGGGTATTTCAGTTCATCCTAGTTCTGAATCATCCTTGGTAGTTTAAGTCAAGCAGAGTAAGCATCTAGATCCTGTGTTCATGGAGCTGAAGGACTCAGTGTTGATAAAGATGAATGAGTCTTTCGTTTTGGGAGGTGATGGCATACTTAGATATCAGGACAGGCTGTGTGTACCAGATGTGGATGATTTGCGGACCAGGATTGTTGCAGAGGCCCATGGTTACATATATTCCATAATCCAGGTTCAGGTTGGCCGTCACGGTGATTTCGACCCATTAAGGTCAAAATAGCCTCGAAGCGTGCATACTCCCATTTCAATGATTTTTCGTGTGCTATAGCACCACTAAGATGTATCATGATCTTAAAAAGATTTTTTGGTGGGACGGCATGAAGAAGGATATTGCAGAATATGTGGCCAAGTGTCCTAATTATCAGTAGGTTAAAGAAGAGCATCTTAAGCCTGGCGGTCTGACTCAGATTATTGAGGTTCCGACTTTGAAGTGGAAGGCCATTAATATGGACTTCGTGGTTGGTCTTCCGAGGACTAGGAGGAAGCATGACTCCATATGGGTTATTGTGGACAGATTGACTAAGTCTGCCCACTTTATCCCTGTGAAGTCTACTTACAGAGCCGAGGATTATGCGAGACTCTATATTGATGAGATTGTGAGATGGCATGGGATTTCTTTGTCTATCATTTCATATAGAGAAGCTAAGTTTACTTCACATTTCTGGAGATCATTACAGAAGAATTTGGGCACGTAGGTAAAGCTTAGCACTGCCTTTCATCCTCAGACAGATGGGCAGGCAAAGCGCACCATTCAGACATTGGAGGACATGTTGAGGGCGTGTGTGATTGACTTCAGAGGTAGCTGGGATGACCATCTACCTTTTATTGAGTTCTCGCATAATAATAGCTATCACTCCAGCATTGGGATGGCACCATTTGAGGCAATGTATGGTAGGAGGTGTAGATCTCCAATTAGGTGGTTCGAGGTTGGAGAGTCATCAATTTTGGGTCCAGAGATCATTCATGAGGCCTTAGAACAGGTCAGAGTGATTAGGGACAGGTTGGCTACTGCTTAGAGTCGGCAAAAGTCATAAGCAGATAACAGAAAATGGCCCTTAGAGTTTGATGTTGGTCACCAGGTCTATCTGAAGATATCCCCTATGAAGGGGGTGATGAGATTTGGCAAGAATGGGAAATTGAGTCCGAGGTATGTTGGGCCATACGAGATCCTACAACGTGTGGGTGAGGTGGCCTATGAGTTGGCATTGCCTGTGAAACTAGCTTCTGTTCATCCAGTCTTTCATGTCTCTATGTTGAAGAAGTTCCTAGGTGATCCAGCATCAATTCTACCTGTTGAAGGTTTGGGGGTTGATGAAGACTTGTCGTATGAGGAGGTACCTGTCGAGATCTTAGACAGACAGGTCAAGCGGCTGAGGAACAAGGAGATTGCCACAGTGAAGGTATTGTGGAGAAATCATCTTGTTGAGGTTGCTACATGGGAGGCTGAGGCCGACATGAGATCCCACTACCCTCATCTTTTCAGCTCTTGAGGTTAGACTTACTACTCTTAAGTCTATGTTTCCTTATCTCTCCGTATTTTGTTGATATTGCTTGACTGTGCATAGTGATTATGTTATGATCTGACTGGCATTACAATATGTAGTGGTAGTGTCATTCGGGGACGAATGTTCCTAAGGGGGGGATAATGTAACAACCCTAAAACGAATGTTCCTAAGGGGGGGATAATGTAACAACCCTAAAAATGAATAAGATAAATGCTTAAGGTATCAAGAATGCTTACGATTAGACCAAGGTTCACACGGATTGATACGCGTAGAACCAGACCTCAGAACACTTACTAAGGCCAAGCCAACTAACTTGAGGAGTTATTTGAGCTTGGAAAGGTTGGAACCAACCATGTAGGGATCTCAAAAACGAAGATTTAATCGAAAGAGTCTTTACCAGACTTAAAAGAGGAAATTTTAAGTTTTGAGGGTCCAGGGGTAAAATGGTCTTTTCCAAGCCAAGGGTAATAGCGTAATTACCCTAAGAAATTAATTAATTAATTAATTAATTTAATTAAAGAACCAATTCGGGTTGGATCGACCTGAAGTGATCCATTTTCGCGAAAATGGTGACACCCGAGCTCGAGCCCCATTGGAAGCAACAAATTGATGATTTAATTGTTGATTAAAATCTGATTTTTGTAAGGGCATAATGGTCCTTTCACTAAGAAAATTAAATCAGGTTATTATTTAAATTAATAAGGAGTCCTAGTTTGACTAATTCCCAAACTAAAACTCCTAATATTATACTACTCTCTCACGATCTCTCTCTCACATTTCACCATCTCTTTCACGTTTACTCTCTGCCAAATTAACGTGAAGAACTGAAAATATATCAAGAGTTCTTCACACTTGAAGAACTCACATGAAATTTTAAGAAAAATAAAGTAACCAAAAACGTTAAGGCAAAGAGAAGTTGTCTGTCGAGTGGTGTGTACGTTGAGGAGGCTTGGACTTATTTTGGAGATGGTTTTGGGCAGCAACTTCTACGTTTGAACATCAATTAAGGTATGGGTTTCTTCACTCTTGGTCCCTTTCCCAAGATAACCCTTAAGATTCAAGATATTCACTCCGAAAACTAGGGTTGTTCCCCCTTTGCATGTCCCTATCACTAGCTCCCAATGATCGTAGGTTGGGTTTTGTTTGCTGGTAGATTTATGTATGTGTGATGTTTTTGTGTTGAATGTGAATATGTTTATGTACGTGAAATCACGAAAATTTTAACCAGTGTGTGATAAAAAAAATGATGTGTGTGTGTGCACGTTGGCAGTGAATGTACTCACTGTTGGAAGTATGAATTAATATGTTCAATCTTTGTATTTTATGTGCAAAATTTATGCACAATGTGATGTTCATTGTAACGAAATGTGGCTGATTGAGTGACAAACTTTTAGCCAAATAAACTCATGAAAGATTCGCCTAAAGATGTGTTAAATGGTATATGAATACACCCTATGAATAAAATGAAAACGTTGATAAAAATGAATTGAAAATAACCAAAATTTCCAGCAACTGTGCAAGGTTAAATTAGACTAAAGTTAATAAAGAAATCTGGAAATTTAATGAATTTTAAAGGGGTGAGGCCAAGGATTCGAACATGTGACCTCACCCGTATGCATACTGTAATTCGCGAAAATGAAATGAAAATGGGGCTGGGGGAATCGAACTCGCGTCACTGGATGAGAAAGAGGAGAACAATAAATTAAACAAATAAATGGGAGGCGTGGGATTCGAACCCACGACCTCCAGGCAGCGAGTGAAAAAGAGAAAATAAAGAAAAGAAAATGTGAGGCGTGGGAATCGAACCCACGACCTCAAGGCTGGAAAGGAGAAGGCGAAATAATTAAGAAAATAAGTGAGGCTGTGGGGCTCGATCCCACAACCTCACTGCCAAAACGCTTAGCCTAGAGAAATTTAAATTAAAAAAAATATAGGAGGCTGTGGGGTTCGAACCCACCACCACAGCCTCTAGCGAAATTAAAAAAAAAAAAGAGGCTGTGGGGGTTCGAACCCACAACCTCCCAATTCCCAGCGAAAATGAAGAATAGCTAAAATAGGCTGGGGTTTGATCCCACACCTCCCAATTCCCAGCAAAAATGAAGAATAAATAAAATAGGCTGTGGGGGTTTGATCCCACAACCTCTTCGTTTGGGCGAAAAGGGGCAATGTGATGTTAATGAAAAATAAAAAGGAAACCCACAACCCTTCGGCCAACTTAAGAAGAAAACCAAGTAGAAAATTAAAGATACAATGCTAATGTTGGGGTTCAATCTAGAGTCCCAAGGTCATGGAGATTAAAAATAAAATCAATGAAAAATGTAAATGTTATCCAAGTGGTTCGAACTTGGGTTTCCTTGCACAAACTTCCGTATTGATACATAAGTCATACGTGAACAAAGTATCCAAGAATAATGCCACCTACTAAGATAGAAATCAAGATCTTGGCATATATACAAGATACATAAGTCTTGTACTACATAATCTTAGGAATGTATGAATCACGTAACGAATTACGAATGAAGCCTCATGGCTTGTGTGTATAGACTCATAAGTCTAGCATACGTTTTAAAGAAGTGAACCTAAGATGTACGTAATTAAAGAATGTAACCCTAGAAGGGTTAAGTATGAGTGTAAACACACTAAATTGCCTAGTGCATTGGCATACGATGAAATGATTATTATATAATGAAATGACGAAACCCTAGAAGGGTTAAGTAACAGTATGAAACACACAAATGGCCAAGTATATTGGCATATGATGAAATGAACATTCACGTAAAATGGGGTGAGTAATTATGAAGAGTAAATGTGCTAATGTCAATGAATGTGGTGAGAACATGATATGAGGCTAATGTAAAAGATGAGAACAATCTCAAATGAGTCTAAGTATATGTTACCAAAACGTACTCACCTATGAGAGTGTAAAGTTAATGAAGAGACCAGTCTCTATGAACACTCTAATGAAAGTATTGAGATTAACACACTTAATACTAATAATGAGATGAGAAATCATCTAATGAGATATGATGTCCTCATACTAGAAGCCAGCTTCCATGACGTATGAGTTGAATGTTATGGAACTTTATACTGAGCACCGATAGACTAGCTATGAGCGGTGATGCCTTCTTTAGGGAAGGGCGGAGGTTCACGTAACTCTCATGAGATGAGACTGTCCGGCTTGCCGGGTATGGGTCTCCTTATATCTCCTGGTCTTCAAACATATACTGCCAATATAGGGATCTGGCGGGGTTAAATTCCCATGTACGGTAGCATGTTTTTGGGTCACTTTGGCCGGTGATTCCACCTCTTTTCGGTGTGGGAGAGACACTAGATTTCATGCTGCTCACATGATCTATGTCGGTTGAAGTTAAAGTTACCAATGAATGAATGAGGCCAGCCTAAAATGAAGCACATAATGAAATGAATGATATAAAAGGTGTTAGGATAGGATAATAGAGAGGTGAGCTAGACTCAGGTAATGACACTAGGTTATTCTTGATCATTGCACAGCGAACCCGATGAAAGTATTAAACTACATCCTAGGTATAGATGGTGTTTACACTGGCCTATGAATGAAATAAAATGAAGTACGTATGAATGAATGAAGCAGACTCTGTGTTTGCTAATGAAGACTCCCTAGTTGAGGTCCCATATGTTGAGACCTCTTTCTGGGAAGTCTTAATGTTAAGTCCATGATTCCAATGTCTCATGGCATGTGAAAGAATAATATGAAAGATGTTATGTGCTATATGCAATATGATATGTGCTATGTGTAAGATGTTATGTGCTGTGTGTGCAGTATGATAATTATGATGATGCATGTTACTCTCATGACATGACTTTCCTAATCCAAATTTGGAAAGCTCACTGACTTTCCTAATCCAAATTTGGAAAGCTAACTGACTTTTCTAATCCAAATTTGGAAGGTTCACTAACTTTTCTAATCTCAATTTGATAAGTCCACTGACTTGACTTTCCATAATCATGTTGTTAGGAAAGAGCTATCTTTTGTCATGCATGTCCTTGGTGTGTGCTTGCATATACCCATACATAGTACAAGTGTGTACTAACCCTATACAACTCTACAATTTTAGGTGCAGGCACAGGTGGACGCTAGAGCTACAGGTTGACGCTGAAGCTATCCGGACATCGAGCATTCATCCGGACTTGGTAGGTCCTCATGCATTTCGAGGATGCTGTCATTTATATTCTAGCTTAGTTTTAGAGTTGAGCTAGTGGAGCATGTTCCACTAGCTTTTCTTTCATGTTTTATTCAAATATTGTATTAGTGCCATTTTGGCAAGTACATCTTTATTACTATATTATAGTATTTCTTTCATTTGATGATCTTAATATTAGATGGTTGATGGTGAACAATTATGTATTAATGAGAATGTTTAATAAGTAGGTTAAGTAACAAAAAGTTTTAAATTTTCCGCTAAAATTAACCTAGATGAAGTAAGAATGGCGTATGTAGGCTTGTCTGCGACCTCTGAGAGGTCAACGACGCCGATCTCGTCTGGGGTCTAGATTCCGGTCGTGACAACAATACTCAATTGATAAAAGTGAAACAGCCTATAAAACATATAATCATAATCTATACATAAATCAAAAGCCCATAACAATCTACACATGAATTCATTAATATCAAAGCATGATCAATTCATCCATGTTTTAGTAAAATTTAGAGATTTGAGAAAATCAAGGGTTCATTGAGAATTTCATTTGAAAACATCAATTATACATCAATAACATGATATCTTAAGGTTTGAAAATGTTTCATGCAATAACCCAAGAGTTAGAGTACAAATTAGACTTTTCATCTTTTTTAAATCTTACAAAATCATCTTTGAACTTGGCTATAAGGTGATAAAAAGACTTAGATGAAGAACTCCAATACCTTATTATAAGAACTCAATTATAATTGAAAAAGAAACTGCGTTGATGACCCATCTTCAAGCTCCATCTTCACCTTGAGATCTCATGGAGGTTTTTGGAGAAACTTTAGGAGGGAAAGGTTTTTAATCAAAGTGCTAGGGTTTAAATGAGAGTTTAATGACTTATATATTCTTAAAATACCCATAAAAACAAAAACAACCGTCCTCCTATTTTTATAAGACTTGGGGTGAATTCCCAACTTCACCCTAACATCACAGTGAACCTGCGCAGGAAAAAGGCTCACAGATGGAGGACCATCGACGGCCCGTCCTATGACCAACGGACAGTCCTGCTGGTCCGTGGTCTGGGACTGAGTCTGGTATTTTTCCTCTCCTCTCCCACGCGTAATTTCCAATCAACTAGACCTCACCAGTGGTGCGTCGACTGACCCACAGGGCGTCGATTAGCATCCGTTGGTGGGCTGTCTTGGGCACTCTTGAATTTGTCCTTCCTCAAGGACCATTGGATTGTCCTTGGGGATGTTTTCCTGGAAGTTTCAAATCCAAACATGATTGTATACGATTTTAGGACCTCTCACGTTAATTTCACCCAAAACGAACACGTAAATTTCTATGAAACATGCTTAGACACACATGGTCATTTCAAGGCACATATTTTGAACGTCATGGACGTTCTTGGGCGTTTGACCTCCAAACTTCACGAAACTTGAAACACTTCCTATATAAACCATAATAACTCATTTAAGGATGTCATAAAATCATGAATCACGCATAAACACATAAAATACTTATGAGGCACATAGGTGACTTAGTCATCGAATGTCTTGGTCGTCCCTTGACATTTGACTTCCAATGCACCTAAACTCTTAGAGACTGCCTATATACCATATTATAGAAAAATTTAGGACCTTTGAACATCATGACAACCACGTTAGTCTCTAGCTTCGCCTAAGTCATTTTCGAGGCCTTACAATCTCCCCCACTTGGACAACATTCATCCTCGAATGACACTTGGCACTCTCCGAACACTTCAAAGAATAGGGATTAAATTAGAACATCATAACCATACAATATAACACACATTAAAAGAAAACATCAGTTTCACATAATTAAGAGATTCACAACACAACAAGTAACTAGAATAAATTCTATAACTCATTATGCTATAAAACTCACATCCTTTATTCCAAGTAGCAAAAACTCATTTTATATTCATTATCATACTCACATACATCAGTTTTAACCACATTACAACAATTTTATACCAAAGAATTAATTAGTCAAATGCTCAAAAATTTCACAGTGAGCAGGCAAGTCTACAGTGAATTTTGCAACATTTTTCAAAAATGCTACTTTTAAGCAAATCATGATAGAAACATGCTAATATGCAAGGTAACTTCATATAAACACCTTTTACAACATGATCATGGCTTCATAAAATACAAAATACAAGAAGTTAATGAAATTCAATTTCAACCAACCATGCATATCATAAGGTGAATGTTTGGAACTCATTTTTTTCTCACAAAAGACTCTTACATTCATCAAGTTACTAAGAACTCTTTGTTTTAGGCTTGAATAAACACATAAAGAAAGGTTAAGGGTACCTCACTCCCAATCAACCATACATTTCACCATACTCCCCCACTTAGGAGAAACCCATTATAAGGTCAACATGACATCTACTACAAGGAGCTCCCTGAAGGCACCTTAAAACTTACTAATACTTTCTCACCCAAAGTCTAGTTCATGCCTACTAAAGACTCTCAAAGGTTCAACCATCTAACCACTACATCCCCTTTAATAGGAGAAACTCACCATTACTCTTTCAAATCTCTTCAGTTCCTTTACACTTCTAACTCTATACCTTACCATTATTTCAAACTACACTACCTTTCAAATTCAATCAACCCAACCTAGGGTCATCAACACCATCTTTCACACCTCATCTAACAAGTCGCATCTCGTCTTTTCTCTCCCTCCACCAAATCTTCATTAAGTCACACTCAAATGACCAAACACAAAAAGAAGACAAGGGAAAGACACCATATACAAAGATCTTAGGAACGATAAGATGAATGAAGAAGTGAAACTTTTCCTAGCACCCAATAGCCTCCTATTCATAATGTGGCGCGCTTCACATTATGAACAAGACTCTACTAGATGTGGTTCATGAGAAAACTAAGACACTCCCAAACCGTATAATATGATACCAAGTTTGTAACGACCTTCAAGTACACCCTAGAAGTTAGAGCATCCATGAGTCGTCACACGGCAAATGAGACTTCAAGAAGTCTTACTTGAGCCAATCGTACCATTCATTGCATAATAAGACATTCTAAAATGAGTAAGAATTTAAATCTCTCTTCACACACGAAGAACTATTTTCATAATAAATACGCAATAGGAAGACTTTCATTAAAACATTAAGCCTTTACAACATCCCATTTAAACATCTAAACTTTGGGGTTTAGAACACTTGGGACTAAGCCCATAAAAGTCATAAAATAAAGACTTAAGACATAAAGGAACATGTGGATATTGTCCTCGAATCGATGAGGACTCACCAATACTTCATCTTCAAACCTTAGAAACCTATCCATCCTCCATGGCACATCAAGACTTCCAATTCCATACACTTTAGTAAAAAAGGGAATAGAAGGGGTTAGCATATTAGATGCACTAAGTATCGAAGCCATGCGAAAACCATGAAAAAGGGACATTTAGTAAATATCATGTTTTTAATGATTAAAGAATCATATTATAAACATAAGAACAACATTTAACACTTTAGAAATACATAAGAAATCATTTAAGAAATTATTCACATTTTTAAGATTACTTTCCAGTAAACTACTTCACTGTACAGGGAACTCCTTCGCTGTTACAGTGAAGTTCCTTAATGTCTCCTTCGACACTAGTTAACATATAATTCCCTCACAAAAATTTATCTTAAGACTTACTTAAGCAACACAGAGAGAGACCGTCCATACACCCTCTCTAAGCATGTCTAAATGATCCTCAAGACTACTAAGAATGACATACATTCACTTACAATACATCAAGCACTTGAACATGAGATCCTCCTACCAAAGGTGACTCTAAGGTTCACTTGAGCGAGTTGCGAAGCGACCGCCCATAGAATCCCTTTCACAAAAACTCAAGGGATCCTATTACCTAAGATAAAAGCATTCTCACTTAATACAATAGAACTCATAGAATTTGACATTCTCCTTTCAAAGGTTATCAAAAGACCTAATCAAGTAACTCAAGAAGAGATTGTCTATAACTGACCTCTTCAAGATTACCTAAGTAATCCTTAAGACATACCTAAGTTTGGATCATGTCGACATAATCAATCAATATCCTGAACTAGAATCATTAATAAGACTTATCTAAGTAAGAGATAAAGTGATCATTCCTTTACCCCCTTTATACCTTAACTAGACAACCCATAACTACTCTACATAAGTACTTATTCATTTAACATTCTTTCTTAACTTAAGTCATTACATTCCTTAATTCATTTAATAGACATTCATCACATAAGTGTATTCAAGTAATGCTGTTAGAGAAGACCTAGGGACTCTCACTAACATCTTCAAAGCCTATTGTGCAATGTCTAGATAAAGTCCCATACCACCACCTAAACTTCAAAGAACTTCTCCAATACTAGTAGGTATCCCACATGGCGAGAATAAGCAATAACTGACATATACCATGGTAGCAAAACATGCAATCCGGTGTTCTATCCTACTCCGATGAGGTTGTTCTACTTACCAATTGTAGAACTTGGGCACATCCCATGTAGGCACATGGTTAAGGAATATGAAGGGATTACTTTGTACTCTAGTATCATCTTTTAACTAGAGTTACGGCCCTTGACATACTCACTCGGTTCTAGCCTTTGTTCTCATTGAGTAATTCACATTAAGGTTCGTACACAGGGGTTCATATCAGGTTCATAACCCAATAACATTAACCCTACCAAAGAGGTCACCTAGGGCTTCCTTACAATGGCGACAAGAAACTCATCATGACATTCCTAAGGATTGATATGATGCCGTTCCAGCCAACCAACCTTAAGTCCATCATTCATTACAAGAAGGATAACATTACGGCTTTCTACTTAAAGTTTCATAACCTTACCACTAGGTTTAAGGTTTCACATAAATGACCTTCTTAGCATCATTAAAGGCTCACATATCATTCATACTTTCTAGAATAAGAGGCTTTAGCATCCTAAGTCAAGACATCTGATATTCATATTCATACATGTATCAAGTAGAGGGACTTAAGTCTACCTAAACAATACATATCATTACTTCACTTTATCTCATGTAGCATATCATATTCAAGAGGCACATATGCACAACCTTCATCATCTTTTAGGTCACCCTATACACTACTATAGCATCATAAATATAACCAACATAGACTCATATATCCAAATAGGAACAATCATTCATCAATTCTAATAGTACCCACAATAACACATAGTCATAGTCTAACATGATTACCTCAATAGAATCAATAGAAGAAACGCATACTTTCACATTACTTCACATATTGTTAGATATGATCATACTCACATAATGAACTACACAAATCATCATATTACTTCAAGTAGTGCAGAAAAGGCCATGATCATCATAATACATAAAGTAACACCAACAAGGCAACATCATTCAAATAACACAGCCACCATAAGTGGTCATACCAATCACAACATAATACAAAAGATATACATAATATTAAGAGAGTTAGGGCAGCCTACAACCCATTTAATTTCACCACTTCAATCCAAAGCTAAATCATCCAATTCGATACCATAAGGACCTTACCCGTGTCCATGAACATCAATTCACTACAATAACTATAATATTCAATGAAACTAGGCAAATTCAATATAGATTTATCAATCTAATACAACCTATACCTCAATTGAATATAATTCTTACATCATTCAATAACCTAGACAAAACTACACTAGAATCCATAAAACATTAAGTCAATATCAATTCAATAAGCTTAAAATTCAATAGATCTAAGACTATACAATGCTCAATTGATAAAATTGAAACAGCCTATAAACCATACAATCATAATATATGCATAAATCAAAAGCCCATAACAATCTATACATGCATTCATTAATATCAAAATATGATCAATTCATCAATATTTTAGTCAAATTTAGAGATTTGAGAAGATCAAGGGTTCATGGAGAATTTCATTGAACAACATCAATTATACGTCTAAAATGAGTAAGAATTTAAAACTTTCTTCACACACGAAAAATTCTTTTCTTAATAAATACGCAAGCGGAAGACTTTCATTAAGACATTAAACCTTTACAACATCCCATTGAACCATCTAAACTTTGGAGTTTACAACACTTGGGACTAAGTCGATACAAGACATAAAATAAAGACTTAAGGCATAAAGGAACATGTGGATATTGTCCTCGAATCGATTATGACTCACCAATACTTCATATTCAAATCTTAAAAACCTATTCATCCTCCATCGCACATCAAGACTTCCAATTCCCTACACTTTAGTCAAAAAGGAAAAAAGAAGGGTTTAAAACATTAGATGCACTAAGTATGGAAGCCATGCAAAAACCATAAAAAAGGAACATTTAGTAAAAGCATACTTTTCATGAATTTTGATAAAAACATCATGTTATAAGTATAAGAACAACATTTGACATTTTAGAAATACATAAGAAATCATTTATGCAATTATTCACATTTATAAGATCACTTTCCAGTGAACTCCTTCACTGATACAGTGAAGTTCCTTAATGTCTCCTTAGGCACTAGTTAACATATAATTCCCTCACTAAAAGTTATGCTAAGACTTAGTTAAGAAACACAGAGAGAGACCACCCATACACCCTCTCTAAGCATCCCTAAATTATCCGCAAGACTACTTAAAATGAGATACATTCACTTACAATACATCAAGCACATGAACATGAGATCCTCCTACCAAAGGTGATTCAAAAGTTCACTTGAGTGAGTTGTGAAGCAGCCGCCCATACAATCCATTTCACACACACTCAAGGGATCCTATAGATTAACTAAGATAAAATTATTCTCACTTAATACAATAGAACTAATAGAATATGACATTCTCCTTTCAAAGGTTATCAAAATACCTACTCAAGTAACTCAAGAAGAAAATGTCCATCATTGACCTCTTCAAGATTACCTATGTAATCCTTAAGACTTACCTAAGTGTGGATCATGTCTACATAATCAATCAATTTTCTTAACTAGAATCATTATTAAGACTTATCTAAGTAAGAGATGAAGTGACCATTCCTTTAACCCGTTCATACCTTAACTAGACAACCCTTAACTACTCTAGATAAGTACTTATTCATTTAACATTCTTTCTTAACTTAAGTCATTACATTGCTTTGTTCATTTCATAGACATTCATCACGTGAGGACATTAAATTAATGGTCTTGAGAACACCTAGGGACTCTCACTAACATCTTCGAAGCCTATAGTGCAATGTCTAGATAGCGTCCCATACCACCGCCTAAACTTCATAGAACTTCTCCAATACTAGTAGGTATCCCACATGATGAGAATAGGCAATAATCGATATAGTCAATGGTAGCAAAACATTGAATCCGACGTTCTATCCTACTCCGATGAGGTTGTTCTACTTACCAATGGTAGAACTTGGACACATCCCATGAAGCCACATGGATAATGAATATGAATAGTTTACTTTGTACTCTAGCCTTATCCTTTAACTAGAGCTACTTCCCTTACCATACTCACTCGGTGATAGCCTTTATTCTCATAGATGAATTCACATTAAGGTTCATACAAATAGGTTCCATATCATGTTCATAACCCAATTACCTTCACTCTACCAAAGAGGTCCCCTAAGGCTGTCTTACAATTGCGACAAGAAGCTCATCATGACTTTCCTAAGGATTGATATGATGTAGTTCCAGCCAACCAACCTTAAGTCCATCATTCATTACAAGAAGGATACCATTACGACTTTCTACTTAAAGTTTCATAACCTTACAACTAGGTTTAAGGTTTCACATAAATGTCCTTATTAGCATCATTCACTGTCTCACATATAATTCATACTTTCAAGACTAAGTGGTTTTAGCATACTAAGTCAAGACATCTCATATTCATATTGATACATATATCAAGTAGAGGGACTTAAGTCTAACTAAACAAGAAACATCATTACTTCACTATATCACATGTAACATATCATATTCAAGAGGCACATAGGCACAACCTTCAAAATCTTTTAGGTCACCCTATACACTACTATAACATCATCAATATGACCATCATAGACTCATATAGCCAAATAGGCACAATCATTCATCAATTCTAAGACTACACACAAGAAAACATAGTCATAGTCTAACATGATTACCTAAATAGCATAATTAGAAGAAATACATACTTTGACATTACTTAACATATAGGTAGATATGATCATACTTCACATAATAAACTACACAAATCATCATATTACTTCAAGTAGTGTCGACAAGGCCATGATCATCATAATACATACAGTAACGCCGACAACGCCATATCATTCACATATCACCGCCACCATAAGTGGGCCATACAAATCACAACATATTACAAAATATATACATAATATTAAGAGAGTTAGGGAAGCCTACCACCCATTTAATCTCACCACTTCAATCCAAAGCTAAATCATCCAATTCGATACCATAAGGCCCTTACCCATGGTCATGAACATCAATTCACTACAATAAATATAATGAAACTAGGTCAATCCAATATAGATTTGTCAATATAATACAACCTATACATCAATTGAATATAATTCTTACATCATTCCATAACCCATAGAAAACTCTACTAAAATACATAATCATTAAGTTAATATCAATTCAATAAGCATAACATTCAATAGATCTAAGAATATACAATACTCAACTTATCAAATTGAAACAGCCTATAAACTATACAATTATAATCTATACATAAATCAAAAGCCCATAACAATCTACACATGAATTCGTTAATATCAAAGCCTGATAAATTCATCCATATTTTAGTCAAATTTAGAGATTTGAGAAGATCAGGGGTTCATGGTTAATTTAATTGGAAAACATCAATTATACATCAATGACATCATATCGTAAGGTTTGAAAACGTTTCATGCAAGAACCCAAGACTTAGAGTAGAAATTGGACTTTTCATCCTTTTGAAATCTTTGAAAATCATCTTCGAAATTGGATCTAAGGTAAAAGCAAGCCTTAGATGAAGAACTCCCATACCTTATTAGAATAACCACATAATAATTGAATAAGAAACTTCATTGAAGACTAATCTTCAAGCTCCATCTTCACTTGGAGCTCTCATGGAGGCTTTTGGAGAAACTTTAGGAGGGAAAGGGTTCAAATCTAAGTGCTAGGGTTAAATGAGAGTTTAATGACTTATATACTCTTAAAATACCAATAAACACCTAAAAAAACTGTCCTCCTATTTATATAAGACTTGGGGTGAATTCTCAACTTCACTCCTAACATCACTGTGAACCTGCGCACGAAAAAGGCTCACAGACGGAGGGACCATCGACGGCCCGTCCTTTGACCAACGGACCGTCCTACTGGTCCGTTGTCTGGGACATAGGCTGGTATTTGGACTCTCCTCTCCCACTTCTATGTTCCAATCCACTAGACCTCACCAACGGGGCGTCGACTGACCCACATGGCGTCGATTGCCATCCGTTGGTGGGCTGTCTAGGGAAGTCTAGGGCACTCTTGAAGGGTCCTTCCTCAAGGACCCTTGGATTGTCCTTGGGGATGTTTTCTCGGAATTGTCCAATTTAAACACAATTGTATATGAGTTTAGGACCTCCCACATGAATTTTATCCAAAACGAACACGTAAAACTCTACGAAACATGCTAAGACACACAAGGTCATTTCAAGGCACATCTTCCGAACGTCATGGACGTTCTTGGGCGTTTGACCTCCAAACTTCACAAAACATGACATACTGACTATATACACCATAATAACCCATTTAAGGAATTCATAACATCATGAATAAAACATAAAAAGATAAAAAACATATCAGACATATTGGTGACTTTGTCGTCGAACGTCTTGGTCGTCCCTTGACGTTTGACTTCCAATGCACCTAAACTCTTAGAAACTGCTTCTATACAATTATAGACCAATTTAAGACCTTATACCATCATGAAAACAATGTTAGTCTCTAGATTTACCTAAGCCATTTTCGAGGCCTTACAATATGAGACTATATACACCATAATAACCCATTTAAGGAATTCATAACATCATGAATAAAACATAAAAAGATAAAAAACATATCAGACATATTGGTGACTTTGTCGTCGAACGTCTTGGTCGTCCCTTGACGTTTGACTTCCAATGCACCTAAACTCTTAGAAACTGCTTCTATAAAATATTATAGACCAATTTAAGACCTTATACCATCATGAAAACAATGTTAGTCTCTAGATTTACCTAAGCCATTTTCGAGGCCTTACAATATGAGTGCATGAGTATGTTATGAACATGTCTTATACACTATAATGTGAAGTATATGGTATGATGAAGAATGATTATACCTAGAGTATGAATGTGTTTATATGAAAGCATGACTCATATAGGTACTCTTTTACACTTATACATGAATAAAATGATGTATGAACATGTTTGTCTTTAAAGTGTTATGTGAAAGGAATGCTCACATATATGTACACACACACACACATGAATGATGATCTAGTCAATAGAGGGGCACTTGAATGATGTTCTCAAGTCTAACCTAACCTAGATGGTGCTTTACATATGCTATGTCCATGTGAATGGGTTTCTCACATGATTTAGGTTATTGAACTATCATCTATGACTTATGAGCTAAGCACATGAGGAGTCAATCTCCTAAGTATATGTTTTATGAAGTAATGTTGATAAAGTCTTTTCAATAAAGGGAACTTAGCTTAGCACCGAGTGAACTTGAAGATGAGGGGTGTCCCTTCCCATTGTAGGAATGTAGGTCACCATAATCCTCATGAGGTGGATAACCACAATACCTCAATAGGTATAAAGAGGGTTTCCATAAGAGAATAACTACAATACCCTATTTGGCATAAAGAGGGTTTTCACGTGTACCTCAAAGTTCCATAACTATGCTTGCCACATAGGATCTACCAAGTGAACCCACCTAATATGCTAGCATGTGTTAATGTTATAGCTTGTCTAGTTAATAACACCTTTTTTTTGTTTAAGGCTCTACATCACAAAATTCCATGTAGCACCCATGGTCTTAGTGTCGGTTAAGGCTATAGTTTCCCTCTCTTGATTGGGGTTCTTTGGATTCACAATTGAGGAAAACTAGGGGGAATTCATGGATGGAATATACATGAATGAATAAGCTTCACATACCTTATATTAGAGCCTTAAACCAAGTTTGATTCCATGATCAATTCGTCCTAAAAAGATGCTACAATTCTCTTCTTCTTCAATGGTGGTTTTGGGAGAATTTTGGGAGAAAAAGGTTTTGATTTGGAGTCTAGGGTCTAAATGGATATTGTATGGATTAAATAAACTTCAAATATCTAAAATAACCTCCAATAATTATTAAATAAAATTCCCAAAAGACCCCTATAACTATTGGACCATTTAACAAGTTCTAATTTGACTTAAAAACGACGCGACCAAATCTTGGAGTTTACTGCGTGTCTCGGAGGCATTTTTTATTCTTGGTTCTAGAAAATTTTGGGAAAGAATGGTTCTTGACGTACCCGAGTCTCAGGGAAAGAAAATTTCCCTTGAAGTGATGGCTGCGCGTCATGCAGTAGCCTCCACATCTAGGCTACCCGGTAGCTTCAATGACTCATGTTTGGGTCCTCCTCGGGGACTCTTAGGCTCGTCCCCGTGGTGTCTTTAAAGTACGTTTCAACCCTTTACATGTCAATATATGGATAGTAACCTTCGCTTCTAAATTTCACCCTCAAACCATCCTCCAAAACACCACAACAAAATTCTACGACACACTAGTTCAACTTCGACTAGTTTCCAGATGACTTGGACGTTTGACCTCCAAACTCTTCCAAATTTTACACACTGCCTTTAAACACTATTATTAATTTTAAGACCTTATAATATCATGACACAAATTTTAAGTTCTATAATTACCTAGTTCATTTTTGGTTCATAACACTTTCGTACCCAACCCTTTTAGGAGTGACCTCCCAAATCTCGATGTGAATTGTGCACCCCTATCCGATATGATGGATAACAGAATACCATGAAGACACACAATCACATCTATGAATATCCTTGACTAATCCTCCCGAGTAGATGGACTTGACGGGAATAAAATGAGCGGATTTTTTCAATATATCCACCACCACCCGTATAGAGTCATTTTGCCTTATAGTCCGAGGCAAACCCACTACAAAGTCCATCTTAATGTATTCCCACTTCCAAGTAGAAACTTGAATTTCATGGAGTAATCCACCCGGCTTTTCGGTTATCGGCTTTCACTTGTTGGAAATTTGGACACCTTGCAACAAATTCCGCTATGTCTCTTTTTAAGCCATCCCACCAAAATACTTTTCTAAGGTTATGATACATCTTAGTAGAACCCGAAAGAATAATAACGGGAACCACGAGCTTTATTAAAAATCTGGTTGATCAAGTCATCAACGTTGGGCACACAAAACCTCTCTTGATACCGCAAAACTTCATTCCCCCATAAGGAGAATGACTCATTAAGCTTACAAAGAACCGATTCCTTCAACTCCATGAATATGGATCAAGGTGTTGCTTAGACTTCACCTCAACCACTAAAGATTATTCGGGGTTAGGATGGACCATAAAACCATCATTTGGAGAATCTTCTTATCTAACACACAGACGAGCCAACTATGAACATCTTTCACTACGGGTTTCTTGGCTTTTTCTACATGAGACAGACTACCCATGATCATACAACATAGAGCATCCGCAACCAAATTGGCATTGCCGGGGTTGTAGAGAACACTCATGTCATAATCATTAAAAACTTCCAACCATCTCCTTTGTTGGAGATTTAACTCCTTTTGATATTGAAGACTATTATGGTCTGTATACACATCAACATGAACCCCATAAGATAATGCCACAATATTTTCAGGTCAAACACCACGCCCGCTAACTCAAGATCATGAGTCGGATAATTTTTATTATGTACCTTAAGTTGTATAAAGGCAAAGCCTACTACCTTACCATGTTGCATAAAACACACCCCAAGCCCACTTGGGAGGCATCACAATATACGACGAAAGCAGTTGGTACCCTCCGGTAAAGTCAACACCGGAGAGGAGGTAAGCGTATCTTTCAAGATGAAGAAGCTTCTTTCAAATGCCTCCGACCACTCAAATTTCATATTCTTTTGGGTCAAGGTAGTCAAAGTATAAGCAATGTATGCAAAACCATCCACAAACCTCCTATAGTACCCCCTCAAGACGCATGAAACTCCTAATGTCGGTTGGAGTCAATGGTGTATGCCAATTCTTAACCGCCTCGGTTTTCCTTGGATAAACCTCAACTCCCTCACTAGAGATGATATGACCAAGAATCTCCACCTACCACAACAAAACTCACAGTTGTTATACTTGGAAAATAGTTTGTTTACCTTAAGCACTTGTAATGGTCCTTGTGTTCACCCTCATTTTTTGAATATACCAAGATGTCGTAAATGAAGACAATGAAAAATGTATCTAGGTAAATTAGAAACACCATATTCATCAGGTCTATAAATGTCACCGGGGCATTAGTGAGACCAAGGAAATTACTAGAAACTCATAGTTACAATATCTAGTTTGAAATGCCGTTTTAGGTATATCCTCGCCTCTCACCCGAAGTTGGTGATTCCCCGATCTTAAATCAATTTTATAAAAGTAGATTTTCCTTTGGAATTTATCAAACAAGTCTTCAATCCGAGGGAGAGGATACTTGTTCTTAATGGTGACTTTATTGATTTGGTGTTAATCAATGCACATTCTAAGGGACCTATATCTAAAACCCTAAAACGAACTATGGTGAGCTAGATCTTTGTGAATGTTTCATGAGTTAATTTATGGTTAAAATGAGTTTTAATGATGTTCTTAGTCACTGTGTGAAGTTTGGTGACGTTTGGAGGTCAAACGTCCAAGAACGTCCATGACCTTTGGAAGATGTGCCTTAGATTGTACTTGTGTGTCCTTATGTGTTTTAGCAAGATTTACGTGTTCGTTTTAATCAAAATTGATGTGTTATATTTCTAAGACCTAGACGAGTATGTATATGGGTTTAAAGTCTGGGTACTATTACATCTAGGACTCACGAGGGGCCCTAATAGAGGACATACCCATTTGGCAGGATGCTTCCAAGAAGTGACCAGCGACGGCCACAAGGGATGGATCGTTGGTCTACCAACGGCCCGTCGACCATCGGCGTTGATTGGACCTTCAAGGCTATCCAAGCCTTCAAAAAGTGTATCCTCAACCCTAATCGACAGACCCAATCAATGGGGCGTCGATTGGGCAACGTCCCGTCTGTGAAGGGCGTAGGTTGGCGTGCCAAATAGCTGTAACTTTTATGCCTTTGCTTGGGGTGTTTGGTAAATTCAACCCAAGTATTTTATGAACCATCAATGAATATTTTAGGGTCTTTTAGGTATATAAATAGGGTTAAATCACTAACACCTAATTTTAGACTTTATTTCCTAAAACCAAAAACCCTCTCTCAAGATAGACTCTCTCAAAACCAAATAGAAGCTTGGATTCTAGAAAGGGCTTGGAGGGTCTAGTTGTGGACGTATCGTAATAAATAATTCATGGGTTTTCTTCCCATTGAGGTATGGAAGTCATACTTGAACTATCTTCCATTCAAGGAGACATTTCTAAGGAATTTCAAAAGAGGTTTTCAAACCCTAGCTTCTTCTATCTTGGACTCTAAGTATGGATCTTGCATGAAAATGTCTTAAAGAATTTAAATATACTATTTCTAATGTTAGTTTGTTATTTTCGTGATAAAACATCAATGAAACCATTTTATTGTTTTTTATCAACTTTTGACTTATGAAATGGGTCTAATGAACATGATTTGATAATGTTAGACTTAGAGTTTCTTTATGGTTAGAGTGTGACTTAGCTACTGCCCTTAGGGCTATTTTATGAAGACTTAGAGTTTCTTTATGGTTTTAGTGTGACTTAGCTACTGCCCTAAGGGATATTTTATGATGTATTATTGAGGAATTGATTGTAGGTGGTGAAATCTTGGATTGATGGTAAGTTGGTTATATTGCTTAATTCTTATTATAAAATGCTCTTGAGTGGTATAGTCCACCTTTGGTGGCGGTGTTTACATGAAATATATGAATGTGAATCTACTTGTGTATTATGGGTGAGTCCATGAAGGCCTATTATGTGAAGTATGATTATAATAATGTTCTCCTTGTTGATATGTTTTATGAAGTTTGTTATGTGAAGTATGCTAGATATAATGTCTAAAGGAAGTTTATGATTATGTGAAGCATGTCAATGTTTGTAATATGATGAATGAAGATGTAAGCGTGCTTAGAACCCAAAGTTATTAAATTGATGATTTATGTGAAAGGTGTGCTCACGTGTACACACACTGACACTTTGAATGAACGAATGAATAAAGTTAAAGAATGTGAATGAAAAGGGGAGTGTTGGCGTGAACACTCTTTTGTGAGTTGAGATGAAGTGTTTAATAGCAACCTCACTATTCACAACAGCTTTCTAAGATAAGTTGGAGGTTGGATACCCTTCATAAGTTGAGATGTGGTATTCCAATGTAACCTCTAGGGATAAGTACCCTTTGTGAGTTGAGAAGTGGTGCTAATTATCTATCCCTTAGGCTATAGTAAAGAATGCTTAAAACTCCGCGGGGGAGTTATGCTTAGCATCGAGGGTATTTGTAGAAGCGGTGGGTGCACATTCTGAGTAGAGATGTTGTATCCAATGTACCTATTGAGATGAGTACTCCTCGTGAGTAGAGAGTGAGTTACTTAGTATCAATCTCCTTATCCCTTAACTATGCTCCCGCATATGTGTAGCTATTGGAAAATGCATGTAAAAGCTAAGAGAAAGACCCCACCCTAAGCAAGAGGGGAACCCTCATCCGATAAGGGTAGTATCAGGATTCCATGTGTAACTCTAATGGTCTATGTCGGTTAAAGCTATTCCCCTACAAAAGAATGAAAGAACTAAGTTTCCTAAAAGAAAGTACTACTTAGGGTAGGTGGTGGTATGGGACGTCATCTATCCATTGCACTAAGTAGACCTGCTGAAAGGGGATTTTTTTTTTTTTTTTTATCAAATGTATGAACTAAGTCTCCTAAAAGAACGTACTACTTAGGGTAGGTGGTGGTATGGGAAACTATCTATCCATTGCACTAACTAGACATTCCGAAAAGGGAGTCTTGGTATGTTCCTTATGAAGTATATAAATGAGTTATCATGAGTTATAAATGAAGTTAGATGACTTAAGGTCTAATGTTAAGGAAGCAAGTTAAAGTTAAGTTGTATGTGATGAAGTTATGAATGACTAATGTTGAGTACTTAATCAAGGGAATCCTCAAGGAGCACTATGTGGGAATAGCAGTATGGGATGTTACTCTCACATTTCAATAAGTGTAACTTACAAGTTCTAGGTAGTACACTCTTTTATAAGACTTAGTAATTTCATTTCATATAAGACACACCAAGACTCCCCTTTCAGAGTTCCTACCTAGTGCGATGGATAGGTAATGTCCCATTCCACCACCTACCCTAAGTATTACACTTTTTTAGAAGACATAGTACTTTAATTACTCTTGTGGGGGAATAGCTTTAACCGACATAGACCATGAGAGCTAGACATGGAATCCCGAATTCTAACCTTATCGGGGAAGGGTTCCTCACTTGCCTAGGGTAGGGTCATTCTTTTAGCTTTTACATGGCTTTCCCAATAGCTACACATATGATGGCACATAATTAAGGGATAAGGAGATTGGTACTAACTAACTCATTCTCTACTAACGAGGAGTACTAATCTCAAGAAGTACGTTGGAATACAACATCTCAACTCACGAAGTTTAACCACCCCTTCTTCATATCCTCTAAGTGCTAAGCATAATTGCCCACAAATTCTCATCATTTTATACTATAGGTTAAGTATAACTAGTGAACACAACATCTCAACTCACAAAGGGCGTTCATCCTCCGCCCTATCTTAGAAAGATCTTAGGATGTAGTTAATTTGCTACTAAACACTTTATCTCAACTCACGAAGAGTGTTCACCCAAAAGTCTCCTTTTTACTTAACTTAGCTTCATTCATTTATTCAAGTGTGTGTATGTGTGTGTACATGTGAACACACCTTCCACATAAGAATCATTTAACTTACATTCAATTCGATACATACTTAGACCTTCATTCATCACATTACACACTTTAACATGCTTCACATATTCATATAAGTCATTTAGACATAATCTCTAGCATACATCATAATCATCTTACTTCACAAAATATTCCTTCATGGACTCTTTCACAATACACCAGTAACTTCACAGTAATATAATTCAAGTAAACACCGCCACCAAAGGTGGATCATACCACTCCAAAGCATTTCATAAATAAAGTTAAACAACAAAACCAACTTACCATTTATCAAAGCTTCTATCACCTATATTATTTTATTCAACATTTCATAATAATATAGACCTTAGGGAAGTAGCTAAACAACAATATCAACAAAAGGAAACCAAAGCTCAAAGACTACCAAAATCATGGTCATTCAACCCATTCCTTAAGCCAAAAATTGATAAAAAGCTTTAACATGTTTTCATTGAAGTTTTAGAACGAAAATCACCAACTAACATTAGAAACATCATATTTGAATCGTTTGAAACATTTTCATGCAAGACCCATATTTAGAGTTAAAGATAGAAGAATTTAGGGTTCAAAACCCTTTTTGAAAATCTATTAGGAAGGACTACTTGAATGGAAGAGAGTTCAAGGATGACTACCATACCTCAAATAGAAGAAAACCCACTGAATTTTTTATGAAGAAACGCCTACCAACATCCCTCCTAGTTTTTCTTTGAGTCTTAGCTCCTATGGAGTCTTGAGAGAGTTTTCATGAGGGAACGGTTTTGGGTTTTAGGAAATGAAGTCTAAAATTAGGTCTTAGGGTTTGAAACTCCTTAATATACCTAAAAGACCTTAGAAATATCATCCAAGGATCCTATAAGATTTGGGTTGAATTTACCAAGCACCCCAAGCCAAGGTGGTTTTTTTGCAGCTTTTGTAGGCAACACCGACGGGTCTCCACAAATGGACTGTTTCCCCATCGACGCCCCATTTGTGGGGGTCCGTCGATTTGGACTGAGACTCCTTCATGTGAACATTTTGCTAGACTTGTAGGGGAAGCCGACGCCCAAGGTCAACGGACCGTCCCTTGTGGTCGTCGATGGTCACTCCTTGGCATCATCCTTCCAAAGGGATAGGGTCCTCTACTAGGGAACCTCGTGGGTCCTTGGTAGGGTTTTACCCATACATTTAGCCTCTAAACATAATTGTCTAGGTCTTAGGAATATCCAACACGATTTTCAAACAAAATGAACACATAAAACTCACTAAAACACATCAAGACACGTGAACACTTTCAAAGACACCCCTTCTGAATGTCATGGACGTTCTTGGACGTTAGACCTTCAAACATTACTAAACTTCACACACTGCCTAAGAACATTATTGTAACTCATTTAACACAAAACTAAGTCACTAACAATTCACGAATCTGTACTTTACCTTAGTTTCTTTTAGGGTGTTACATTCTCTCCACTTAGTATAGCATTCTTCCTCAAATGACACTAAACATTTTTAAGAACATCAAGGACTTAATAGAAGCATTCAACACACCAAATCAAGGGTAAACAATTCATAGTCAATGCACCAAACTCACAAGGAACACCAACTACACATTGACAAGAATTTTGTCAGGCAACACAGACAACTATTTGGAAGATAATTCCCACAATTCAAAGCACATTCTCATTCTTCATTTATGGACGAATTGCCTTCTCCAACATTAAGCATGCTCATATACATCATTCTTAAACACATTGAAACCATTGTTCATAAAAAAATGTAATTTCTCAAATTTTTGAACTTCTTTACAGTGAATGCAACAACCTAACTGTGAAACATTCTAAAAATCCATTAAGCCACCTTTCAAGCAATTTTAACAAGGAGGCATGAACACATGAGAGACATAATCATACAAACTCACGTTATGATACGCTCCAACTTACTTCTCAAATAAGAAGTAAAGCGGTCGTATCAAGTAAAGAACCCAAATGATAAGGTTGGGATCGATCCCACAAGGAAAATAGTTCAGACTTAACTTTATTCTATTATTACTATTATTTAGCCAACTATCTTCCGAGAAAACAAAAGACAAAAATGGGGGTTTTTATTTCTAAATAAATGAAAAATGATTAACTAAATAAAAATGAACAACTAACAGATTCAGCTTTCGGAGTTTACTCAAATTATAAAAGTAACTAGGGCTTAAGTGTTCCCCACAGGTTCCTAACGTGGTAAATCTAACTATAACAATTCTATCCTAATATCTTGCATGTAAACTGATAAGTTATGTATCTCTAAATCCTTGGTCTGGCATCTAGAGAATTTCACTCCGCACCTTGGTCCGGCTACGTGTGTTGCTGTACTAACCCTTATCTTTACCTCATATTAAGCATGGTATTCGATATTTGACTAAGTTATTAACTCGTACCAACCAATACTAGCCTATTAGATAGTCTACACTAAATCTATGTCGATAATTCTTTTCCTATTATCTACATCCTTGGTCCGGCAAGTAGCATTAAGGTGAGTTCTAACGTTGGCCATCTGTTAAAAAGACTTGTACATGAAAGAATTATCAATACATGCAAGACACCATTCTAGAATTGTTATTTTAGTTAGATTTTACCTTGTTATTCACCCATGGTTCCCACAACACTAGCTATGGGGTTTAGTTACCCATGTTCATAATTACACAATTCATATTGTTAATGGAAGAATTCATGCACTTACTTTTATGAGAACGAATAAATTCCAGAATTTAACTTGATTAATCAACAAATTCCCCAACAATCAATGCCAGAAAAAGTATCTTAATTCCCCAAAATCGAGAGTTCAATACTATAACAAGAGAACTAAAAATTATCAAAAAGTCTAACACCATAAACGAGATTTTTCAAACTATTTATAACAAAAACAAAACCTAATCAAAGAAGGATTCTATTTACTAAAAATCTGTCCAAACGCGTTTGGGTCGACGGACCACGTGACGGACCGTCATGGACACGACGGACTGTCATGGCCTCCGTCGTCCCATACTTCACACATTCTTCTGCTGCTTTCTTCATTCCCCTCGACGGACAGGTATGACAGACCATTTCAAGCACGACGGTCCGTCGAGGGTCTCCCTTCCAAAATACTTGAACTTCTTGGAATTTGGGTACTGGGACTACTTCTCTGATCATCATGACGAACAAGCAGGACGGATCGTCGTGGCTATGACGGTCCGTCATGGACTTACGTAATCCCACACTTGGTCAGACTTCCCCATCTTCCTTCAGCAGCTTATCTCCTCACTACAATGCCACCTATGGACCATCACAACCTCGACGGACCGTCCTAAGCTCCGTAGGTGGTCTCTTCTGCATTTCTTTCTCAAAGACTTCCGCGTTCATCCTTGGACAGATTTTCTGCAAACAAGGAGAAACTTACATAAGAATCAACACAAAAAGGCTTTCGCCACACGCTAAACTTAAGGAAAAAGAATTAGAAATACCGTGAAACCACGGTACATCAACACCCTCAACTTAAATTCGTTGTTTGTCCTCAAGCGACGCACTATGACTCACTACAAAATCTTTGTACAAGAATATCCATATTTTAACTTTTGCAATCATTTGGCTATCAATCCCGATCATTCTCATTATGTTCATGCATGGTATCACTATTAGACATTGACTTGTGTAGAATCAGACCCTGACACAGACTCACTATGAAGTGGCATTTTTCCCAATTGAGTACTAAATTGCAATCTTCACATCTCTTAAGAACCTCAGATAAATGGCTCAAACACCACTCGAATGATTCGCCAACCACAGAAAAATCATCCATAAAAACCTCAATAGTATCTTCCACCATGTGGGAGAATATTGACATCATACATCTCTTAAATGTGGCGGGTGTATTGCACAACCCAAACGGCATTCTCTTGAACGCAAAGTTCCCATATGGACAAGTAAAAGTGGTTTTCTCTTGATCTTCTGGTGCAATAAAAATCTAATTATACCCTGAATAACCATCAAGAAAACAGTACCACCCTTTTCCAGCGAGTCTATCCAACATCTGATCCATGAAGGGCATGGGAAAATGGTCCTTTTCGGTCCATGCATTTAATTTCCGGTAATCCATACACACCCTCCATCCAGTCACCGATCTCATTGGAACAAGTTCATACACACTGAACAGGGCATACCCAACTACTATCGGCGATCGGATATATTACTCCAGCATCCAACCATTTTATGATTTCCTTCTTCACAACCTCTTGCATAGGTGGATTTAAGCGTCTCTGGTGCTCAATACTTGGCTTATGATCGGGCATGAGTTGGATTTTATGAGAACAAATACCAGGAGGGATCCCAATAATGTCCGCAATAGTCCACCCAATAGCTCTTTTGAACCTTTTTAGCACTTTTACCAAACTCTCAACTTGTTGTTCATTCAGGTCTGATGCAATGATTACCGGCAATGTGTCACCATTTCCTAAGAATTCATACCTGAGATAAGGTGGGAGAGCTTTTAAGTTCTAACTTTGGAGCCTCCTCTATAGATGGTTTAGCGGGTGGAGACTCGCAATTCTTCATGTCTAGCTCATATTTCTTCGATTTAAATTGAACATTACCACGATCAAGAGCAGCGACTAATGACCCATATTCTTCAATGCATTCATTATTAAAATTCATTATCACTGCCGCCAGTGCTTCTACACCTAGACGTTCTTCTATTAGTGTCTCGGGTGACTTACCAACTTTGTAGGATATAGCTGATACCGATTGGAGCTCACCACTCTGCCGCATGGACCTACAAATGTTGAAAGTCACTTCTTCATTGTTCAACCGAAATTTCATTTGCCCATTTTCCATATCAACTAAGGCTCTAACCAAAGCAAGGAATGGCCTTCCAAGAATAATAGGCACCTCAAAATCCACTTCACAATCAAGAATAACAAAATCTGCCGGAAATATGAACGACTCCACTTTTACTAGCACATCATGGAGTATCCCTATAGGCCTTTTTACTGTTCGATCGGCCATCAGTAGCCGCATCGCAGTGGGATTTGATCACCCAAACCCAACTTCTTGTAAATCGAGAGGGGCATGAGATTTATGCTTGCCCCCAGATCACATAATGCTTTCGCAAAATGTAATAACCCGATTGTACAAGGAATAGTGAACACACCCGGATCTTCTTTCTTTTGCACTAAAGATCTTGTAGCAATAGCACTACAATGCTGCATTCTATCATCATCCTCAAAAGTGACCGATCTTTTCTTTGTAACCAGATCTTTCATAAACTTAGCATAACCGGGCACTTGTTCAAGAGCTTCTACCAAAGGGACATTGATAGAAAGCTGCTTCAACATTGTTATAAAACGCCGATATTTACCATCCTCGGTCTTTTTCACTAATCTTTGAGGAAAGGGGGGGGGGTCTAGGCATGGGAGTTACCTTTTTAGGCACTTCAGCATCTTTTTCAGTGTTTTCTTCTACTTCATCACTAACCTCTACCACTTTATCATTATCTCTCATCACCTTTTCCACAATAGACGGCATAGGTGGGTCAATAGTTTGTTTACCACAACGAGTAGTAATTGCCATACATTGTCCATCATTTTTCGGATTTTGGACAGTGTTGCTAGGGAGAGTGCCCGGTTGCCGTGTGTTCACAGTCGCAGATAATTGGGCCATTTGCAATTCAACCTTCTTAATCGATATGACATGTGTATCGACTTTCTGTCCAATAACTGCTACATCACTCCTTAACTCTTTCGTGTGCTCATCACTAGCATCGAACCTCCTCCTCATCTTGTGCAACATATCCTAAGCTCGCGCCATACTACCTCCACCATCCCTAGGAGCAACTTCACGATTTTGAGGAGGAACATAGGGCCCACTCCTATCATTTTTGTTACCATAGTTATCCCTGTTGAAGTTGTTGTCGCGGTTCTAATTTCCCTCACGGACATAATTAACCTCACGGTTATAGTTACCACAGTTTCGACCTTGATTCCCTTGACCTTGGCGCCAATTCTCCTGATTGGAGCCTTGGTTATTCGGTCGGAAACCCCCCGTCTGATCATTTACTGCATAGGAATCTTCCTCGTAATAATATTCATCAGTTAGTGGTGGTGGTTTAGACAAGTAGTTAACTACGTTTATCTTTTCTGCACCCCAGTGACATGTTTTAACACCAACCCAAGCTCAGTTCTCATTTGTGCCATCTCTTCACGAATCTCATCTGTGGCTGGGTTGTGTGTGGATTGCACTACAAACGTATTTCTCCCAGTATCTGACTTCCTAGTACTCCATGCATTATTATTCCGGGAGCTTTTCTCTAATTTTTCGGCAATTTTAGCATAAGGACACTCCCCATAAGAACCACCTGCTATAGTATTCAATACCGCTTTATTATTATCATCCTGTCCCCGATAGAAGTATTCTTTCAGTGACTCATCATCTATGCGGTGATTGGAGACACTTCTCAAAAATGAAGTGAACCTATCCCAAGAACTGCTAACTGACTCTCCTCGTAGTGCCACAAAGTTGTTCACTCTGTCTTTGTGATTTAGTTTCTTGGAGACCGGGAAGTAACGTGCTAAGAAAACGTCCCTTAGTTGGTTCCAAGTGAAAATTTAATTATAAGGGAGCTCAATGAACCAAATAGCAGCCTCTCCCGTCAGTGAGAGAGGAAATACTCTTAGCCCTATTACATCCAAATTCAAATCAGGCCTCCCTACACAGCTTTTACACACTGCCCTCACCTTAGCTATATGGGCATGTGGGTCCTCAGACGGTAGTCCTGAAAACAAACCTCTAGCAGTGAGCATTTGCATTAGACTACTAGTGACTACAAAGGTGTGACCTTCTGGTAGAGGGGGAAAGACAAGTGGCCCATCAGAATCTGCAATATTATCATAACCTCTGTAGTATTCTTGAGGACGTGGAGCGGGATTTTGTCCCCTTTGTGCATCTTGACCAGGATTATCAGGTAATAATCGACCATGAGCATCAACTGGAGCTGGGATGTTCTGGTTTGGATCATCATCATTTATACCCAAGTTTCGATTCATATTGCGTAGTGTACGCTCTAACTCGTGATCGTAGGGAAACAAGGGTTCTCTTCCTCTCCGTGTATTTGGCATACAAGGACGCTAGTTCTGCAAAAATCAATAACAACAGAAAAAGTAAAATCAGGAAAATATTGACTAAACTTTAGTAATAAGTTTAAGTTAATCTAAAAGCTACTTTCCCCGGCAGCGGCGCAAAAATTTGATACGCTCAAACTTACTTCTCAAATAAGAAGTAAAGCGGTCGCATCAAGTAAAGAACCCAACTGATGAGGTTGAGATCGATCCCACAAGGAAAATAGTTCAGACTTAACTTTATTCTATTATTACTATTATTTAGCCAACTATCTTCCGAGAAAACAAAAGACAAAAAGGGGGGTTTTATTTCTAAATAAATGAAAAATGATTAACTAAATAAAAATGAACAACTAACAGATTCAGCTTTCGGAGTTTACTCAAATTATAAAAGTAAGTAGGGCTTTAGTGTTCCACACAGGTTCCTAACTTGGTAAATCTAACTATAACAATTCTATCCTAATATCTTGTATGTAAAGTGATAAGTTATGTATCTCTAAATCCTTGGTCTGGCATCTAGAGAATTTCACTCCGTACCTTGGTCCGGCTACGTGTGTTGTTGTACTAACCCTTATCTTTACCTCATATTAAGCATGGTATTCGATATTTGACTAAGTTATTAACTCGTACCAACCAATACTAGCCTATTAGTAGTCTACACTAAATCTATGTTGATAATTCTTTTCCTATTATCTACCTCCTTGGTCCGGCAAGTAGCATTAAGGCGAGTTCTAACGTTGTCCATCCGTTAAAAAGACTTCTACACGAAAGAATTATCAATACATGCAAGACACCATTCTAGAATTGTTATTTTAGTTAGATTTTACCTTGTTATTCACCCATGGTTCCCACAACCCTAGCTATGGGGTTTAGTTACCCATGTTCATAATTACACAATTCATATTGTTTATGGAAGAATTCATGCACTTACTTTTATGAGAACGAATAAATTCCAGAATTTAACTTGATTAATCAACACAATCCCCAACAATCAATTCCGGAAAAAGTATCTTAATTGCCCAAAATCGAGAGTTCAATACTATAAAAAGAGAACTAAAAATTATCAAAAAGTCTAACCCCCAAAACGAGATTTTCAAACTATTTATAATAAAAATAAAACCTAATCAAAGAAGGATTCTATTTACTAAAAATCTGTCCAAACGTGTCTGTGTCGACGGACCACATGACGGACCGTCATGGCCTCCGTCCTCCCATACTTCACACATTCTTCTGCTGCTTTCTTCATTCCCCTCGACGGATAGGTATGATGGACCATTTCAAGCACGACGGTCCATCGAGTGTCTCCGTTCAAAAATACTTAAACTTCTTGGAATTTGGGTACTGGGACTACTTCTCTGATCATCACGACGAACAAGCAGGACAGACCGTCGCGGCTATGACGGTCCGTCATGAACTTCCGTAATCCCACACTTGGTCAGACTTCCCCATCTTCCTTCAGCAGCTTCTCTCCTCAGTACGATGCCACCTACGGACCGTCACAGCCTCGACGGACCGTCATAAGCTCCGTAGGTGGTCTCTTTTGCATTTCTTTCTCAAAGACTTCCGCGTTCATCCTTGGACAGATTTTCTGCAAACAAAGAGAAATTTACATAAGAATCAACACAAAAAGGCTTTCGACACACGCTAAACTTAAGGAAAAATCATTAGAAATACCGTGAAACCACGGTACATCACGTTGTAACATGATAACACAACTTTGTAGAAATTAAGCAATACCATTAGTTAAACCTTAGTGTGAGGAATATGAGTTGACTACCAATTCTCCCAATGTTATCATGATATCATCAAGAGCATACAAAACCTTATACCATCAAAGGCACTCATATCATAAAGAGAAATGCAACTCATACTAACATGCAAGTCTCTTGACCATTACCAAACTACGGAGGATTTTGGTCTCAATCTTGAATAAGGATAGAAGAAAAGATAAGGATACCAACTACCTTCCTACTCAACTCATTCTCCCCCACTTAGGTCTCATCCTCTAAAGTAGCACTATGCCTCTAACAAGGTAGGAATTCACATTACCCTCAACTCATGCACATCAAGACTAAACATCAATCTTACAAGTCAAGCATAACACTCTCCTCTTAGGATTCAAGCTTAGACAAAATGTCTTAAACATCAACTCATTCAACTATTAGGCACCACTTAACTCAATCTCATGGAAAAAAACTTCCTCTTTTCCCTTTCCACTAGTTAAGGTAGGTTCATTTGGAAACCAACATTCTTACCATATATATTCCACCATTTTTCTAGCATAACTCCACAATTCACTTACTAGGTAATCATATCACAATTCCTCCTTAGAGTAAACCAACACAAGAACTTCAACCCAATCACAAGGACAACTATGAAACATTATCCACACAAGAGAGCTGCCCTCAACTCATGTATTAGAACCCCTTCCTTCTCACAACATTACCACATCCTTTCAACACTCCTAACCAAACACCTTAGTTCTTCTACTATCATTGTACACAATCACAATATATCTCATTTTCCACAAAATGAATTCATTTAACCATTTTAACCCTTACCATGCTTAGAACTACAATACCATACAATTTCAAATCATAACACTTCCAACCTCATAAGTCACACATAGCCATAAATGGCATCACATTATAATCCTCAAAACTAACCTTCACATTTACTCTTCTAGCCACAAAACCATCATAACATCAAACTCACCTCTCTCTCCCTCAAATTTAGAAACATCTCCCTTTCCAAGAAATCACACTTACAAACCACCGGACAAAGGAGAAGAAGAGAGAGATCTTATGTAGTAAAGTTCTATGGCACGATACAAGAGTAATGAAGAAAGTGAAAGTCTATCTTCATATAGCCTCCCATCGATGGATCTTTCGCGACTCACACCAATGAACAAGACTCTACTAGACTGGCATGTGAGACTTTAGACCCTAAACTATTTCATAGAAACTTATTCTCTGATACTAAGTCTGTAGTGACTAGAGAGTACCCCCTAGAAGAAGGGAGCACCCTTAGGTCAGAACAAGGTGTACTTGACCCTTTAGGGTCATGTACAAGCCCTTTAAGTATCATTCATCGCATACGACATGAAAAGTAAAGCGGAATTAAAACTTTTCATGACATTTAATATAAAAAGGAATTCATTCATAAATACTAAGAAAGTCTCATCGTCACAAGCCAAACTTAAAGACAAGACATAATATCTTAGGGACATGACACTTTACATGAAAATAAATACATATTATGTCTTAAATAAAGAGACTAAGAAATAAAATTATTCCCTCAAATCTATGAGGACATACTTAGTCTTGAGAAAGTCTTTACCAAGCTTGCCTTCTAACTTCAACCTTGCCTCCAAACCTATACTTATAGATTATAGAAAAGTATGGGTTAGTACAAATAAAATACTAAGTATGGCATATGCAAAAACATGCAAAAAGGGACATTTTAGTATAAATACACTTTCATGCAAAATAAGTAAGACCTTCATGAATATAGAAGTAAAATAACATAAGAATCATCATTTAAATCTTAGAGAAGGATTTCCATAATTTTAGCAAAAAGAACTATTTTACAGTGTGTACCCAAAATTTAAAGTGAACCCCTTAGCATTACAGTGAACCCTTTTAATCCCAAAAACAGTGAACTTCCAAAATCAAGCAAAGAGGAAATGAACTCATGTCCATAGGAATTTCCCTAAAACTAGGTTATCCTAAGACTCACCAAAGTAAGACATGTGGGGACCACCCATACAATCCTTCGATACACACCTAAATGATCCTTAAGACTACCTAAATTAGGCCTACTCTCCTTGGGAGAAAAAGCCCACACTCAATAACAAGACATTGGAAGAACACTCAAAATCACTTTACATAAAACACCAAGACTTCCCTTTAGGAATTCCTATTTAGTGCAACGAATAGATGGCGCCCGATTCCACCACCTACCATAAGTAGTACACTCTTTTAGAAGACTTAGTTCATTCAATTCATATAAGCCACACAAGGACTCCCCTTTCGAAATACCTAACTAGTGCAATGGATAGATAGAGTCTCATTCCACTACCTACCCTAGGTAGTACACTCTTTTTCAAGACTTAGTACTTTAATTTAATATAAGACAAACCAAGACTCCCCTTTTGGAATGCCTACCTATTGCAATGGATAGGTATTGTCCCATTCCACCACGTACCCTAAGTAGTACACTCTTTTACAAGACTTAGTAATTTCATTACATTTGTGGGGAATAGCCTTAACCAACATAGACCATGAGAGCTAGACAGGGAACCCCGATTTCTACCCTTATCGATGAAGGGTTCCCCACTTGCCTAGGGTAGGGTCATTCCTTTAGATTTTACATGGCTTTCCGAATAGCTATACCTATGTGGGTGCATAGTTAAGGGATAAGGAGTTTTACTACTAAGTAACTCATTATCTACAAATGAGGAGTACTCATCTCAAGAGGTACATTGGAAAACAACATCACAACTCACGAAGTGTGATCACCCTTCTTCATATCCTCTTTGTGCTAATCATAATTCCCCATGGATTCTCAACATTTTATACTATAGGTTAAGGATAACTAGTGAACACCACATCTCAACTCACGAAGGGCAATCATCCTCTGACTTATCTTACAAAGCTCTTAGGATGTAGTGAGGTTTCAACTAAACACTTCATCTCAACACACGAATAGTGTTTACCCCAAAACTTCCTTTTTACTTAACATAGCTTCATTCATTCATTCAAGTGTGTGTATGTGTGTGTACATGTGAACACACCTTGCAGATAAGCATCGTATCACTTACATTCAATTCTATACACGCTTAGACCTTCATTAACTTAAACATGCTTCACACATTCATACAAGTCATTTAGACATAATATCTAGCATAATTCTCGTAATAAGCTTTATAAGCCATATTAACAAGAATAATATCATAATCACCTTACTTCACATAATATGTCTTCATTGCCTCTTTCATAATACACAAGTAATTTCACATTAATACAATTCAAGTAAACACCGCCACCAAAGGTGGACCATACCACTCAAGAGCATTTCAGAAATAAAGCTAAACAACATAACCAACTTACCCTTTACCCAAGATTCTATCACATATAATATTTTATTCAACATTTTATCATCATATTTTTCTCTTAGGGAAGTAGCTAAACAACAATATAAACACAAGGAAAGCAAAGTTCAAAGACTACCAAAATCATGCTCATTCAACCTATTCCTTAAGCCAAAAATTTATAAAAAGCTTTAACATGTTTTCATTGGAGTTTTAGCACTAAAATAACCAACAAACATTAGAAACATCATATTTGAATAATTTAAAATTTTGTCATGCAAGACCCATATTTAGAGTTAAAGATAGAAGAAGTTAGGGTTGAAAACCCTTTTTGAAAATCTATTAGAAAGGACTCCTTGAATGTAAGAGAGTTCAAGGATGACTACCATACCTAAAATAGAAGAAAACCCACTGATTTCTGATGAAGAAACGCCCATACACAAACCTCCTAGTTTTTCCTTGAGTCTTAGTTCCTATGGAGTCTTGAGAGAGTTTTCATGGGGGAAAGGTTTTGGGTTTTACGAAATGAAGTCTAAAATTAGGTTTTATGGTTTGAAACTCCTTAATATATATAATACCCTAAAAATAACATCCAAAGTTCCTAAAAGACTTGGGGTGAATTTTTCAAACACCCCAAGCCAAGGCAGTTTTTTTTGCAGCTTTTGCACGTAGAACCAACGACTCCCCTCAAATGGACCATTTCCCAATCGATGCCCCGATGGTGGTGGTCCGTTGATTGGGACTGAGACTCTTTCATGTGAAGGCTTTGATAGCCTTGAAGGTCCAGTCGATGCCCAAGGTCGACAAACATTGTGTTGACCAACGGACCGTCCCTTGTGGTTGTCAATGTCACTGTTTGGCAGCATCCTTCAAAAAGGATGGGGTCCTCTCCTAAGGCCCCTCGTCGATTTTAGGTGTGGTTGTACACCAACGTTACACCCCTAAACATAGTCGTGTAGGTCTTAGGAATATCCCACACCATTTTCAAACAAAACGAACACATAAAACTCACTCAAACACATCAAGACACATTAACACTTTCTAAGACACACCATCCAAACTTCATGGACTTTCTTGGATGTTTCACCTCCAAACGTTACCAAACTTCACAAACTGCCTAAGAACATCAATTTAACTAATTTTAACACAAAAATAACTCACGAACAATTCATGAAGCTCTATTTTTCCGTAGTTCTATTTTGGGTGTTAGAGTTCTATTTTATGTGATTAATGATGATTCTTATACTATTTTAACTATATAATCATAAACGTTTTAATTATTTGGCATGAAAGCTTATTTTACTAAATTGTCTCTTTTTGCATGTTTTTGCATATGCCATACTTAGTGCATTATTTTGTACTAACCCCATACTTTACTATACATAATAAGTATAAGTTGGAGGCAAGTTGAAGTCTAGAAGAAAAGCTTGGGAATCGACTCTCTCAAGACAAAGTATGCCCTCATATATTTGAGGGCATAGTTATATTTCTTAGATTCTAGTTTTAAGAATTATTATTGTAACAACTATAAAAAATGGATATGATAAGTAATGTTTAATGGGTCTAGAATGCCTACGATTAGACCGGGTTCACACGGATTGATGCGCGTAGAACCAGACCTCGGAACCCTTGCTACAGTCAAGCCAACTAACTTGGGGAGTTAGTTGAGCTTGGAAAGGTTGGTTCCAACCATGTAGGGCTCTCGAATACGAAGATTTACTCGAACGAGTCTTTACCGGACTTAAAAAGGGGAAATCTTAGGTTTGGAGGGTCTAGGTGTAAAATGGTCTTTTTCTAGGCTAAGGGTAGTATCGTAATTACCCTAAATATATAATTAATTATTTAATTAATAAGGTGTAGGGGCATTTTGGGGAGAGAGGGCCAAAAAATGGGCTCTTGAAGTAAAGTCTTGCTCCACCCAGGTTCGAACCTAGGTGGAAGCAAGGAATTAAAGTTATTTTTATTTAATTTATTAAATTAATGTAATTACTGAATAATTATTATTAATTAGCTTATTTAAAATAAATTATAAATCAGATTTTTTATAATTAAACAAAACCTTGTTGACTAAGTCCTAAAACTAGACTCCTAAGCCTCATACAACTCCCACTCTCTCACGTTTATCTCTCAACTCTCACGCTCAATATCTCTTCTTATTTCTCACGTATTCTCTCTGCCAAAATAAGATACAAGAACAGAAAAATAAATCAAGTTCTTCACACTTGAAGAACTCACACGAAATCACAAGAAAACAAACGTTAATTGCACGTTAGGCTAAGGGAGGTTGTCCGTCGTGTGGTGTTGACATTGAGGAGGCTTATGCGTGATCTTGGGTGGAGTTTTTGGGTAGCAAGTCGAGGGTTTAACGTCAAAAAGGTAAGGGTTTTATTCTCTCTTGGTCCCTTTCCCAAGAGACCCCTTAAGGTTTAGATTATTCAGTCCGAAAACTAGGATTGTTCCCCTTTGCATGACCCTCTCACTAGCTCCCAATGAATCGTAGGTTGGGTATGATTGCTGGCAGATTTAGGTGTATGTTATGTTTTCGTGATGAATATGATTATGTTTGTGTACTTGAAATCGTATGAAAGACAACCCATGTGTTCGAAATTATGTGCAAGTTTGTGTGTGCAAGTATGTGAGAGTGACTAAGGTTCTCGGATTAAGGCTCAAAAAATTTATAATGTTATGGTTGTTATTTTACGTGCATAAACCTATGTAAATCGTTATGTTCATTAAAATGGAAATGTGGCTTATTTGAGTATCAATCTTTTGGCTAAACGAATCTATGAAAAAATGCACCCCAAAACGTGTTAAAAGATCTATGAATTTCCCTAAGAGTTCAAGTGAAAATGTGGGTGAAAATGAGCTGAAAAATGACTAAATTTCCAGCAACTTACAAGTTTGGTTTTGGCTAAATGAATCCATGAAAAATGCACCTAAGAACGTATTGAATGATCTACAAATTACCCTATGAATTCAAGTGTAAATGTTGAAGGAAGTGAGCTGAAAAATGTGACAAAATTTTCAGCAAATTATAAGTTTATTTTCAGCTAAACATAGGTGAACAAAGTTGGAAATTTAAATGGGTATAAATTAGGTGAGGTCATTAGGAATCGAACCCGCGACGTCACCCTTGAAAAGCACTAAAACGTGAATAAAGAAATGGGGCTGAGGTGGTTCGAATTTGGGTGCTCCCGACTGGAAATTAATATCTGAAATTAAGAATTGAGAGGAGTGGGATTCGAACCCACAACCTCACAGTCAAAACTTAATGAAAAACGAAAATAAAGAAAATGTGAGGTGTGGTAATCGGACCCACGACCTCTTAGGCAGATTAAAGAGGAGACTAAAAGAAAAATAAAGGGGGGAGGCGTATAAGACTCGAACCCACGACCTCATAGGACGATTATGGAGGAGAATAAATGAAAAATAAAGGGGGAGGCGTGTGGGAATCAAACCCACGACCTCTTAGGCAGATTAAGGAGGAGAATTAAAGAAAAATAAAGTTGGAGGCTTGTGGGAATGAACCCACGACCTCTTAGGCAGATTTAAGGAGGACAATAAAAGAAAAATAAAGAGAGGCTGTGGGGGTCTGATCCCACAACCTCATGGTCAACTCGAAATAGAGAAGGATAATTAAATAAAAAAATAAAAGGTGTGGGGGTTCGATCCCACAACCCCTCGGCCAAGTAAGAAGAAATTCAAAGGAGAAATATCAAGAGGGAATGTTTATGTTGGGGCTCGATCTAGGGTCCCAATGTCATGTGGACCAAAAATAAAATTAATGAACAATGTAAGTGTTGTCCAAGGGATTCGAAACCGGGTTCCCTTGCCCCAAATTCCGTATTGATACATAATTCATAGGTGAATTAAATATTCAGGAATAATGCTACCTACTTCGATCGAAATAGAGATCTTGGCATACGATGAAATGAATAATATGTAATGAAATGATGTAACCCTAGAAGGGTTAAGTACGAGTGTAAAACACACTAAATGGCCAAGTGCATTGGCATACGATTAAATGAATATTATGTAATGAAATGATGAAATCCTAGAAGGGTTAAGTAAGAATGTGAAACACACAAATGGCCAAGTGCATTGGCATATGATGAGATGAACATTCACGTAAAAAGGGATGAGTATTTATGAAGAGCAAATGTGCTAATGTTAATGAATGTGGTGACAACATTATATGAGGCTAATGTAAAAGATGAGAGAAATCTCAAATGAGCCTATATAAATGTTACCAAACGTACTAACATATGAGATTGTAAAGTTAATGAAGAGACCAGTCTCTATCAACACTCTAAAAAAAGTATTGAGATTAAAACACTTAATACTAATGATGAGATGAGAAATAATCTATTGAGCTATGATGTCCTCATACTAGAAGCCAGCTTCCATGACGTTTGAGTTGAATGTAATGGAACTTTATACTAAGCACCGATAGACTAGCTATGAGCGGTGATGCCTTCTTTCGAGAAGGGCGGAGGTTCACGTAACTCTCATGAGATGAGACTGTCCGGCATGCCAGGTATGGGTCTCCTTATATCTCCTAGTCTTTGAACCTATACTGCCAATATAGGGATCTGGCGGTGTTTAATTCCCATGTACGCTAGCATGTTTTGGGTCACTTTGGCTGGTGATTCCACCTCTTTTTGGTGTGGGGTTTCATGACACTGGATTTCATGATGCTCACATGATCTATGTCGGTTAAAGTTAAAGTTCCAATGAATGAATGAGGCCAGCCTCAAATGATGCACATAATGAAATGAATGATACCAAAGGTGCTAGGAAAGGATGATTAAGAGGTGAGTTAGATTCAAGCAATGACATTAGGTCATTCTTTGTCATTGCACAGCGAACCCGATGAAAGTCTTAAACTGCATCCTAGGTATAGCTGGTGTTCACACTAGCCTATGAACGAAATGAAATGAAGTACGTATGAATGAATGAAGCAGACTCTGTGTTTGCTAATTAAGACTCCCTAGTTGAGGTCCCATATGTTGATCCCTCATTTTGGGAAGTCTTAATGACAAGTCCATGATTCCAAGGTCTCATGGCATATTAATGAATGATATGAAAGATGTTATGTGCTATATGCAATATGATATGTGCTATGTGTAAGATGTAATGTGTTGTGTCCAATATGATAAGTATGATGATGCATGTTACTCTCATGGCATGACTTTCCTAATTCAAATTTAAAATGCTCATTGACTTTCCTAATCCAAATTTGGAAAGCTCATTGACTTTCCTAATCCAAATTTGGAAAGCTCACTAACTTTCCTAATCCCAATTTGCCAAGTCCATTGACTTGACTTTCCATAATTATGTTGTTAGGAAAGAGCTATTCTTACTCATGCATGTCCTTGGTTTGTGCTTGCATATACCCATACTTAGTACAAGTGTGTACTAATCCGATACAACTCTATATTTTTAGGTGCAGGCACAGGTGGACGCTAGAGCTTACAGGTTGACGTTGCAGCTATCCGGACGTGGATCTTTCATTCTGACTTGGTAGGCCCTCATGCTTTAGAGAATGTCTACAATTATTATCTAGCTTCGATGTAGGCTTTAGCTAGTGGAGCATTTTCCACTAGTGTTTCTTTCCACTTTCATTTTAGACTTTATATTGGTGCCGTTTTGGCAAAAATACGTTTAATGCAATTATTAACTATTTCTTTCATTTGATTATCTCTACATTAGATGGTTGATTTGTGAACGCCTATGATGTTAAGTTTAAAATGTTTAGCATGAAATAAGAAAACAACAGTTCAAATTTTCCGCTAAAATTAACCTAGATGAAGTAAGAATGACGTATGTAGGCTTGTCTGCGACCTCTGAGTGGTCAACGACGCCGGTCTCGTCTGGGGTCTAGACTCTGGTCGTGGCAAAGTTGGTATCAGAGCACTAGGTTAAATTCCAAGGATAATAAGTTCACATCAACCACATTGAGTAGTTTCTAAGTCATGGTAGTGAAGTGCACCACTATCCTGGATTAGAGACTGCATCATGCGTAGGAAAATTTCCCTTCTTCTGATCTTATCGTGCTTTTCCTAATGTTTGATTTCTTGGTGTTATGAGCGTGTCTAACACCAATTCTTATTATTTTCAGAGAATGAATACTAGGAGAAACGTTGGTCAGAGGAGAGGAGGAGCAGCTGCTGGGGGCAATGAGGTTCCACCCAGCTCCAGCTGAAGGAGTGGCTATGTCGGTTAACCCAGCTGGATTGACTGATGCGGAGGTGCGGGCATCTCTGTACCAGATGGCCCACGCCATCACTATGCAGGCCCAGGCCATGACTGCCCTGGTCAACCGATAGAATGTTCAGAGGGAGAACCCATCTGTTCATAGCATGGATGACAGGCTGAGAGATTTCACGAGGATGAATCCTTCTATTTTCACAGGGTCTAAGACTTCAGAGGACCCCCAAGAGTTTGTGGATGAGGTGCATAAGATTTTGGTGGCTATGGGGGCCACAGATACTGAGAAGGTTGAGCTGGCTTCCTATCAGCTCAAGGATGTTGCACAGACTTGGTGCAAGATGTGGCACGATAGCCGAGCTTTGGGCAGAGTTACGGTCACTTGGGATCTATTTAAGACAGCCTTCCTGGAGAGATTTTTCCCCAGGGAGATGAGGGAGGCCAAGGTTGAGAAGTTTATCAACCTTAAATTGGGATCGATGACAGTCGGGGAGTATTACCTGAAGCTTATGAAATTATCCAGGTATGCCACTTCTCTTGTGTCTAACAGCGGAGACAAGATGAGTAGATTCTTTACAGGGATTGGTGAGGATATCGAGGAGGAGCGTAGGGCAGCTATGCTGCATGACAGCACGGACCTTTCCAGGCTTATGGTCCATGTCTAGCAAGTGGAGGAAAGTAGGAAGAGAAGCACACTAGGGCAGGGGACAGGTCAAGGCAAGCTGAGGAGAATTATTTTAGGAAGAGTAGTACTGGAATCAGGGATATGCCCACGTTTAAGAAGGGACTCTCCCACCAGGGGGAGTCAAGTTCATCCAAGGGTCGCTATGATAGGGATTCCGAATCCAGAGTTAAGAGAAACATAGAGTAGATACACCTCAGGAGAGGCCACCTTGCAGGAAGTGTGGCAAACTTCATGGAGGAGAGTGTATGATGGGCACTAACTCTTGTTACAGTTGTGGCAAACCGGGTCACATGGTGAAGGATTATCCGAATAGGAGAAGTCAAGAACAAGGGAAGGAGAGAGTTCAGCCTAATGGTCCAAGTGAAGAGGCTCCAAGGAGGCATCGATTCTTGGCACTCAAGTCTAGGGGCCGGGGAAGGCACCTCTGGTGAAGCCTCGGGTTCATAGACTTAATTAGTCTTTCATATATTTGACTGTGTATGGTGTTTATGCACTAGTATGAGGTTAATATGTTTGAGTCATCATGTTGGTTGCTGATTTGTATGACTTATATGTTGACTTATGTTGTATGCTTTGATGAGACTAGTTTAGGAAAGAATTCCTTAGTCTATTAAAGTGAAGCTACTAGTAGGTTTCACGGATGTGCACCATCATGTTAATATGTGAATCAGATATTCACCAATGGGAGTATTGAATTACCTATGTATGCATATGTTATATAGATGACTTACTTATTTTAGTAAAGAGTAGTGTCATTCGGGGACGAATATTTCAAAGGGGGGGGGGAGAATGTAACAACCCTAAAAAATGGATATGATAAGTAATCCTTAATGGGTCTAGAATGCCTACAATTAGACCGGGTTCACACGGATTGATGCACGTAGAACCAGACCTCGGAACCCTTGATACAGTCAAGCCAACTAACTTGGGGAGTTATTTGAGTTTGGAAAGGTTGGTTTCAACCATGTAGGGCTCTCGAATATGAAGATTTACTCGAAGGAGTCTTTACCGGACTTAAAAAGGGAAAATCTTAGGTTTCGAGGGTCTAGGGGTAAAATGGTCTTTTTCTAGGCTAAGGGTAGTATAGTAATTACTCTAAATATATAATTAATCATTTAATTAATAAGGTGGATGGGCATTTTGGGGAGAGAGGGCCGAAAATGGGCTCTTGAAGTGAAGTCTTGTTCCACCCGGGTTCAAACCTAGGTGGAAGCAATGAATTAAAGTGATTTTTATTTAATTTATTAAATTAATGTAATTAATTAATAATTATTATTCATTAGCTTATTTAAAATAAAATATAAATCAGTTTTTTTTTTTAATTAAACAAAACGTTGTTGACTAAGTCCTAAAAGTAGACTCCTAAGCATCATACAACTCCCACTCTCTCACGTTTATCTCTCAACTCTCACGCTCAATATCTCTTCTTCTTTCTCACGTATTCTCTCTGCCAAAATAAGATACAAGAACAGAAAAATAAATCAAGTTCTTCACACCTGAAGAACTCACACGAAATCACAAGAAAACAAACGTTAATTGCACGTTAGGCTAAGGGAGGTTGTCCGTCGTGTGGTGTTGACATTGAGGAAGCTTAGACGTGATCTTGGGTGGAGTTTTTGGGCAGCAAGTCGAGGGTTTAACGTCAAAAAGGTAAGGGTTTTCTTCTCTCTTGGTCCCTTTTCCAAGAGACCCCTTAAGGTTCAGATTATTCAGTCCGAAAAGTAGGATTGTTCCCCTTTACATGCCCCTGTCACTAGCTCCCAATGAATCGTAGGTTGGGTATCATTGCTGGTAGATTTAGGTGTATGTTATGTTTTCGTGATGAATATGATTATGTTTGTGTACTTGAAATCGTATGAAAGACAACCCATGTGTTCGAAATTATGTTCAAGTGTGTGTGTGCAAGTATGTGACAGTGACTAAAGTTCTCGGATTAAGGCTCCAAAAATTTGTAATGTTATGGTTGTAATTTTACGTGCATAAACCTATGTAAATCGTGATGTTCATTAAAATGGAAAAGTGGCTGATTTGAGTATCAATCTTTTGGCTAAACGAATCTATGAAAAAATGCACCCCAAAACATGTTAAAATATCTATGAATTTCCCTAAGAGTTCAAGTGAAAATGTGGGTGAAAATGAGCTGAAAAATGACTAAATTTCCAGCAACTTACAGGTTTGGTTTTGGCTAAATAAATCCATGAAAAATGCACCTAAGAACGCATTGAATGATCTACAAATTACCCTATGAATTCAAGTGTAAATGTTGAAGGAAGTGAGATGAAAAATCTGACAAAATTTCCAGCAAATTATAAGTTTGTTTTCGGCCAAACATAGATGAATAAATCTGGAAATTTAAATGGGTATAAATTAGGTGAGGTCATTAGGACTCTAACTCGCGACCTCACCCTTGAAAAGCACAAAAACGTGAATAAAGAAATGGGGTTGAGGGGGTTCAAACTTGGGTGCTCCTGGCTGGAAATTAATATCTGAAATTAAGAATTGAGAGGAGTGGGATTCGAACCCACAACCTCACAGTCAAAACTTAATGAAAAACGAAAAGAAAGAAAATGTGAGTTGTGGAAATCGAACCCACGACCTCTTAGGCATATTAAGGTGGAGAATAAAAGAAAAATAAAGGGGGAGGCTTGTGGGAATCGAACCCACGACCTCTTAGGCAGATTAAGGAGGAGAATAAAAGAAAAATAAAGGGGGAGGCATGTGGAAATCGAACCCACGACCTCTTAGGCAGATTAAGGAGGAGAACAAAAGAAAAATAAAGGGGGAGGCGTGTGGGAATCGAACCCACGACCTCTACGGCAGATTTAAGGAGGAGAATAAAAGAAAAATAAAGAGAGGTTTTGGGGGTTTGATCCCACAACCTCATGGTCAACTCGAAATAGACAAGGAGAATTAAATAAAAAAATAAAAGGGGTTGTGGGGGTTTGATCCCACAACCCCTCGGCCAAGTAAGAGGAAATTCAAAGGAGAAAAATAAAGTGGGAATGTTGATGTTGGGCCTCGATCTAGGGTCCCAATGTCATGTGGACCAAAAATAAAATCAATGAAAAATGTAAGTGTTGTCCAAGGGATTCAAAACCGGGTTCCCTTGCCCCAAAATTCGTATTGATACTTAAGTCGTACGTGAATTAAATATTAAAGAATAATGCTACCTACATAGATAGAAATCGAGATCTTGTCATACGATGAAATGAATATTATGTAATGAAATGATGTAACCCTAGAAGGGTTAAGTACGAGCGTAAAACACACTAAATGGCCAAGTGCATTGGCATACGATGAAATGAATATTTTGTAATGAAATGATGAAACCCTAGAAGGGTTAAGTAAGAATGTGAAACACACAAATGGCCAAGTGCATTGGCATATGATGAGATGAACATTCACGTAAAAAGGGGTGAGTAATTATGAAGAGCAAATGTGCTAATGTTAATGAATGTGGTGACAACATGATATGAGGCTAATGTAAAAGATGAGAGAAATCTCAAATGAGACTAAATAAATGTTACCAAACATACTCACCTATGAGAGTGTAAAGTTAATGAAGAGACCAGTCTCTATGTACACTCTAAAGAAAGTATTGAGATTAACACACTTAATACTAATGATGAGATGAGAAATCATATATTGAGCTATGATGTCCTCATACTAGAAGCTAGTTCCATGACGTATGAGTTGAATGTAATGGAACTTTATACTAAGCACCGATAGACTATCTATGAGCGCTGATGCCTTATTTCGGAAAGGGCGAAGGTTCACATAACTCTCATGAGATGAGACTGTCCGGCATGCCGGGTATGGGTCTCCTTATATCTCCTAGTCTTTCAACCTATACTGCCAATATAGGGATCTGGCGGAGTTGAATTCCCATGTACGCTAGCATGTTTTGGGTCACTTTGGCTGGTGATTCCATCTCTTTTCAGTGTGGGGTTTCATGACACTGGATTTCATAATGCTCACATGATCTATGTCGGTTAAAGTTAAAGTTCCCAATGAATGAATGAGGCCAACCTCAAATGATGCACATAATGAAATGAATGATACCAAAGGTGTTAGGATAGGATGATCAAGAGGTGAGTCAGAATCAAGCAATGGCATTAGGTCATTCTTGGTCATTGCACAGCGAACCCGATGAAAGTGTTATACTATATCCTAGGTATAGCTGGTGCTCACACTAGCCTATGAACGAAATGAAATGAAGTACGTATGAATGAATGAAGCAGACTCTGTGTTTGCTAATGAAGACTCCCTAGTTGAGGTCCCATATGTTGAGCCCTCATTTTGGGAAGTCTTAATGACAAGTCCATGATTCCAAGGTCTCATGGCATATGAATGAATGATATGAAAGATGTTATGTGCTATATGCAATATGATATGTGCTATGTGTAAGATGTTATTTGCTGTGTGCAATATGATAAGTATGATGATGCATGTTACTCTCATGGCATGACTTTCCTAATAAAAATTAGGCAAGCTCATTGACTTTTCTAATCCAAATTTGGAAAGCTCACTGACTTTCCTAATCCAAATTTGGAAAGGTCACTAACTTTCCTAATCCCAATTTGGCAAGTCCACTGACATGACTTTCCATAATCATGTTGTTAGGAAAGAGTTATTCTTACTCATGCATGTCCTTGGTGTGTGCTTGCATATACCAATACTTAGTACACGTGTGTACTAATCCATACAACTCTATATTTTTAGGTGCAAGCACAGGTTGACGTTGCAGCTATCCGGACGTGGAGCTTTCTCCGGACTTGGTAGGCCCTCATGCTTTCGAGGATGTCTACCGTTATTATCTAGCTTAGATGTCGGCTTTAGCTAGTGGAGCATGTTCCACTAGTGTTTCTTTCCACTTTCATTTCAGACATTGTATTGGTGTCGTTTTGGCAAAAATACGTTTAATGCAATTATGAATTGTTTCTTTCATTTGATTATCTCTATATTAGATGGTTGATTTGTGAACGCCTATGATGTTAAGTTTAAAATGTTTAGAATGAAATAAGAAAACAAAAAGTTCAAATTTTCCGCTAAATTTAACCTAGATGAAGTAAGAATGACGTATGTAGGCTTGTCTCTGACCTCTAAGAGGTCAACGACGCCGGTCTCGTCTGGGGTCTAGACTCCGGTCGTGACAATTATATATTTTCATTTAATGTAAAGGGTCGTGTCCCTGAGATATTTATGTCCTGTCTTTAAGTTTGTTTCTGAAGACGAGATCACTCCTTAACTTTTATGAAAGATGTTTCCTTTATTATTTTATTCGTGAAAACTTTTAAATTCTGCACTAATTTTTATGTTATGTAGTGAATGATAGCTAAGGCTTTTAGAAGATCTCCGAAAGGTCAAGTGCACAATTATTCCAACCTAAGGGTGCTTACTTCTTCTAGAAGGTACTTTTGGGTCGTTACAAACTTGGTATCAAAGCATAAGTTTACGGGAAACAGTTTAAGGTCTAAAGTCTCACAAGCCACATATAGTAGAGTCTTGTTCATCATTGTGAGTCGTGACAAATCCATTGGCGAGAGGCTATAGGACAATATAGTTTCACCTTCTACATTACTCTTATATCGTGCCATAGAACTTAAATATCTAAGGTCTCTCTCTTCTTTTCCCTTGTCTTGTGACTTTCTTGATGTGATTGCTTGGAAGGGGATATGTTTCTATGTTTGAGGGAGAGGAAACTGAATTTTGATGCTTATGATAGTTTTGTGGCTATAAGAGTATATGTGAAGGTTATTTTGAGCATTGTAATGTGATGCCATTTAGGTCTATGTGTGACTTATGAGATTGGAAGTATTATGATGTGAAATTGTATGGTGATGTAGTTCTAAGCATGGTAAGAGTTGAAATGGTTTAATGAAGTCCTTGTTGGGGGAAAATGAGATATTTTATAGTTTTGAACAATGATAGTAGAAGAACTAAGGTGTAAATTTGAGGAGTTTTGAAATAAAGTGGCAGAGTGGTGAGAAAGAAGGGATTTTATTCCATGAGTTGAGATATGTGATTCCTAAGAGTTGAGTAAGGTGATTCTTAAGGGTTTTGTTCTAGATTGAATCCTAATAGGAGGGTGTTATGTTTGAATTGTAAGGTTCATGTTTAGTCTTTTGTGCATGAGTTGAGGGTAGTGTGAGTTCCTAACTTGTGAGACGTGTAGTGGTACTTTTAAGAATGAGACCTTGAAGATGGCTTTACCCTATGTGGGGGAGAATGAGTTGAGTAGAAAGGTAGTTGGTATCCTTATCTTTTCTTCTATCCTTATTCAAGCTTGAAACCAAAATCCTTGGTAGTTTGGTAATGGTTAACATTCTTGCATATTAGTATGAGTTGCATTCCTCTTTATGTTATGAGTGCCTTTGAAGGTATAAGGTTTTGTATGCCCTTGAAGATATCACGATTACATTGGGAGACTTGGTAGTCAACCTATATTTATCTTGTTAAGCTGTAGCTAGTGATAGTGCTTGATTGCTTCAAAGTTGTTTTATCATGTTATAATGTGAGATATTTTGATGTTGTCTCTGATGATGTCATGCCTTCATGTTAAAATTGTTTGAATGATGAATTAATGGATTTTTAGCATGTTTAACTGTTAAGGTTTTGTGTTCAGTGTAGAGAAGTTCAAAATTTGACAAATTTCATTTTTAATGTATATTGGTTCCAATGTGTTTGAAAATGATGTTTATTAGCATGTATATTGTTGGAAAAGGTAGTTCCTCCGTAAAATGAAGAATTATGTGTATGCTTGAATTTGGAAGTTACTTCCAAAAATAAAAGTTTCATGTGTGCCTAGCAAAATGCTTCTAAATGTATTGTTCATGTTCCTTGTAAGTTTGATGCATTTAATATGAATGATTGATCCTTGATTTAATGTGTCATATGCTGCTAGTAATGTCCTTAATGTTCTTAAAATATTTTATTGTCATTCGAGGATGAATGTCCAAGTGGGGGGAAATGTGATACCCTAAAACGAAATAAGGTGAACTAGAGCTTCTTGAATGTTTTATGAGTTTACTTTGTGTTAAAATGAGTTATAATGATGTTCTTAGTCAGTATGTGAAGTTTGGTGATGTTTGGAGGTCAAACGTCCATGACGTTCGGAAGATGTTGTCACATCTGAGAAATACCCCTAGACGTAACCGGTATCGTCGGCGTCGGAGAGGACTAGGACTAGCCTCTTAGCATTCATCAATACATTCACAAGTTAAAAATGCGGAAAATTTAAAATTTTTCGTTTACTTCTACATTGAGGTTTACTTAGAACTCTCGCTTACACACAATATATATTTACAGAGTATACATATACCCTTCATATAAGAAGATTACATAGTTTTTCTACTTTTATTTTACATACATATTATAGCAACATAATCTCAAAAGAAGTCTATAATATGTCTCGTAGTAAACAATCTAAAACGAATTTAACAATTGGGCTTAAACCATACTTCAATACAACAAAGTGCCTCATATAGGCTATAAAACAATTGTCTTGAAATGAAAAGGAAAGAATTAGAAGTCTTACAACTAGAACTACATCAATAGCTTGATAATGACATTGCCATCGGAAAGTGACGACCTACCTAACTCTTGAGAAATATCCAAGTATTCATCAAAGACCTTCTATATGCTCAACATCCGGATACTACGTTTGTAGTAAATATAAAAGATGGGTTACTATACACTTGTACTAAGTATGAGTATATGTACATAAAATAAGTGAAATCATGCTAAAAAGGACGTTAGTTCAAAACATGCTAATTTACTTTGAAAAGCATTATGCATATCCAAGAAACTTATATAAGCCAATACACATAACTCTTAAGTCAAGACTATATACAACACAAGACCAAGAATATCAAGTCTAGTCAACTCAACATACATATCAACTTAATTGAGAACATGACCAAGACAACTCTATCTTCAAGTTATGATATCAACAAGCATGCATTAGAGTTCATAATATCATAACCTAAGAAAGACCATCACTCATGAACCCCCATTGCATCCATTAGTGCAATGGCTAAGCAATGTACCATAACCTCACTCAACCAAGTAAACTCAACAAGAACTATAAGCAATGGAAAACTTCACATACTATATCATTAAGAGATAACATCATCATATTTTATCAACGTAGACCAACCACATATTCATAAATGAAACCCATATCACATAGTCTAATTAACATATAAGAGTCAACACATACATAATATATACATGATAGAACATAATAACAACCTCCTAAGGCTTCCCTTAAGGCAAACTAGTGCAAGGCATAAGCAGAGTCTCATACCCCTACCTAGGCTAATTCAAACTTTTAAGTCACCCTAGTAGTTTTTATTCCATTACTTCATTTTACTTTAAGGAACAATTGCCTTAACCTACATAGACCATAAGAGATAAGTGTGGAATCAGGTGTTGTTAAACCTTACACCGATGGAAGGTGGTCTACCGGCCAAGGTATAGCAAAATTTGAACATAGCATCTAGGTGGATCCACTAGCTAGTATTCCTATGGTGGAAACATAGTTTATGGAGCTTGGGGCTGTTATAGAAACATCACTCTATTCTCTTTTTGTAATATGAGGTTATCCTCCCCGTGAGGACTATGGTGAACTCTACCATCCCTCCTTGGGAAGGTACCACCCCTCATATACAAGTTCACTAGGTGCTAACCTAGAGTCCCTTTTGAAATATCTTTAATGACTTTATTAATGATCATAACTTAGTTGAGGTCATAGGGTGTATCCCTTATATAGTCATCCTCATCATAGATCAATAAAAATTGCATCAGTAATTTTCTTTCATTACAGTTCATACATGTGAGGTTAGCACATTTACATAGTCACGTCATAATAAGGCAAATTGGTAAGGTATCACCATCTTTATAACATTACATCTTAGCCAACATCTCACAAACCATAGTAAAGAATTTTCAATTTAACATAATACCAACACTAATCAATCTCATCATAAGGTACACTTCAATGTAACTTCATCACTAAACAAAAGTAATCATAATCTAGGTAAAGGTTAGGATCATAAAGACTTACCCAATCTCCTTCACAAGCCATCATCCATGGTTTTACCATCAACCATTCAATTCAACCCAAAATGGGTGTAATACCATCATACAATAGTAATTAACACAATAGCAAGGTCAATTGCATCATAACTAGCCATATTAACTTAAATTCATAACCTAGGGTTAGGGGGAATGGGTTCATCATGATTTATTGAAGAAATAGATCCAATCCAAATAATACATTACCCTAGGCAGTCCATAAATGAAATAAAATAGATAAAACAAGTCAAACAACCAATACATTCTTCAATTCCCATCAATTCATAATCAAGATCCATGATTTGGGAATTGGGAAAAGGGACATGATCTACATGAAATCACATCAATTAACATTAATTAACCAACAATCTACACTTAATTAGTCATAAGCAATCACAATTTATCATCAATTTGAAGTTTAGAAGAAAACACATTATAATAGAAAGACCCTTGGAATTGGGTGTTTTAGAAATCATCTTTGAGAGGACCTCTTGTGGAAAGGAAACCCAATAGTGAAGATGTCACGACCGGGGAGCACCGCCAAGATGTCACATGGCGTACTTGAACTCTCGGAGGTCTTATAAAATCCCATAGTTATCATTCATCGCATTGTCATAGGTAAATTTAGCGTAAATTTAAAACTTTCTTAGCATATCATATGCTAGAACATCACTTCCATTTTACGTAAAATATCATAATACATAGTTAGAATCTAAATCTCTTTTCCATCTTAGACTAAACATCATTAGAGAACATTAGGGACACGTCCATCATAACATAAAATGATAAACTAACTATTACAATACTTTACATAAAAGATGACATATGGAATCCTTTAACTTAAGGATCCCATTACTTGAGCTAGGGAATCAGATATCAAGCCTTCACTTTAGAGACATCCTTTAAGCATTCATAACCTACACTTTGTGTAAAAAGGTAGAGAATAATGGTGTTAGTACAAGAATGCACTAAGTATCACAACCATACAAAAACATGCATTCAAAAGGGACATTTTACTTGAAACCAAGCATCATGCCTTTTTGTGAAAACTGCATAAATCTTAACAATGAGCATCATACAATTCACATACTTCATTTAGGCATGTACAATAGTCATAATATCGAATAAAAACATACATTACATTTGAGACTTATTTTCCATCACTTTACAGTAACTACCATTTCCTTACAGTGACCTCTTTTACCCTTTACAATGAGCTTTCTTCATTTCAACTCCTCGACTTCTCAAGTAATCCTCTAGTGACACTTGGTGCAACATATAGATAATTTCTCATTACACCATCCACACTGAAGTATAACCTTAAGACCACAAGGTAATCATACATGCACTCTCATTACTTACCAAACACATATAAATATATATAGAGGCATAACATATCATGATAGCACGACTTCACATACAACTCGACATAATTCATACCTCTCATATAAGACTTAACCCAAGACATCATGAGAGTCACACTATCAAGAACATCATTCTAAACAATGGTCAACAACACATACTTGGACTTCACTTCATAAATAATCACAGAACACTAATAATAATCTCGTTCTAAGACTACTAGTGCAATGTACATGTGAAGTCCCATAACCTCTTACATTCTAAGTAAACCTACAAAGAGACTACAAGCATACCATTAACTCCATACATAAACAAGACAAGTAAAGACAACTTCATACATGCCAAAAAGTCTTCATCATATAGTAAATAAGACCAACATTATGCAAATAAGATGAGACCACATCACATAGGCCCATTAGGACTCATACCATGCATATCATCACAACAAGTAGAGAACATTACAAGGTCATACATAAGAAACATTAGCATAGTCATATACATTATAGCACCTTCCTAGAACTACCTTCAAGAGATACTTGTGCAATGCATAGTTGAAGTCCCATACCTCACCTACACTAAGCAACAACCCTTAGGTTATCCTAGTTAGGGTCCTAGCTTACTTCCATTGTCCATTTTACTTTAGGTAAACTATAGCCTTACCCGATACTAAGACCATGGGTGCTAAACATTGAATTTGGTGATGTAGATCCTTACACAAAAGAAAGGTGCTCTACCTATCCAAGGTAGAGCATTAACACATACTAGCATACTAAGTGATATCACTTGGTAGATCCTATGGGGCAAGCATAGTTTATGGAACTAAGAGATATGAATTGGACCCTCTCCATGCCCATAGGCATTGGAGTCCTCATCTCATTAATAACCATGAGTGAATCTTACTCAAGGGAAGTCAACACCTCATGAGGAACCATAGGTGAATGTTCGTCCAATGGAAGTCAATACCTTATGAGAAACCAATGGTGAATCTTCCTCCAAGTAAATCCAACACCTCTCATTGTCAGGTTCAATCGGTGCTAAGCTATGTTCCCTTTGTTGAAAAGGCTTTATTAACATTACTTTATAAATTATAGGCTTAGGAGAGTTAACCCCTCATATGCTTAGCTCACAGGTCATAGATGAGAGTTCATCAACCTAAATCATGTGATAAGTCCTTTCACATGGACATAGCATATTTAAAGCACCATCTAGTTTTGGATATTCTTGAGAACACCTTTCAAGACCCCTCCGTTGACTAGATTATCATACATGTATGTGTGTACATACATGTGAGTAAAACTTTCACATAACACATTTATATCACACATGTTCATACATCATGCATAAGTGTATAGGTGTAAGTACATGAGCAATCCTTTCATATAAACACATTATTACATTATGCACATTCATAACATACTCATGCATTCATATTCATGAACGTAGGAAACCAAACCTAGAACTATCCTATCAAGGCACACATGTGCAATGCATAGACAAGGTGACATACCCTTGCCCATACAATTAAACCTATCAAGTCATTCTAGTTACGAGATACATGATCATACATCATGAACATATACTTTACATGCATAGTGGTAGACACAAGTGCATATGAGAATACCATTTCATTAGAGACCATGAACCTATACTACTTGTAATCATACATGAAGTGTAAGTTTGTGTACATTGGTCAACATGATCACCTAATGGCTATCAACAACACATTGAGGCAGTAACCCTCTTAGGACCACAATGCACATTCAAGCATAGACCACACATCACAATTTAGCATAGGAGACAAGTTAACTTCACATTACACTTAAGACTCCTAACTTAGCTAATAACACATTCACATAGGGGCACATAGGTAAGGGTTCATTGATCATCAATACTTGATCAATGGCAGCACCTAAACATAACCCTGACATAGTCATTCACAAGCTTATACATTAATTACATAACCTAGATCACAACTACAATAGAATACTAGGCATGCTTCACATTTTGTGATCATCATCACCACACCTACATGATACAATTGCCTTCAAGTCCATGATCACATCACATATATTTTGACAATAAAGTAACACCAACACCATAAGTGGGCCATACCACACAATGCTATACAAGGCCAATTATCTACCAATTCTATAGATAAATAGAGAGGTAAAGCAATCTTACCAAAACTCCCTTGCTTTGATCATCAATGATCACTACTCATAATTCATCAATAATTCATATATAGGGCAGTAGCTTAAAGTACAATAACATAATCATAATTTAACCATCATAGGATCAAGATCACATTATGCACACTACATTATCAATTATATAGAAGGAAGGAGAATATAGATCGACTCACCAAATCCTCAAGCCTTGATCCACGTTGGATAAACTATACATAATTCAACATTAATATACATAATTGGCAGTAGATATAAGAAATTCAACGTGCTATGATCATAATTCAATCAACATAAAGTTAAGATCACAATGCCCATAATATAGGCTAATTTGAGAATTGGAGGGACATGGGTTCATAATTAAATTGGAGTGAAATTCACTTTAAAATCAGTATATAAACATCAATGCATTATAAGCTTGCTTTTGAAATCAATTTGAGAAAGAACCCATGGCTAGATTGGAAGATTGGAGATTTGATAATGAATTCTCATTGAAAAGCTTTGAAGGTACTCATTAGATGAGAGGTTATATAAATATTAAGGATCACCATACCTTTGTACATGAGAATCCCATAAGAAATTGAAGAATAAACCATGAAAATCCAACGTCTAGCTTGAACTTGAGTTTTCCCTCCAATGGAGGTTTGAGAGAATTTTGGAAGAGAAGATAGATTTGGGATTTTTATTTCTTAATTGGTTTGGGAGTTTTTGACTTGGCAAAAGACCTTAAACTATTTATATTTAATGTATAAACCCTTTAAAATCAATCCGCATTACTAAATAACTGAATGGAATTTATTTGGAAAACCAAACGTGGCCAGCCCGCCCAGGGACCACGGCCACCTTCACGGTCCGTGAAGGTGGTTCGTGACCCTTATCATTGTCCGTGTTCCTTGGGGAACTTGATACCTTGCCTTTACAAGACCCCAAGTGTCTAAGGAAGTCATCCGTGAAGTCATCCGTGAAGTGAGCTGCCAACTTGGGATAGCTTTTGCCCACAAGTTGGGTCTCCTCAAGGTCCCTTTGGTTTTTCCTTAGGGAGTTCTTCCTGTAAGCATCCAACGTAAATACACTCATATACATGTCAAGGAACTTCCATACCAGTTTGAGCATGAAAAAACACGTGAAAGACATCAAAACATGCTGGGCATACTCAAGTACGTCCAAGGGTTAACTTTCGAACATCTTGGACGTTTTTGACGTTTGACTTCCAAAAGACTTCAAATCAATCATACATCATTTAAAACATTTAACTAACATTTTAACAAGCTTATTAATAACATTTGAGGCTCTAGACACCTTAATTAATTTTGGGGGTCTTAAACAATAACCCATACCTTAATGAAGATTAGTCCACGAAATTCAAGTGAAATCCTAAAGAAATTTGTCTTCTTCTTCAAGCTTTGTTCTTCCTTCAATGGAGGTTGAATACAAAGAGAAAGTAGAGATAGGTGAGATATTTTGGGTTTTGATTTGGGGATTTTTTTTAGTCGGTAAAATGTGTGGGAAACTAATCTAAAATTAATATATATGACCCTATGAAATACCCAAAAGACCCCTCACTTAGGTTGACCATTTGATAAAGTGAAACTTGAATTCCAAATTTCATATTTTCGTCGTGGAACAAGTCCGAGATGTTGAGCTTCTCCCGCAAGATTTTCAAATTTAATATTCGAGACATTGGAGTGTGCGACCTGACCGCGACGCAGACTTGAGTTTTGACCAAAGGCCTCCCATGTCCGCGACGCGGAATTGTTTCTGCCATGCATAACTTCGCTTCTTCTTAGGAAACTTGCGAAACCAAGTTTGGGGTCCTTTCGTGGACCCATAAGGCAACCCTTGGGGGGTCGGACCTGGACCCTTTTACTCTATATATATGATTTTAGCTATCCAAAGTCATTTTACAAGTTTTATACCTCACATAACACCTTCAAACATTCCCGAAACCTAAGGACGTTTCACTTGTTAAATTTGACTAACTTCCGGATGTCATGGACGTTTGTTGACGTCTTGACTACAAAACCTCCTAAATGGTTTGCTAACATTATTTTAGGCCTTATGACAGTGTTACTAACCTTAGATCAACATGTGAGGCTCTATATAAGGTCTTGAACTTTCAAAGTGTTACATTATCCCCCTCTTAGGAACACTCGACCCCGAATGACACTAAAATGTTTTTGAAGGAAGGGATAGACTCAAGAGTAGCAGCCCAACCAACAACACATATCAACACAGTTGTTACAACTCAATTCAACATAACAATGTGTCATTTACTCAATGCAATTCAAGACATCATTTCCAATATATAGGAGCTCAACATTCATTACATGAGGAATATCCTTCTCAATAAAAACGATAGCTTAACATGTCAACATGATCAATATCATTTCATGAAGGCAACAACATATTAAAATACGACGCATAAGTTCAAATCAAGCAAAAAATCTCTTTTCTTTTTGAAAAAATCATTTTAGGCATATCATTCACTATAAATTGCACATTCTTGTAAAACATCACAAAAAATCAAGGCAACTTCAAATTCACTCATTATTTTCATTATTAGTAAGAACAACTAACCTTTGTTAGGAAAGAGATGAAGATAACAGAACTTCATGTCAGCATCGACCTCACATGTTGGTCCCTCAACTAGGTGGTTTCTCCATAACACTTTTATGGAGGCCACCTCTTTATTCCTCAACCTCTTCACTTGATGATCAAGGATTTCCACCGGAACCTCCTCATAGGACAGGTTCTCTTTCACACCAAGACCTTCGATAGGAAGAATGGACTCGGGATTACCAATGCACTTCTTAAGCGTGGATACATGAAAACCCTGATGAACTGAAAATAGTTCACTAGGGAGTTTCAACTCATATGCAACCTTGCCAACCCTATGAAAAATTTCATAGGAACCCACATAACGAGGAATTAGCTTTCCTTTCTTACCAAATCTAACATCCCCTTTCATGGGCGAAATTTTCAAATACACTTTATCACCAACTTCAATTTCAAGGTCTATTCTCCTAGGATCGGCATAAGACTTTTGCTGAATATAGGTTGTTTGCAACCGATTCCTTATGATATGAAATTTTTCCATGGTCTTATAGATCAAATCGGGACCTAGAGCGCAGACTCTCCAACCTCAAACCATCCAATAGGATATCTACACCTCCTTCCATATAATGCTTCGAAAGGAGCCATATATATGGATGAATAAAAAGTATTATTATATGAGAATTCTACCAAAGGCAAGTTCTCATTTCAATTTCCCTTAATGTAAATGATACAATTGTAACACGCTAAAATGAACTAAGGTGAACTACAACCTTGTGGTTGTTTATTGATTTGATTTTAAGTCAAAATAAGTTAATTTAGTATTCCTAAGGTGTGTGTGAGGTGTGGTTGAGTTTGGAGTTCAATCGACCAAGAACTTCCTTGACGTTCGAAAGGTGTGCCTTAGAATGTACTTGTGTGTCTTGTTCTGTTTGGATGAGTTTTACGTGTTCGTTTTCCTTGAAACTAAGGTGGGATGTTCCTAAGACCTAGAAGAGTTATTTTGGGGGTTTTACGTCCGGGCACGACCACACCTATGACCAATAAGGGGCCCTAGATGAAGGTCCCAAGACTTGGGCAAAACTGCAAAAACGTAGTGGCCATCGACGACCCTAAGGACGGTTCGTTGGTCCACCAACAGTCCGTCGACTAGGGCGTCGATTGGACCAGAATGTCTTGGTGTCAAGGCTCCATTTTGGAGCTAAGTATACACCCATAATACCCTACCAATGGTCCGTTGATGCACAGACGGTCCGTTGGTGAAGGTCTCATCTGTGAGGGGCCTGCGAGTCTGTGAAGTTGCTGCCAACTTGGGGTGTTTTATGTAAATACACCCCAAGTCTTTTAAGACCCTAGGAAGATATTTTTACTGTTTTTAGGTTATATTAAATTAGTTTAAACCCTATACATAGAGAAGATCCTCACTTCAAAATTCAAACTCTCTCTCTATAAAGACAAACTCCCTCAAGACTCCATTGAAAGCTATAGGTCAAGGAAGGAAAGAAGGGTTGCTTTGGACGTGTGTCTTCACCAAAATTAGTGGGTTTCCTTATCTTTGAGGTATTGTATCCATTCTTGAATATCCTTTCATTCGAGAAGCCATTTCCAATGAATTTCAAAAAGGGGTTTTCAACCCTAACTTCTTTATCTTCAAACCAATATGGGTCTTGCATGAAAATATTTCTAATGATAAATTAATGATGTTATTATTGTTAGTTGGTGATTCTAATGCTAAAACCTAATGAAATTATGTTAAAGTTTCCTTTCAAGTTGTGGTTTGAGAAAAGGGTCAAATGAGCATGTTTATGTATGAAATGAACTTTGGTTTTATTGTGTTGTATTGTGGGTTTAGATACTGCACTAAGGGCCCTATTATCATGAAATTATGATTAAAATGTTGTAGGTTGTTAGTGTAACGACCCGGATTCTTTAATCCAAACCGACATAGGCGTCGTTAACCTCTCAGAGGTCGCATACAAGCCTCTTACTTAGATTAATCACAATCATACAGTTAAATTTGCGGAAAATTTAAAACTTTCTAATACTTAGAGAAGTATACATAGACTTCGTATAGTTTTGTATAAGAGTGATATTCTACTAGCTCAAACTTTACAACCATCTATCAATAGATTAAACAATGAAATAAATGATCGTAATAAAAATAATAATAATTCCCCAATTGGCCTTATTACAACTCTTTGAAATAAATACTTGGAAAGAAACACTAGGGACAGTAGTCACTAGATAAATCTAATGAACTAAGCTATAATAAAACGTAGCATCCTCGAACTCAAGAGGACCTACCAAAGTCTGGAGATCGCTTTTCCAAACTGCTTTGACGGACTTCAATCTTTTTGACAACCTGTGTGTATAAAAATAGTAAAAGTATATTGGGTTAGTACGCCACATGTACTTAGTATGGGTGTATGCACATAACACATAAGGGACTATGCATGAACAATGAAAGATCTTTCCTAAACAACATGTCAAGTTGCGGTCACAACGCTACATTCTTACTTAAAACGTTTATCTTCATTAATGATGTAAATATGACACGTTCTCATGCAATTAAGCCCTACAACTGGTTTTCTATATGAACATAAGACCTTGGAATCATGATCATAATTTTAGAACAACTTAAACACACAATTATATTTTTGCTCACTAGGCCGAGAGTCACCTTTCTATACTTAGTTTATTTTTCAGTTTCTTCTATCTTCTTGTTGTGTAGTTCAATGATCTCCTTTGATCTAATGTTTCACTTACAAGTGCAATGATTCATTGTAGTCCCATATCTACAATGAATCGAGTAAGCAATTCACAAGACTAAGGACACGATTGACTACCTACCTATGAGTTAGATTTTTAATTCTTCTTCTTGTTAGGTAACTTACATTAATAAGCCATTCTTTATTGGCTATGCCTCCTTATTTGATTATTTCATAATATGTATAGTTCTTTGACATAATTTACGCTCCATTATTAGCAACCCACAACTTGTTATGTCTTTCAAACACTAATGGTCAATGTTTATTAATCTCTTACTTTAATTAGTTCACTATGAACCTATAATTCTACTCCCTTGCTCAATAGTTCACTTTGAACTTGCTCCTTATTCTTTCTTGATCTGTTAAAGAATTCTTTTAGCCTTGACCGAAGTAGATCATGCGAGATACATGAAATCTAGTGTCTGCCCCACACCGAAAAGGGCTGATTCACCGATTAAGGGAAGCCAGGCTCTATGTCTTCCCCACACCGAAAATGGGGATTCACCGGCTAAGGTGAATCGGTCGATGTTTTCCCCACATCGTAAAGGGGGATTCACGGCAATAGTGAACCAAATACTTGTACTGAGCTATAAACGACATAGATAATGTTAGCTAGATATGAAATCCAGTGTCTCCCCCACACCGAAAAGAGGTGGAATCACCGGCCAAGATGATTACCTAACTTGCTAGCGTGTTTAGTGGGTGGCCTCAACTAGCTAGGTGTCCCTATGTTGGCGACATAGTTCTAAGACTAGGAGACGTACTGAGACCCTGGCGATATCGTCTCATGCGACTTACAAGCACTTACCACCCGCTCATAGCTAGTCTATCGGTGCTAAGCTCATATTTTATCTTCTTATATTTTAGAGTTGACTCATTACATTATGGAAGCTTGCTTCTGGTTATTAGGTTTACTTACTCTATGGATGACTGGTAATACCTATATTTACTTGATGATTATGGTATCGAAACTTTACTTTATCATCATGGTGCGAGTGAGACTTGTCTAGCGAACTCTAGCACCCTCTTATGTGAGTATTATTGACGTAATGATTAAGTGTTCTTAGACTCGTCTCAATTCTTCTAACACTCTATATTAGGTCAATCTTATAACTTAACTCTTAGTTAACTCCTTACTCACCTTAACTTGTTCACGTCACTTACTAAACTTCTATCATTCTTTATAATTGTTATCGATTCTTTGTAAGATTTATGGCGTTACAAGTTGTGTGGATAGGGTATGTTGGGACTTGTTCCATTGATTGGAATACCTTATGTTATGATCTTATTTAATTGATATTAGGATCACTTTTTGGAGTAATACATTTAGATATAAATTCGTTAGCCAATTTGTTGGCATCATTCAGAATTTCACTAGTTACTTGACATAACATTATTACTAACTAATTCAACCAATTCATGAATACATTAAAGTAATTTAACATGTTAGACAAGCTGACTTTTCACATATGATAAACATATCAACAATTCAACGAATACTCATAATAATTCACATTCTCGAAACACAATTAAGCATTATAACAATTAACGTTTATGTAAATAACACCCTAGCATGTGGATCTAATCACGTGTATTTCACTTGACATATAAATAACTTAAACACACATACAAGATCAATTAACACCACATACAAACAACAATGCAACGAGAATAGTTCTACTATACTACAAGAATCGGAAATCGGGATAACTAGGGAGATGAAGATGCGATTCTTTGGGAAAAAAACTAATTTCGATCTTCATGAAGTAAAAACGTTTGAAAAGACACTTGGAGAAAGGATTCCATGATATAAACCCATATATTTCTTTAAAATTAAATCTACGAAGATCACTATGAACTTTGCACGAAGGAACCTTGAACGTTCTTGGTAGTTGTCTAGGGTTTGGTCACGGTGTCTTGTTCTTGCTTAGGACGTTAATGGTGAAAACTTCTAGGTCTAGATCTTTTAATAACTGATTGTTAACTAAGTTAATTTAGATTATATACTTTACTAAAATAGATTAGGTAGTCAATTACCCAATACACCCTTCCTAGATTGACTATGTTTAGAGAACTCTTAGGCTTTTACCGATTTTCATCTTGTTTTAGTTGTAGCGTCTTTTTGGAGTGAATAACGTGTCTAAGACTTTAAAACTAAATTTTAACCAACTCTACTTTGATTATATAACCTAATTAAGGTAGACCAATAAGCTAATTTCATAAACGCCCCTCCTAGATTGACTAGGATTGGAAGATTCTTGACTTGTCCGCTTTTTTGGGGGGTGTCTCTTTGTGGATTTCGGTTTTTTTCTTTTTATTTAATTAATTGAGTTGCTAAATTAATTAATTAAGTTTTCTAGGGTAATTATTAAAATACCCCTAAGTTATTAGGACCATAATAAACTCTTTGGACCATCCTAGGTGAGGTACTAGGTTGTCTTTTTCTTGTCTTAACCAAATCTGGAAATTCCCTTTGTATTTTCGGTTTTAGCCTTGTAATTTAATTAATTAAGTTTCTAAATTAATTAATTAAGTCACCTAGGGTAATTACTAAATTGCCCCTAAGTGGTTAGGACAATAACCAACTCTTTGGACAGTCCTAGGTTAGGTACTAGGTTGTCCCTAAGTTAGTTAGAATAAGTGTGTGTCACCCGACAAGGTCCTCGGTTGTCGGGTGGCTTAGCTGGTCGGTCTTGGGGTAGTTAGTTAGTTAGGTTAGTTGGTTAGGTCCTAGGGTAGGTTAGGGGGTCTGGTCCCATGCGGTTGGACCCGTATGTGCGTGTGTCCCCCAACCGCCCTAACCGAATTGGTTAGGGTGGTCCCCTCGGCCGTTCTTGCCCATGTGCTAGCCCATGTGCTTCTTGAATTTTCCTAAATAACTATTGGGAATATTCTTTTTGTATATTTACTTATTGTCCCAAGGATCCTCAATATGTCCTTGGGCACTACTTACTCTACATGATCATTTTAAATGATTATGTTCTATGGTACTAGGCTTGACACTTGGATGCCTATTACCTAATGTGCCAATTGGTATATATGGTTAAAGAATATTTTTGTTAGCTTAGGGTCTTCATTGCAGGTACAATTTCTAATAATCTTGGAGCATGATTCGATTACTTGGATAATATTATAGAAATTGGCTAACACCCCTAAGCCAATTTTCTATATTATGCCCAATATTGAAAATATTGGGCATCGGGGTTCCTATGTACCCCCAATGCGTATTGTTAAAGACCTATTGGGATCTCCACTAGAAATGCAATTTCTTGGAATGTTACATTATCACCCCCTTAGGAACATTTGTCCCCGAATGACACTACTTATCGCTTGAAATAGGAGAGGAAGTTTTCGGAAATCACTTTAAGAATACTGAAACTTTATCTTTGTGAATTTCTAACTCACAACTTACTCTTAGTGATGCACGTACTCTAAGCTTATCTAAAACTTCTTGTTTAAGATCGATGAACTTACTTCTCAATTCTACTTTAACTTAATACACATCACACTCATGCAACACATAACCACGTAATAAGCCATACAAAAACAGCAACATGAAAGTAAGCATGAACTCATATTAACTCATATAGTGCAAGTATAAAACACACAGTTATGGACTTAGACAACAAAAAACCGCCTAATGCACTAAGATTTAGAGTTGTGATTACGAAATCGGACTTAAAGAACACTTGTCTAACTTATGAGGGTCACAGAATTCCCTATTGGCTTCGGCCTCTTATGTTGTTCTCTCTTGGAGTATAACTTAGGAAGGATTCAATAATACATGAATAGGAGGAGGAAAGACAAGCAATTTACCAGTAACCACATCTTCAGACTCCTCTTGCTCCTCTCTTCTCTTCAACGTGTAGAATCGGTTCCTCTTAGGAGGTTCGGTTGTTGCATTTGGATTCGGCCGAGGATGAGTATTTGCCTTGGCTGGATTCCTCATGTTTGGGCAGTCCCTAACCACGTTCCCACTCTTACCTAAACCATAGCATCCATTAAACCCTACCATGCACTCACCTCCATGCGCACGACCACACTTACCACACGCCCTTCGATCAGGTTGGTCATTCCTATCATTGCCCTCTTTGTAATTAGTGTTCATAAAAGGAGTAGGATTAATTGAGTGTTTGTGCCCCTTCTTGAACTTGGGCCTTTCCCGAACTCCAAACGAAATATTACCATTGCTCAAACCAGAACGATCCGAGGATCGCGTCTTCTTACTCTCTCGGCTTCTCTTTCTACGATGACTTTCCTCAACTTGTTGTGCATGGACCATCAACCTACAAAGGTCCATGTTATCGTGCAACATAGCTTTCCGACATTCCTCTTCTAAATCCTCCGACACACCAGTCACAAACTTGCTCATCTCATCCCTACTATTCTCCACAAGAGAAGAACATATTTTGAAAGCTTAACAAACATCAAAGAGTATTCCCTAACCGACATACCTCCTTGTCGTAAGTTGATAAATTATTTGACTTTAGCTCTCTCTGTTCTCTAGGAAAGAATCTCTCCAGGAATGTAGTTTTGAGAATGTCCCAAGTGACGGGGAAATCTCTAGGTGTTCCACCCTCTCCCCACATCTTGTGCCATACTTGAGACACATCTTTGAGTTGATAAGCAGCCAACTCAGCCTTTTCTTATTCATTCACCCCCATAGCACACAAAATCTTATAAACCTCATCTACGAACACTTTAGGATCCTAATTAGTTTTGGACCCATTATAAACTGGAGGATTCATCATAGAAAAATCCCTCAACCTACTAGACATAGTGCTAACTTGCAGATTTTCTCTTGGGGCAACTTCTCTATTGGCTTGAGTCGTGATGGCTTGTGATTGCATAGTTGTCACGACCGGAATCTAGACCCTAGATGAGACCGATGTTGTTGACCTCTCAGAGGTCGCAGACAAGCCTACATACGTCATTCTTACTTTATCTAGGTTAATTTTAGCGGAAAATTTGAACTTTTTGTTTTCTAATTTCATGCTAAACATTTTAAACTTAAAATCATAGGCGTTCACAAAACAACCATCTAATGTAGAGATACTCAAATGAAATAAACAGTTCATAATTGCATTAAACGTATTTTTGCCAAAACGGCACCAATACAAAGTCTGAAATGAAGGTGGAAAGAAACACTTGTGGAACATGCTCCACTAGCTAAAGTCTACATCTAAGCTAGACAATAACGGTAGACATCCTCGAAAGCATGAGGGCCTACCAAGTCCGGATGAAAGCTCCACGTCCGAATAGCTGCAACGTCAAACTGTAAGCTCTAGCGTCCACCTGTGCCTGCACCTAAAAATATAGAGTTGTATGGGGTTAGTACACACTTGTACTAAGTATGGGTATATGCAATCACACCAAGGACATGCATGAGTAAAAATAGCTCTTTCCTAACAACATGATTATGGAATGTCAAGTCAGTGGACTTGCCAAATTGGGATTAGTAAAGTTAGTGAACTTTCCAAATATTGATTAGGAAAGTCAGTGAGCTTTCCAAATTTAGATTAGGAAAGTCATGCCATGAGAGTAACATGCATCATCATACTTATCATATTGCACAAACACATAACATCTTACACATAGCACATATCATATTGCATATAGCACATAACATTTTTCATATCATTCATTCATATGCCATGGGACTTTGGAATCATGGACTTGACATTAACACTTCCCAAAATGAGGGCTCAACATATGGGACCTCAACTAGGGAGTCTTCATTAGCAAACACAGAGTCTGCTTCATTCGTTCATACGTACTTTATTTCATTCATTCATAAGCTAGTGTAAACACCAGCTATACCTAGGATGTAGTTTAAGACTCTCATCGGGTTTGCTGTGCAATGATCAAGAATAACCTAGTGTCATTACTTGAGTCTAGCTCACCTCTTGATTATCCTATCCTAACACCTTTGGTATCGTTCATTTCATTATGTGCATCATTTGAGGATGGCCTCATTCATTCATTAGGGAAATTTCATATTTCATTTATAAGTTTTAGGTGCATTTTCATGGATTCGTTTAGCCAAAAGATTGTTACTTAAATCAGCCACATTTCATCTTATATGAACATCACGATTTACATAGGTCTATGCACGTAAAATAACAACCATAACGTTACACATTTTGGAGCATCAAACAGAGAACATTAGTCATAGTCACATTCGTGCACACACATGCACATAGTTTCGAAAACACATAAGTTGTCATTTATACGATTTCAAATAGATAAACATAAATATATCATCACGAAAACACAACATACACCTAAATCTACCAGCAATCATACCCAACGTACGAATCATTGGGAGCTAGTCACAGGGACATGCAACGGGGAACAACCCTAGTTATCGGACTAAATAATCTTAACCTTAAGGGGTCTTTTGGGAAAGGGACCAATAGAGAAGAAAACCCATACCTTTTTGACGTTAAACCCTCGACCTGCTACCCAAAAACTTCACCCAAGATCACGTCCAAGTCCCCTCAATGTCAACACCACTCGACGGACAACCTCCCTTTGCCTAACGTGTGATTAACGTTTGTTTTCTTGTGATTTCGTGTGAGTTCTTCAAGTGTGAAGAACTTGGTTTATTTTTATGATCTTGTATGTTATTTTGGCAGAGAGAACACATGAGAGAGAAGAGAGATTGAGCGTGAGAGTTGAGAGATAGACATGAGAAAGTGGGAGTTTTAATTGGCTCAGGAGTCTAGTTTATTACTTAGTAAAATAAGGTTTTATTAAATAAAAATATGATTTATTTTTTATTTTAAATCAGAAAATGAATAATAAATATTAATTAATTACATTAATTTAATAACTTAAATAAAAACCACTTTAATTCATTGCTTCCACCTAGGTTCGAACCCGGGTGGAGCAAGACTTCACTTCAAGAGCCCATTTTCGGCCCTCTCTCCCCAAATTGCCCCTCCACCTTATTAATTAAATAATTAATTATATATTTAGGGTAATTACGATACTACCCTTAGCCTGGAAAAAGACCATTTTACCCCTAGACCCTCCAAACCTAAGACTTTCCCTTTTTAAGTCCGGTAAAGACTCCTTCGAGTAAATCTTCATATTCGAGAGCCCTACATGGTTGTAACCATTCTTTCCAAGCTAAACTAACTCTAAAAGTTAGTTGGCTTGGCTGTAGTAAGGGTTCAGAGGTTTGGTTCTACGCGCATCAATCCGTGTGAACCCGGTGTAATCGTAAGCATTCTAGACACATTAAGTATTACTTATCATATCCATTTTTAGGGTTGTTACATTATACCCCCTTAAGAACATTCATCCCCGAATGACACTACTACTATCTAGCGTAATGCCAGTCAGATCATAACATAATCACTATGCACAGTCAAGCAATAGCAACAAAAATGGATAGATAAGGAAACTTAGACTTACGAATAGGAAGTCTAACCTCAAGAGCTGAAAAGATGAGTGTAGCGGGATCTCATATCGGCCTCAGCCTCCCACATAGCACCCTCAACAACATGATTCCTCCACAACACCTTCACTGTGGCAATCTCCTTGTTCCTCAGCCGCTTGATCTGTCTGTATAAGATCTCAACAGGTACCTCCTCGTAGGACAAGTCTTCATCGACCCCCAAATCTTTCACACGTAGAATCGATGCTGGATCACCTAGGCACTTTTACATGGATACAAGAAAGACTAGATGGACAGAAGCTAGCTCCGCAGGCAATGCCAACTCATAGGCCACCGCACGCACATGCTGTAGGATCTCATATGGCCCAACATACCTCAGACTCAACTTCCCCTTCTTGCCAAACCTCATCACCCCCTTCATAGGTGATATATTCAAATAAACCTGGTCACCCACATCAAACTCTAAGGGCCGTTTTTTGTTATCTGCATATGACTTCTGCCGACTGTTAGCAGTAGCCAACCTGTCCCTCATCACCCTGACCTTATCTAAGGCCTCATGAATGATCTCTGGACCCAAATTGGATTACTCTCCAACCTCGAACCACCCAAATGGAGATCTACACCTCCTACCATACAGTGTCTCAAACGGTGCCATCCCAATGCTGGAGTGATAGCTATTATTATACGAGAAGTCTATCAAAGATAGATGGTCATCCCAGCTACCCCTAAAGTTAATCACACACGCTTTCAACATGTCCTCCAATGACTGAATGGTGCGCTCTGACTGCCCATCAGTCCGAGGATCAAAGGCAGTACTAAGCTTTACCTGCGTGCCCATGCTCTTCTTGCAAGATCAAAAATGTGAATTAAACTGAGATCCTCTATCTGAAATGATAGACAAAGGAATCCCATGCCATCTCACAATCTCATCAATGTAGAGTCTCGCATAATCCTCGGCTCTGTAAGTAGACTTCACAGAGATAAAGTGGGCAGACTTAGTCATCCTGTCCACAATAACCAATATGGAGTAATATTTTCTCCTAGTCCTCGAAAGACCAACCACGAAGTCCATATTAATGGCCTCCCACTTCCAAGTCGGAACCTCAATAATCTGAGTAAGACCCCAGACTTAAGATGTTCTGCCATAACCTGCTGACAATTAGGACACTTGGCCACATATTATGCAATGTCTTTCTTCATGCCATCCCACAAATAAATCTGCTTAAGATCAAGATACATCTTGGTGGAACCTGGATGTATGGAATATCTGGAACCATGGGCCTCTGTAACAATCCTGGTCCGCAAATCATCCACATCTGGTACACACAACCTGTCCTGATACCTAAGTATGCTTTCACCTCCCAAAGCGAAAGAATCATTCATCTTTATCAACACTGAGTCCTTCAGCTCCATCATTACAGGATCAAGATGCTGACTCTTCTTGACTTCAACTTCCAAGGATGATTCAGAACTAGGATGAACTGAAATACCCCCACTAGAAGAGTCAACCAACCGTACACCCAGTCTAGCCATCCTGTGTACATCTTTCACAAACTTCTTTTTCTCATCCTCAACGTGGGCTGTACTTCCCATGCTCATCCTGCTCAAAGCATTAGCTACAACATTAGCCTTACCTAGATGGTAGTGGACATTCATATCATAGTCTTTCAACAGATCCAACCATCTCCGCTGACGTAGATTCAACTCCCTCTGCCTGAACACGTACTGGAGATTGTTGTGGTCTGTGAACACATCAACATGCACTCCATACAAGTAGTGCCTCCACAACTTCAGTGCAAACACTACAGCTGCCAACTCCAGGTCATGAGTGGGATAATTCTTCTCATGAACCTTGAGCTGTCTGGACGGATAATCTATCACCTTACCAACCTGCATAAGAAAACAACCCAAACCAACCTAGATGCATCACAATAAACAGTGTAATTCTCACCACACTTAGGCAAAGTAAGCACCGGGGCTGAAGTGAGTCTGTCCTTGAGCTCCTGGAAACTCTTCTCATAAGTCTTCGTCCATTCAAACTTGGCCTTATTCTTAGTCAAAGCTGGCAGTGGGGTAGCAATTGAAGAAAAACCCTCCACAAACCTGCGGTAGTAACCAGCCAATCCCATAAAGCTACGGATGTCAGTGGGAGCTAGTAAGAGGTTTTGCCAGTTCTTCACAGCCTCAGTCTTCCTGGGATCCACCTCCACGACCTGATCGGAAACAACATGACCCAGGAAGGTCACTGATCTAAGCCAGAATTCACACTTGCTGAATTTGGCATACAACTGATGTTGTCTAAGTACCTCGAAGGTTAGTATCAAATGTTGTTCATGCTCTTCCTTGGTCCTAGAGTAGATGAGGATGTCATCAATGAATACTATGACGAATGAATCAAGGTATTAACAGAAGACTCGGTTCATGAGGTCCATAAATGCAGCAGGTGCATTCGTTAGACCAAATGACATAACTAAGAACTCATAATGACCATAATGGGTACGAAAGGCTGTCATTGGGATATCTCCATCCCTAACCCTAAGCTGATGATACCCTGAACGAAGATCAATCTTAGAGAAGAAACTAGACCTTTGGAGCTGATCGAACAAATCATCTATTCGGGGAAGTGGATACATATTCTTTATAGTGACTTTGTTGAGCTGCCGATAATCGATACACATTCTAAGGGTTCCATCCTTTTTTATCACAAACAACACTAGAGTGCCCCAAGGGGATATGCTCGGCTGAATGAAACCCTTATCAGTGAGATCTTTTAATTGCAGCTTCAGCTCTTTGAGTTCAGCTGGAGCCATTCTGTAGGGAGGAATTTAAATTGGTTTAGTATCGGGTTCTAAGTCGATACCAAAGTCAATCTCTCGAGGGGGAGGGACTCCAGGCAAATCATCAGGAAATACATCTAGGAACTCATGCACTACAGGCACTGAGTCTATGGAAGGATTGTCATGATCTAAATCATTAACACTCACAAGATGATACATTAACCCCTTGGACATAATTTTATTGGCCTTAAGGTTCAAAATCAAGGGATTAGGACGACTCGAGTTGTACCCCTCCCAGACTAGCTCTTCTTCATTAGGGAAACAAAATCTCACCACTCTACTACGACAATCCAAACAAGCATAACAACTGTGAAGCCAGTCCATGCCAAGAATAACATCAAAATCATGCATGGGTAACTCAACCAAGTCTGCACACATAGTCTTACCACTTACAACTATTGGGCAATCCTTGTATACTCTATCAGTTCTTACATTTTCTCCTAAAGGTGTACTAACCACTATAGGATCATGCAGAAATTCAGGCAATATCTCAAAAGTGAGAGCAAGCAAAGGAGTTACAAAGGAAAGCGTAGACCCTGGATCAAGTAAAGCATAAACAGAAGTTGAGAATACTTGCAGCATACCTGTGACCACATCAACGGACTTCTTCTGCTCCTCCCTGCCCTTCGGGGCAAAGAACATGTTCCTCTTAGAAGGCTTAGCTGTTACTGCACCCTGTGGATTAGGCCTAGGTTGAGCATTACCTATAGCCTGACCTCTGTTCTGTGGGCAGTCTCTAACTATGTGCCCACTCTTACCGCAATCGAAGCAGGCATTAGTGCCCTGTCTGCACTCTCCACTCTGAGCACGGCCATACTTAAATAGTTCTTTCTGGGATGCTGCATCTCACCTCCATTGCCCTTCTTGGGCTCAGGTCTGCCTCCTCTAGGTTCTGTACTCCTCTGAGAATTACATTTCCCAGAACTCTGCTGCCCCTTTTTGAACCTGGCTGCTCACACACGCAAAATTGTTTTTGTGGCCTCCGTGGGTGGGACCTGCCTGATCTTGAGGCTTAGGCCTCCTAGCATCACGAACGCCCCTCTTATTGCGGCTGTCTTCTACCTGCTGGACATGCACCATCAACCTGGAGAGGTCCATGTTATCATGGAGTACCGCAAACCGACACTCCTCCTCCAGATCTCTGTTGATTCTTGTGAGGAACCTGCTCATCTCATCCCTGCTATTAGATACAAGGGAAGTAGCATACCTGGATAGTTTAACAAACTTCAGTACTCATTTCATCCTTGCTGTTAGATGCAAAGGAAAGTAGCATACCTGAATATTTTAACAAACTTCAGGGAATACTCCTGACTGTCAGTGATCCCTGCTTAAGGTTGATAAACTCCTCAACCTTTGCCTCCTTCATCTCCCTGGGAAAGAATCTCTCTAGAAAGGTTTTCTTAAAAATTTCCCAACTGACCGGAACTCCGCCTAAAGCTCGGCTATCCTGCCACATCTTGCACCATGTCTGTGCAACATCCTTGAGTTGATAGGAAGTCAACTCTGCTTTCTCAGTGTCTGTGGCTCCCATAGCCACCAAAATCTTATGCACCTCGTCCACAAACTCCTGGGGGTCCTCTGAAGTCTTAGACCCTGTGAAAATGGGAGGATTCATCCTCGTGAAGTCTCTCAGCCTGTCAGCCATGCTACGAACTGGTGGGTTCTCCATCTTAACATTCTGTCGGTTGACCTGGGCAAGCATGTCCTGGGCCTGCATAGTGATGGCCTGTGCCATCTGGGCCAGAGATTCCCCTACCTCCGCATAAGTCAACCCAGCTGGGTTAACCGGCATAGCCACTCCTTTAGCTGGAGCCTGGGGTGGAACCTGATTGTCCCCAGCAGCTGCACCTCCTCTCCTCGACCAATGGTTCTCCTACTATTCATTCTCTGAAAACAACAAAGATTGATGTTAGACACGCTCATAACACCAAGAAATTAGACATTAGGAAAAGCACGATAAGATCAGAAGAAGGGAAATTTTCCTACGCATCATGCAGTCTCTAATTCAGGATAGTGGTGCACTTCACTACCATGACTTATAAACTACTCAATGTGGTTGATGTGAACTTATTATCCTCGGAATTTAACCTAGTGCTATGATACCAACTTTGTCACGACCGGAATCTAGAACCCAGACAAGACCGGCGTCGTTGACCTCTCAGAGGTCGCAGATAAGCCTACATACGTCATTCTTACTTCATCTAGGTTAATTTTAGCGGAAAAATTGAACTTTTTGTTTTCTTATTTCATGCTAAACATTTTAAACTTAATATCATAGGCGTTCACAAATCAACCATCTAATGTAGAGATAATCGAATGAAAGAAACAGTTCATAATTGCATTAAACGTATATTTGCCAAAACGGCACCAATACAAAGTATGAAATGAAGGTGGAAAGAAACACTAGTGGAACATGCTCAACTAGCTAAAGTCTACATCTATGCTAGATAATAATGGTAGAAATCCTCGAAAGCATGAGGGCCTACCAAGTCCGGATGAAAGCTCCACGTCCGGATAGCTGCAACGTCAAAATGTAAGCTCTAGCGTCCACCTGTGCCTACACCTAAAAATATAAAGTTGTATGGGGTTAGTATACACTTGTACTAAGTATGGGTATATGCAAGCACACCAAGGACATGCATGAGTAAGAATAGCTCTTTCCTAACAACATGATTATGAAAAGTCAAGTCAGTGGACTTGCCAAATTGGGATTAGTAAAGTTAGTGAACTTTCCAAATATTGATTAGGAAAGTCAGTGAGCTTTCCAAATTTGGATTAGGAAACACAGTGAGCTTTCCAAATTTGGATTAGGAAAGTCATGCCATGAGAGTAACATGCATCATCATACTTATTATATTGCACACAACACATAACATCTTACACATAGCACATATCATATTGCATATAGCACATAACATCTTCATATCATTCATTCATATGCCATGAGATCTTGGAATCATGGACTTGACATTAAGACTTCCCAAAATGAGGGATCAACATATGGGACCTCAACTAGGGAGTCTTCATTAACAAACACAGAGTCTGCTTCATTCGTTCATACGTACTTCATTTCATTCATTCATAAGCTAGTATAAACACAAGCTATACCTAGGATGTAGTTTAAGACTCTCATCGGGTTTGCTGTGCAATGATCAAGAATAACCTAGTGTCATTACTTGAGTCTAGCTCACCTCTTGATTATCCTATCCTAACACCTTTGGTATCGTTCATTTTATTATGTGCATCATTTGAGGCTGGCCTCATTCATTCATTGGGAAATTTAACTTTAACCAACATAGAACATGTGAGCATCATGAAATACAGTGCCTCCCCCACACCGAAAAGAGGTGGAATCACCGGCCAAAGTGACCCTAAACATGCTAGCGTACATGGGAATTTAACCCAGCCAGATCCCTATATTGGCAGTATAGGTTCGAAGAATAGGAGATATAAGGAGACCCATACCGGCATGTCGGACAATCTCATCTCATGAGAGTTAGGTGAACCTCCGCCCTTCCCGAAAGAAGGCATCACCGCTCATAGCTAGTCTATCGGTGCTCAGTATAAAGTTCCATTTCATTCAACTCATACGTCATGGAAGCTGGCTTCTAGTATGAGGACATCATAGCTCAATAACCGATTTCTCATCTCATCATTAGTATTAATTATACATTATTCTCAATACTTTCATTAGAGTGTTCACAGAGACTAGTCTCTTCATTAACTTTACACTCTCATAGGTGAGTACGTTTTGGTAACATTTACTTAGGCTCATTTGAGATTGCTCTCATCTTTTACATTAGCCTCTTATCATGTTGTCACCACATTCATTAACTTTAGCACATTGCTCTTCATAATTACTCACCCCTTATTACGTGAATGTTCATTTCATCATATGCCAATGCACTTGGCCATTTAGTGTGTTTCACACTCTTACTTAACCCTTCTAGGGTTTCATCATTTCATTACATGATATTCATTTCATCGTGTGCCAATACACTTGTCCATTTAGTGTGTTTTACACTTGTACCTAACCCTTCTAGGTTTACATCATTTTATTACATACATTTTCGGTTCACTTATTTTTAATCGTATGTTAGACTTATGGGTCTATACATACAAGCCATGAGGCTTCATTCATAGTTCGTTTAAGTGATTCATATCTTCCTAAGATTATGTGGTACAAGACTTATTCATCTTTTAAGTATATCGAAGTCTCAATTTAATTCTTATAGACAACATTCGTTAATTATTTAAATCACGTTAGACTTATGTGTCAATACGGAAGTTGGGCAAGGGAACCCGATTTCGAATTCCTTGAACAACACTTAGCCATTTTCCTTAACTTTCAATTTTTGTGTCCCTTGGCTTGGGGATCCAGGTTCGATCCCCAATGGCCACATTAATTTTTTCCCTTTTTTTTTTCTTCTCTTTTAAATTGTTGCAGCTTACTGAGGGGCGTGGGATTGATTCCCCACGACCCCAACGTTTTTAATGAATTTTTTCTACCTTCTCCTATGCTCCTATTTCGCTACTGACCAAGGGGTTGTGGGATCGATCCCCCACAGCCCCCTATTTTTTTGTTTTAATTTACTGCAGTTTCTGAGGGGCGTGGGATCGATTCCCCACGACCCTTTTTTTTATTATTATTTTTGCATTCGCTGAGGGGCGTGGAATCGATTCCCCACGACCCCATATATATTTTTTTTAAATAAACTGGGGTCTTCCATGTTGTGGGTTCGAAACCCCACAACAATATTTTATTTTTATTCGCTTTTGCCCTGGCGAATTTCGCTGACAACAGCCCCAGTTCGAGCCCCGCCTAACACGTTCTCTTTTTGTTTATTTATTAGTGTAAGCCTTAGTGAGGTCCTGGGTTCGATCCCTGCAGACCTCACTTATTTTTTATTTATTTTTTGACGTCCAACATTTCCAGATTCTTTCTAAAGCATATTTCCAGGTTCTGGAAATTTATTCCACGATTTTTCTGCACCTTTTTTTTATCAAATGACACATTAGTTCTTAGGGAAATTTCATAGTTCATTTATAAAGTTTTAGGTGCATTTTCATGGATTCGTTTAGCCAAAAGATTTTTACTTAAATCAGCCACATTTCATCTTATACGAATATCACGATTTAAATAGGTTTATGCACGTAAAATACCAACCATAACGTTACACATTTTGGAGCATCAAACAGAGAACATTACTCATAGTCACATTCTTGCACACACATGCACATAGTTTCGAAAACACAAAGGTTGTCATTCATATGATTTCAAATACACAAACATAAAGATATTCATCACGAAAATACAACATACACCTAAATCTACAGCAATCATAACCAACCTATGAATCATTGGGAGCTAGTCACAGGGACATGCAACGGGGAACAACCCTAGTTTTCGGACTGAATAATCTGAAGGGGTCTCTTGGGAAAGGGACCAAGAGAGAAGAAAACCCATGACTTTTTGACGTCAAACCCTCGACTTGCTGCCCAAAAACATCACCCAAGATCACGTCCAAGTTCCCTCAATGTCAACACCACTCGACGGACAACCTCCCTTTGCCTAACGTGTGATTAACGTTTGTTTTCTTGTGATTTCGTGTGTGTTCTTCAAGTGTGAAGAACTTGGTTTATATTTCTGATCTTTTATGTTATTTTGGCAGAGAGAACACGTGAGACAGAAGACAGATTGAGCGTGAGAGTTGAGAGATAGACGTGAGAGAGTGGGAGTTTTATTTGGCTTAGGAGTCTAGTTTAGGACTTAGTCAAATAAGGTTTTATTAAATAAAAATACGATTTCTCTTTTATTTTAAATCAGCTAATGAATAATAAATATTAATTAATTATATTAGTTTAATAACTTAAATAAAAACCACTTTAATTCATTGCTTCCACCTAGGTTCGAACCCGGGTGGAGCAAGACTTCACTTCAAGAGCCCATTTTCGGCCCTCTCTCCCCAAATTTCCCCTCCACCTTATTTATTAAATAATTAATTATATATTTAGGGTAATTACAATACTACCCTTAGCCTGGAAAAAGACCATTTTACCCCTAGACCCTCCAAACCTAAGACTTTCCCTTTTTAAGTCCGGTAAAGACTCCTTCGAGTAAATCTTTGTATTCGAGAGCCCTACATGGTTGGACCCAACCTTTCCAAACTCAACTAACTCCCCAAGTTAGTTGGCTTGGCTGTAGAAAGGGTTGAGAGATTTGGTTCTACGCGCATCAATCCTTGTGAACCCGGTCTAATCGTAAGCATTCTAGACACATTAAGCATTACTTATCATATCCATTTTTAGGGTTGTTAAAATAGTTATGGCTTGGGCCATCTGAAGCAGTGCCACCGTAACCTCTTCATCAATCATTCCAACTACGTTATCGGGCACTTGAGCTTCAGAGACTGGGGCTTGAGGACGATCTTAATTATCTCCAGCAGCTACTTCTTCAACCCTTCTGTTGGTGTTTCTTCTTGTGTTCATTGTCTACGTATACACAAGAAGGGAGTTAGATAAGTAGAATGACACAAAATGTCAAAGAACTAGATGGAACAATAAAGAGTAGAAGATGGGAAGATTCTCACCATCACACAGTCTCTAAATAATGATTGTGGCGCGCTTCACAACCATAAGTTAGAAACTACGCAACCTGGTTGTGTTGAGGTTTAGATCCTAGGTAAGTTAACCTCATGCTCTGATACCAAGTTTGTAACGACCCAGATTCTTGAATTTGAACCTCCACCAGCGTCGTTAACCTCTCAGAGATCGCACACAAGCCTCTTACTTAGATTCATCACAATCATACAGTTAAATTTGCGGAAAATTTAAAAAATTTAATACTTAGAGAAGTATACATAGACTTCGTATAATTTTGTATAAGAGTTATATTCTACTATCTCAAACTTTACAACCATCTATCAATAGATTAAACAATGAAATAAATGATCTTAATAATAATAATAATAATTCGCCAATTGGCCTTATTACAACGCTTTGAAATAAATACTTAGAAAGAAACACTAGGGACAGTAGTCACTAGATAAATCTAATGAACTAAGCTATAATAAAACGTAGCATCGTCGAACTCAAGAGGACCTACCAAATATTTGAGATCGCTTTTTCAAACTACTTCGACGGACTTCAACATTCTTGAAAACTCGTGTCTATAAAAATAGTAAAAATATATGGGGTTAGTAAGCCACATATACTAAGTATGGGTGTATGCACATAACACATAAGGGACGATGCATGAACAAGGAAAGCTCTTTCCTAAACAACATGTCAAGTTGCGGTCACAACACTACATTCTTACTTAAAACATTAATCTTGATTAATGATGTAAATATGACACATTCTCATGCAATTAAGGCCTACAACTCGTTTTTTATATGAACATAAGACCTTGGAATCATGAACATAATTTTAGAATAACTTAAACACACGATTATATTTTTGCTCACTAGGCCGAGAGTCACCTTTCTATACTTAAGTTTATTTTTCAGTTTCTTCTTTCTTCTTGTTGTGTAGTTCAATGATCTCCTTTGATATTATGTTTCACTTACAAGTGGAATGATTAATTGTAGTCCCATACCTACAATGAATCGAGTAAGCAATTCACAAGACTAAGGACACGATTGACTACCTACCTATGAGTTAGATTTTTCATTCGTCTTCTTGTTGGGTAACTTACATTAATAAGCAAATCTTTATTGGCTATGCCCTCTTATTTTATTATTTCATAATAAAAATAGTTCTTGGGACATAATTTACGCTACATTATTGGCTACCCCCAACTTGTTATGTCTATCAAACACTAATGGTCAATGTTTACTAAGGTCTTACTTTAATTAGTTCACTATGAACCTATGATTCTACTCCCTTGCTCGATCGTTCACTTTGAAATTGCTCCTTATTCTTTCTTGCTCTCTTAAAAAATTCTTTTAGCCTTGACGGAAATAGATCATGCAATCTACATGAAATTCAGTGTCTGCCCCACACAGAAAAGGGGTGATTCACCGATTAAAGTAAGTCAGGCTCTGTGTCTTGCCCACACCGAAAAGGGGGAGTCACCGGCTAAGGTGAATCGATCGATGTTTTCCCTACATCGTAAAGGGGGATTCACGGCAATAGTGAACCGAATGCTTGTATTGACCTATAACCGACATAGATCATGTTAGCTAGACATGAAATCCGTTGTCTCCCCCACACCGAAAAGAGGTGGAATCACTATCCAAGATGATTACCTAACTTGCTAGCGTGTTTAGTGGGTGGCCTCCACTAGCTAGGTGCCCCTATGTTGGCGACATAGTTCTAATACTAGGAGACATACTCAGACCCTGGCGATCTCGTCTCATGAGACTTACAAGCGCTTACCACCCGCTCATAGCTAGTCTATCGGTGCTAGCTTAGATTTTATTTTCTTATCTTTTAGAGTTGACTTTATGGAATCTTGCTTCTAGTTATGAGGTTTACTTACTCTATGGTTGACTGGTCATTCCTATCTTTACTTGATGATTATGATCTTGAAACTTTACTTTATAATCATGGTGCGAGTGAGACTTATCTAGCGGACTCTAGTACCCTCTTATTTGAGTATTATTGACGTAATGATTAAGTGTTCTTGAGACTCGTCTCACTTCTTCTAACACTCTATATTAGGTAAATCTTATAACTTAACTCTTAGTTATCTCTTTACTCACCTTGACTTGTTCGCGTCACTTACTAAACTTCTATTATTCTTTATGATTGTTATCGATTCTTTGTAAGATTTATAGCGTTACAAGTTGTGTGGATAGGGTATGTTGTGACTTGTCTCATTGATTGGCATACCCTATGTTATGATCTTATTGAATTGAGATTAGGATCACTTTTTGGAGTAATACATTTAGATATAGATTCGTTGGCAAATTTGTTGGCATCATTCAGAATTTCGCAAGTTACTTGACATAACATTATTACTAACTAATTAAACCAATTCATGAATACATTAATGTAATTTAAAATGTTAGACAATCTGACTTTTCACATATGATAAACATATCAAAAATTCAACGAATATTCATAACAATTCACATTCTCGAAACACAATTAGGCATTATAACAATTAACGTTTATGTAAATAACACCCTAGCATGCAGATCTAATCAGGTGTATTTCACTTGACATATAAATAACTTAAACACCCATACAATATCATTTAACGCCACACACAACCAGCAATGCAACGAGAACGGTGCTACTATACTACAAGAATCATAAATTGGGAGAACTAGGGAGATGAACATGCGATTCTTTGGGAACAACCCTAGTTTCGATCTTCATGAAGTAAAACCGTTTGAAAAGCTTCTTGCATAAAGGATTACATGAGAGAAAACCCATACCTTGCTGTAGAATTAAATGTACGAAGATCACTAAGAACTTTGTACGAAGGAACCTTGAACGTTCTTGCTAGTCGTCTATGTTTTGGTCACGGTCTCTTGTTCTTGCTTTAGACTTTAACGGTGAACAACTTCTAGGTCTAGATATTTTAAGAACTGATTATTAACTTAGTTAATTTGGATTATATACTTAACTAAAATAGATTAGGTACTAAATTATCCAAAATGCCCTTCCTAGATTGACTAGGTTCAGAAAACTCTTAAGGTTTTAGCGATTTTCATCTTGTTTTAGTTGTAGCGTCTTCTTGGAGTGAATAACGAGTCTAAGCCTTTAAAAATGAATGTCAACTAACTCTACTTGGATTATATAACCTAATTAAGGTAGACCAACAAGCTAATTACATGAACGCCCCTCCTAGATTGACTAGGATTGGAAGATTCTTGACTTGACCATTTTTTTTGGGGTGTCTCCTTGTGGAATTCTGTTTTGTCTTTTTATTTTAATTAATTGAATTGCTAAATTAATTAATTAAGTTGTATAGGGTAATTATTAAAATACCCCTAAGTTATTAGGACCATATCAAACTCTTTGGACCATCCTAGGTTAGGTACTAGGTTGTCTTTTTCTTGTCTTAACCAATTCTGGAAATTCCCTTTGTATTTTCGGTTTTAGCCTTCTAATTTAATTAATTAAATTGATAAATCAATTAATTAAGTCATCTATGTTAATTACTAAAGTTCCCCTAAGTGGTTAGGACTAACCAACTCTTTGGACAATCCAAGGTTAGGTACTAGGTTATCCCTAAGTTAGTTAGATTAAGTGTGTGTCACCCGACAAGCTCCTAGGTTGTCGGGTGGCTTAGCTGGTCGGTATTGGTCGGTATTAGAGTATTTAGTCAGTTAGGTTAGTTTTTTAGGGCCTAGGGTAGGTTAGGGGGTCTACTCCCACACGGTTGGACCCGCATGTGCCTGTGTCCCCCAACCGCCCTAACCGAAATTGTTAGGGTGGTCCCCTCGCCCATTCTTGCCCATGTGCTTCTTGCATTTCCTAACTAACTATTGGGATGATTATTTTGGTATATTTACTTATTGTCCCAAGGATCCTCAATATGTTCTTGGCACTGCTTACTCTACATGATCATTTTAAATGATTATGCTCTATGGTACTAGGCTTGGCACTTGGATGCCTAGTACCTAATTTGGCAGTTGGTATAAATGGTTAAACAATATTTTTTTAGCTTAGGGTATTTATTGCAGGTACAATTTCTAATAAGCTTGGAGCATGATTCGATTACTTTGATAATATTATAGAAATTGGCTAACACCCCTTAGACAATTTTCTATATTATGCCCAATATTGAAAATATTGGGCATCGTGGTGCCTATGTACCCCCAATGCGTATTCTTAAAGACCTATTGGGATCTCCACTAGACAAGCAATTTTCCGGAAAGTTACAGTTAGGGCTTAGTAAATTGTATAGTTGCTTATATCATATTATGTTTATGATGAATTGATTTTTAGTGGTATGGTCCACCTTGTTGGTGGCGTTGCTTATTTGATTAATTGGTGATGTTTAGTATATATTGAGAATGTGATCTTAAAGGTCTAAATTGTAGAATGAATAGAAATTGTAAATGGGTCTTGTTCTGTGATTTTGAAGCTTAAATTGTATGTTTGACCTAGATTTTGATATAATTGGAGAATTGACTAAGTGAAGTATGTAAGTGTGTGTTAGTTGATAAATGTAAGTCTAAAGCATGATTAGAAGTAATGTATATGAAATGAGGTCTATATGCCAGGTGTGCTCACATGTATACACACACACTTTAAGTGAATGAATGAAGTTATGTTTAGTAAGAAGGGGAGTCTTGGGGTGGACACTCTTCATGAGTTGAGATGAGGTTTCTAGTAGCAACCTCACTATTCCTAATGAGCTTTCCTAGATAGGTAGGAGGATGAATGCACTTTGTGAGTTGAGATGTGGCATTCGCTAGTTATCCTTAACGTATAGTCTATAATGTGAGAATCCGTGGGGAGTTATGCCTAGCACCGAGAGGATAGGAAGAAGAGGTGGAATACACTTAGTGATTTGAGATGTCGTATTCATTTATACCTCTTGAGATGAGTACTCCTCGTTAGTATAGAATGAGTTACTTAGTAGCAATCTCCTTATCCCATAGCTATGTGCCCGCATAGGAATAGCTATTGGGAAAGCCATGTAAAAGCTAAGAAGTATGACCTTACTCTAGGCAAGTGAGGGTCCCTCATCCGATAGGGGTTAGTATCGGGATTCCATGCCTAGCTCTCATGGTCTTTGTCGGTTAAGATAACCCCCCACAAAAGTAATGGAAATGATAAGTTGTCTAATTAATGTGTTACCTATTTGATTTTGATTGAACTAAGTCTTCTAAAGGAACGTGCTACTTAGGGTAGGTGGTGGTATGGGACGCTACCTATCCATTGCACTAAGTAGGGTCTTCGGAAAGGGAAGACTTGGTGTTAAACCTTCTAAAAGAATGTACTACTTAGGGTAGGTAGTGGTATGGGACGCCATCCTACTCATTCCACTAAGTAGGCATTCCGAAAGGGAAGCCTTTGGTGTATTGTAGGGTGTTCTTCTATTGTATTGACATTGAGTGGGTGCTTGTTTTCACGAGGTGAGTATGCCGAAAGGAAGGAAGTCTTGAGGGTCACTTTGGTGTGTATTGAAGAAGGTATATGTGTAATCTCTTCATGTATTACCTTAGTGAGTCTTAGGATTACCTTTGAAGGGAAACTCCTATGGAAATGATGCTTATTCCTCATTGGCAATACTTCGGAAGTCTCACCATTTTGGAGTCTAGGTAGTTCACTGTAATGTCCAATGTAGTTTACTATAATGTTGGTTAAAATTTCGTAACGTGCTCGAATCCTTGGGAATCCATTAGGAACGCTAGTGGGAGTGGTAGTATGGCATGCTACTCTCACATTGCACTTAGTATGACCTAAGAGACCTATTGGAGGAGAGTACTTATGTGAAATTTTATGCTCGAGTCGGTTCACTGTGAAGTCAAGTATGCCTAATGTAAAGCGTAATGTTGAGGTAAAATTATGGAAGTTCTTCTTTAAGTGTTAAATGATGCTCCTTATGTTGTTTTGTTCATAAGTTCATGAATGTTTTATTAAATTGGCATTAAAGCTTATTTTTCTAAAAATGTCCCTTTTTACATGTTTTTGCACATGTCATACTTAGTACATTGTTGTACTAACCCCATACTTTTATATACCTTATGATTATAGGTTGGAAGCCTTTTTGAAGATCGAAGTTGAAGTTTGGGAATTCTATCTCTCAAGAATTTGGTATGTCCTCATATATTCGAGGACATAGTTTATGTTTCTTAGTTTTTCTATTAAGATTTAATTTGTATTTCCTTTTATTGTAAAGGGCCGTGTCCCTAAGATTCTAAGTTGTGTCTTTAAGTTGGGTTGCGACGACAAAATTTCCTAGTATTTATGAAAAGACTTATTTTATTATTATTATCGTGAAAAGTTTTAATTCCGCACTACTTTTCATGCTTTATTTTATGAACGAGAGTTGAAGGGCTTGTACGAGACCCCAAAGGGTCAAGTACGCCTGGGCACGATTCGAGAGTTAGCCCTAACTTGTAGGGGGTACTTTCGGTTCGTGACAACAATACCGAAGCATATCTTCAAGAGTTTGAATAGTACGCTCCGATTGACCATCCGTTTGAGGATGAAAAGCAGTGCTCAACTTCACTTGAGTACCCAAACCTCTTTTGAAAGACCTCAAAAACCTAGATGTAAATTAAGCATCTCTATCCGATATGATGGAAAAAGGAACCACATGAAGACTCAGTATCTTGTCAATATAGATTCTTGCATAATCTTCTGCCAAGTAAGTAGACTTAACATGAATAAAGTGAGCATATTTGGTCAATCTATCCACTAAGACCCATATAGAGTCATATAGCTTTCGAGTACGAGGCAACCTAACTATAAAATCCATGTTAACATCTTCCCATCCAAGTAGGAAGTTGGATTTCTTGTAATAAACCAATCGGCTTTTGGTGCTTGGCCTTCACTTATTGGCAATTGGGACACTTTGCAACAAGCTCCGCAATGTCTTTAGGCCATCGCACCAAAACAACTCTCTAAGGTCATGGTACATCTTTTTAGTACCCGGATGAATAGAGTAACAGGCTCCATGATCTTCTTCAAGGATCGTATTCCTCAAATAATCCACATAGTGCACACACAATCTACCTTGATACCTAAGAACACCATCCCTCCCTTGGGAGAATGACTCATTCATCTTTCCAAGAACAAATTATTTCAACTCCATCAATAAATGGATAAAGGTATTGCTTAGAATTCACCTCAACAACCAATGACGACTCAGAGTTATTACGTACCACAACACCACCATTAGGAGAATCTTCTATTCGAACCCCTAAATGAGTCAACCTATGAACATCCTTCACTAGGTTTCTCTTGGCTTCTTCCACATGGGACACACTTCCCATGGACAAATGACTTAGAGCGTCTGCAACCACGTTAGCCTTGCTAGGGTGATGGATAACACTCATGTCGTAGTCTTTCAACTACCCCAACCACCTTGTTTGTTGGAGATTCAACACCTTTTGGGTGAATATGTATGGAAAACTTTTATGGCCCGTATACTGATCTACATGAACCCCAAGAGATAATGCCTTAATATTTTCAAGGAAAATACAATGGCCGCTAACTCAAGGTAGTGAGTCGGATAATTCTTCTCATGCACTTTTAATTGCCTAGAAGCATATGCTATAACTTTTCCATGTTGCATAAGAAAACACCCCAACCCGACTCAGGGTATATCACAATACCACGGTCAATACCTAAGCGGAAGTAAGCCTATCCTTAAAAATTTGGAATCTCTTTTCACATGCTTCCGACCACTAAAATGTTCACACTATTTTGAGTCAAGGTTATCAAAGGGGAACAAATGGATGAAAACCCGTCGACAAACCTTCTATAATTACCGGCTAGGCCTACGAAACTCCTAATATCCGTAGGAGCCAAAGGTCTAGGCCAATTTTTCACCGCTTCGATCTTCCTTGGATAAACCTCTTCACCCTAACTAGAGATAATGTGACCGAGAAATGTTACCGACCTCAACCAAAACTCACATTTGCTATACTTGGCAAAAAATTGGTGTTCCTTAAGCACTTGTAAAATGTAAGGTCCCGAAAATAACATAAGTGATCTTGAGCCTTACATTGTTGTAAAGGTGGTCTACGTCCTTAATATGTCTATAATGTTGTATTGAGGCAGTAGCTAAAGTATTAGGTGCATTAGAGGTCAAACGTCAAGGGTCAACCAAGACGTTCGACGTCTAGGTCACCTAAGTGTCTCATGTAAGGGTCTATGTGTTATGTGTGACTATTGTGGTTATAAGGTCCTAAATGATTTTAATATAATGTGTATAGGTAGTGATTAAAGTTTCGATAAGTTTGGAGGTCAAACACTCAAGAAAGTTCATGAAGTTCGAAAGATATGACTTGAAATGACCTTGTGTGGCTAGGCATGTTTCGTCGAGTTTTACGTGTTCGTTTTTAGTGAAATGCATGTGAGAGATCCTAAACATGTATACGTTCATGTTAGGGTTTGAAACGTCCGGGAAAAAATCCCCAAGGACAAACCGAGGGTCCTTGAGGAAGGACCCAAACATAGTGTAAAGACTGTCTGAAGCAGGCCCCAAAAGACGGAGGCATCGATGGCTCGTTGGCCAATCGACTCCCCGTCGATGGGTGTTGTCGGTGGAGACTTGGTATTTTATGAGGAGGGAACCTTGGTAAGTCTCTGACCCAGCCAACGTAAGGGAATGACGGTCCGTTTCTGGACAAACGGTCCATCGACTACCTTCCGTCTATGAAGCCATGTCCCTCCGCAGTTTCACGGCCAAGTGAGGGGTGAAATTATAATTTCACCCCACTTATAAATGGAAGGTTTGGCGGTTTTTAAGGGTATTTTGGGTATTTTATGTGTGTATATAAGTGTTTAACACTTAGAAGATATCAATTTTCAAAATCAAAACCCCAAACTCCCTTAGAAATTCCCCGCGGCTCCATTGGAGTCCAAAGTCAAGGAAGAGCTTTGTGTGACGAATTGAGTGGATATTCTTCATCAAAGTGAAGAATTAGCTTCATTGAGGTATGGCGTTTGATCATTGAAACTCGTTTCATCAAGGAGCCCAACTTTCAAAGATGTTTTCTAAAGTTTTCAAAAGATGAATTGACCTTTTTCATGATCTTCCATGGGTTCTTGCATTAATGGTTTTCAAAAGTATATTATGGATTATATTTATGTTGTATTGATGATTATAACTCAATTTTTTCTATGAACCCATGTAATTGATGAACCTAAGATTTTGACCAATTTATGGGTTACTTGATATTGGTCTAATGTTGATGAATTCATGTGTAGTTTCTTATGGGCTTTCTAATGGTGTAAGAGTTGTATTCAATTTTTATCAAATTGGTATTGTGTTGTTTAATATATTCTGAATTGTTTTAGATTTCATTGATTTTCATAATTGTGTATTGAATTGGTGTTCATGGCCATCGGTAAGGGCCTTATGATGTTGAATTGGGTGATTTGGTATTGTCTTGAAGTGTTGATGATGAAGTGGTGGTACTGTGACCTAATGCCTTTATTATAATGTCAATTATACTTCAATTAGGTTATGGTTGTTTTGGTCCACCTTTGGTGGCGGTGTTATGTGAATTGATGTGGCCTTGTCGGTGTTACTTTTAGTACATTAATTATCATGGCCTTGTCGGCACTACTTGAACTTATATTTCTATTTGTATAGTTGATTTAGTGATGTATGATCATGTCTACCTATATGTGAAAGTATGTGTTAGACTATTGATACTATCTAGTTAATCATGTTATGCTTTGATTATGTGTTAAGTGTGTAGTTTTAGAGTTGATACATGATTGTTCCTAACTTGGTTTTATGAGTCTATAGTGGTTATATTAATGATGTTAAAGTAATGAATAGTTTGACTAAGTAAGGTTAAGGGTCATTCCTAAGTGTCTAAAGAAAGATAGGCTATATGTGCTAAATAGAAGTATGTTGTGTCTTGTTTAGGTAGACTTCTGTACCTTACTTGATGCTCATGTAAATATGTGATGTCTTGACTTAGGAACCTAAAGGGTCTTAGTCTTGAATAGATGAATATAGGTGAGACCTTGAATGATGATAAGACGGTCCTTTATGTGGAACCTTGAATAAAGTGGTAAGGTTATGAATCGTGAAGTAGTAAGCCGTAATGGTGTCCTTCATGTAATGAATGATGCACTTAAGGTTGATTGGCTGGAACAGCATCATAGCAATCCTTAGGAAAGTCATGATGAGCTTCTTGTCTCCATAGTGAAATAGCACGAGCGAACCTTGCTTTGGTAGGGTAAATGTAATTGGGTCATGAACTTGATATAAAAACCCATTTGTATGAACCTCAATGTTACTTAATCTTTGAGAACAAAGGCTAGCACCGAGTGAGTACGGTAAGGGAAGTAGTTTTAATTAAGGATTCAGACTAGAATACAAAGAAGCCCTTCATATTTCCTTAACCATGTGCCTACATGGGATGTCTAAGTTCTACCATTGGAAAGTAGAACACCTCATCGAAGCAGGACATAACTTCGGATTACATGCTTTGCTACCATTGTCTATGTCGGTTATTGTCTATACTCATCATATGGGATACATATTAGCATTAGAGAAGTTCTATGAGGTTTAGGTGGTGGTATGAGACGCTATCTAGACATTGCACAATAGGCTTTGAAGATTTTAATAAGAGTCCCTAGGTCTTGTCCAAGACCATTATTTGAATCCCCTTTATTTGATGTATGTCTCTTAAATGAACTAATGAACTAATGACTCATGTTGTAATGTATGTAAATGATTAAGTACCTAATCTAAAGTAACTTAAGGATTCCTTAGCTAAAGTGTGAAGAGGGCATATGGTATGATCTCTTCATGTCTTTTCTTTGGAAGTCTTGAGAATGACTCTAGTTAGGGAAGATGTTTGCTGTAGTTGACATGATCTAAGCCTTAGGTAGTCTTAAGGACTATTTAGGTAATCTTGAAGAGGTCAATCATGGACGTTATCTTCTTGATTTACTTAAGTAGGTCTTTCGATAGCCTTTGTAAGGAGAATTTCATATCATCTATGTGTTGTTGTGTTTAGTGAGAATGATTATATCCTAGGGAGTCTATAAGATTTCTTGAGTGTGTGTGTGTGTAAGGGATTGTATGGGAGGTCGCTTCACAACTCACTCAAGTGAGAGTTAGAATTCACCTTTGGTAGAAGAATCTTACATTTATGTTTATTATGCTTCTGAGTGTGTATGTGACTCATTATGAGTAATCTTAAGGATCGTTTAGGCACATCTACAGAGGGTGTATGGGCGGTCTCTCTTTGTGTGACTTCAGTGAATCTTAGGATGACTTTGGTGAGAATACTACATGCTAGAATGTGTTCAAGAAGGAAGAATTAGACTTCACTGTACATTGAAGGGACTTCAATGTACAGTGAAGTACAGTGAAGTGAGCTCACTGTAATGTGAGTCTAAAATGCATTAGTTCGTTTAAATGTTTTCTTATGTGATTCTAAGTTTCTAAATGTTGTTCTTATGATTATAATATGATATTTAAGTGAAAAAATGCATATTTTCAATAAATGTCCATTTTCATGATTTTAATGCATAAGTCATACTTAGTACATGTGGTTACACTAATTCAATGCTTTCATTTATATATATATAGTTCTTGGTAGGTTAAGAGATTTGGGAAAAAGACTTGGACTAGGAGATCATTGAAGAAGAAGTTGAAGTATGTCCTCACTTGACTCTAGGGCATATATGTCATTTTATGTTTCATTTATGAAGTTTTGTAATAGACTATATAGTAATGTGTTTCAAATTCGTATGGTTCCTGTCCAAGTATTATAGTGTCTTAAGATGATGATCGAGACTTAGAATTTCCTATTACTACATCTATGAAAAAGTTTTAAGACTATGTTATTGTTTTAGTGAAAAGTTTTAGATCTGCACTACTTTTCATTATGCATATGCGATGAATGATATGAGAGGCTTGTATGAGACCTCCGATAGGTCGAGTACACCGACGTCGCAATCTGACATTGTGCCTAACTTCTAGGGTGGGGTGTCGGTTTGTGACAAAGCTTGGAATAGGAGTATAGGTTTATGAAAGTAGTCTTAGGAATCAAAAAGTATCAAAAAGTCACGTCTAGTAGAGTCTTGACCATCGGTGTGAGTCGCAACACATCTATGGGCGAGAGGCTATATGACGATAGTGTTTCCCTTCATTTCTACTACTATATTCGTGCGGTAGAGTAATGTTATGAGTATCCTTCTAAAAGTGATTCCTTGTTTTCTAGGAGATGAATACTAGGAGGATGGCTGCTTGAAGGATGGAAGAGGGAAGGGTGAATGAGGAAGCTCCTCCTCAAGTTGAGCAGGTTGAGCAACTGCTTCAAGATGGGCATGGTTTCCAAGGTGATCAAGGTGCTCAAGTGCCTCCTCAAGGTGATCATGCCCCTAATGTGGAATGAGGTAATGAAGTGCCGGAGTTTTCTAATAGGTTGATTGGAGAGGCTTTGCTTGCTTTAGCCCGAGATGTAACGGCTCAAGCTAACTTGAACATGGTGCCTAGGGGTAATGCTATGGAGAGCACTATGTCATCTAGGTTGAGAGACTTTATGAGGTTAAATAATCCAATTTTTCTTGGCTCTAAGGTGAATGAACATCCCCAAGAATTCCTTGATGGTGTGTACAAAGTATTGAGTGCTATGGGGGTTACATCTATGGAGAAGGCGGAGTTGTCTTCTTATCAATTGAGAGATGTGTCTAAAATCTGGTACACTCAATGGAAGGAGAATAGGCCAATGGAGTCGGGTCCCATTGAGTTTGAAGAATTCAAGGAAGCTTTTCTTGGTAAGTACTTTCCCCGTGCGAAGAGGGAAGGAGTTTATCAATCTCAAACAAGGCAATATGAATGTTGAGGAATACTCTTTGAAATTCTCAACTTTGTCTAGATATGCACCTTCTCTAGTGTCTAATCTAAGGGATGAAATGAGTCATTTTGTGATGGGTCTAGCCGACTTAGTGAGGGAGGAATGTCGTATAGCTATGTTACATGATGATATGACTTTGGCTAGACTCATGGTGTATGCACAATCAATTGAAGAGTCTAAACTTAGAAGGATGTCAAGGAACTTGAAAAAGAGTGTTGCTAATGATCAAGTGCAACCTAGGTTCAAAAAGAGGGTTCAAACTCAAGGTGGACCTAGTGTTCCTAAGAAGAAGTTTGAGAAAGGAAGTGGTTCTAGCAATGACAAACCTACGTGTGCCACTTGTGGTAAGAGACATTATGGTGAGTGTCTACTGGGTACGGGTAATTGCTTTGGATGTGGAAAAGATGGGCACAAAGTGAGAGATTGTCCAAACATTGCTTCTAGGAAGGAGGGTAAGAATGTTGATCATAGTGTTCCAAAGGAAGATGCTCCAACTAGGAGGCGTTTTTATGCACTTCGGACTAGAGGTGAGAATCCCGATGAGAGTGATGATGACTTTGGTAAGTCCTTGTTTGTCCAATTATAGTATGAGTTCGTTCTAAGTGGGGGAGTATGGCTAGAATTGTGCTAGAAAGCCCTTAGCGCGTCATAACATGTCATTAGTTAAAAATGACGAAAAATTTAAAACTTTTGCATTCAATATGAAATGTACTTAGAATTCATGCTTGACATGTATTGAGGTATACTTAAACAACTCAAATAGAAGCTTACTTAGGCTTCTCTTTTAACAACATGATAACATACATACAATATTTTAAAACTTTTCTCACATAAAAACGATCTAAGAGTGAGTTGGAATTAGCCGATAAATGTCATACGCCATATAGGCCTTACTACAATGAAATCCAAAGAACATAATAAAACTGAATAAAGAGTATTCCTAAAACTAATAAAGTCTTCATAAGCTAAAATAATTAAAAGATAGCATCCCCGAACATGAGGATTAACCAACACTTGGGGAAACAGTTCCAAGCTTCTTCAATCGAAATTCTTAATATTCAATGGCCAGACCCTACATTTGTAGTAATATATAGTAAGGGGTTAGTACGCCACATTTACTAAGTATGGGTACAAGCACATAAATATTTAAGGACATGCATGAAAAGGACCATTTCCTTAGAAAGTATAGTAAGTCATCTGAAAGCCTTTAAAGCACATACAAGAGAACATACACAAGATAAAGATCACAATAACATAAAGCATGATCATAACCAAAGACATAACATCATAGAATCATATTAACATTTCATGTTCAATAGTGCATATCAACTTAACATACAAAACACTTACCAATAATCTTATACCAAATGTACAAGTGCAATGATCATATGAAGCCCCATAACCCCACATAATCAAGTAAACAAGATAGGAGACCATAAGTAAAGCTTTGCTTCATACAACTTATATTATAGGTATTCATCACCATATATAGAAATATAGACCAATAAACCAACATCATATAAGAGTAACATCATATATCGTAAGCATTATATATTTCATGTTATCATATTACATAAGAACAATCTCCTAGGACTCCCCTTAGACTCAACTTGTGCAATGTCTACGTAGAGCTCCATACCCCTACCTATACTAAGTAGACTACTCGAGTTGCCCTAGTCAATGTCCATTTAATTGCCTTTAATTTTACTTGAGGGAACGATCCCCTCAACTGACATTACATCATGTGAGCTAAGCATGGAATCCGGTGTCATGAAACCCCACAAAGAAAGAAGGTGGTCAACCGGCCAAAGTAGACCCAAAACATGAACATAGCATTCTAGGTGGATCCACTAGCTAGTATTCCTATGGTGACAACATAGTTCAAGAGCTAGGAGATATATTAGAGACCCATAGTTCCATATTACATGGCAGACTATATCTAATGAGAGTCGTTGTGAACCTACCTTCCATGTAGGGAAGGAACACCTCTCATATCTCGTTCACTCGGTACTAAGCTAAAGTCCGATATTGAAAAACGTTTAGATTATCATTTATTCATGAATCGTATCATAAGTCATAGGAGTTTAACTCCTTGTATAAATATGATCATAAGCTCTTTAGAATTAGGATGAGAATTTCCTTTCATCACAACCCTTCATTAGTGAGATTAACATGTCATAATCATAGTGTGTAAGACATACAAGATAAACATCATCAACTTTCATTATCATATCCTTACTATGATCCCACATTTAACATATTGATAGCCAAACATATATACATAGCAACATCATTTATAGGCTAACATAAACATAATAGAGTACTCACAACTTTAGAAGACTTACCTATTACTACCAAGAACCTTCATCAAGAACTTATATTCAATTTAAACAATCATCCAACAAAATAATGAAATACTAAATAACATAACCAATACCAACCCTTCAAGTTATATACAAGACCAATTCTTAGTTAAGGATAAGGGAAAGGGTCATTAAAGAATTCATTCAAGCTACATTTCCAATCATAACGTTTACATGTTATCATGTGATAGATATAATCCAATGAAAACCATTATTTAGATAAGTAACATGATTCACACAAAAATCAAACATTACAAACCAATTACCCAACAATACATACTTAACTAACCATAGAAAATCGTTATTTTTCATCATTAGTCGTAAATTTTGAGTTAAGAAGAATGCATATTTTGTATAGTAACAACCCTAGGAGTTGAATTCTTGAAAATCATATTTGGAAGGACCTTTTGGGAAAAGGAATCCAAAGAGTTAAGAACACATACGTTATTGATGACTATTCCACAATTTTCGAATGAAAATCGTGAAGTCTTCATTTTCTTCCTTAACCTTTTCTTGTTCTTCAATGGAGTTTGAAAAGAGAGAGTTCTTAAGAGAGATGAGAGGGATTTGTTTAATATGATTTGAAGTGCATGAAAGTGGTCTAAAATTGATCTAAAATCATTATAAACTCGTCTCATAAAATATCCAAAAGACCCCTCACTTAAATGGGTCTTTTTGTGAAGTTAAACTGACTTAAAAACGACGCGGACGAATCTGGGAAGTTGTTACGCGTCACGGGGTCATTTTTCATTTATTTTTGAAAATCTGAGTTGTGAGAGGGAGCCTCGTGGAGTCTCCACATGGTGAGGAAACTTTTGGGACTCCACGTGTTGGCTGCGCGTCGCGCAGCAGCCCTCGTTTTCTGGTTGCGCGGTCGCTGCTTTGGCATCCCTCTTACCGATGTTTGTGTCCTCCTCAAGACCCTTCGTGTTGTACTTGGGGATTCGCTACTGGACGTTTGGACCATTTGTACTACATACTACCTATTTAAAGACTTTTTACAAGTTTCGGACTTCATTTGATACTCCCAAACCTTCACCAAACATAGGGACGTCTACTAGTTCATAATGAGGAATTTCCTTCTCAACATCAACATGAGCTCAAAATATATCAAAGATTTACCATGTTTTCATTCTTCTCAAGACAACAACAAAACAGAAAAATCACAAGAAAACATCATGCATACATATATCATATAAGTGCAAGAATAGAGTATGAAGGCATTTTCTTAAAACTCATGTTGGTACAACTTTTACCGAAACAAGCACCAAGTTAGAAAAAAAGTTAAATTTCATATTAGTCATTAGTGTCTCTTTTAAGAGGAATGTCTAACCTCAAGGATTAAAAAGATGAGGGTAGCGGGACTTCATGTCGGCTTCGTCCTCTCATGTTGCACCCTCAACAAGATGGTTCCTCAATAGCACTTTTATGGAGGCAACCTCTCTGTTCCTCAACTTCTTGACTTGGCGATCTAGGATCTGAACTAGAACCTCTTGATAGGAGGTTCTCATCAACCCCTAAACCTTCAATGGGCGGAATAAACCTCGGGTTGACTATGTATTTCTTGAGCATAGTAAACATGAAACACCGGATTAATCGAAGCTAGTTCACTGGGTAGTTTAAGCTCATAGGCAACCTTTCAAACCCGTTTTAGAACCTCATAAGGACCAACATATCGGGAACTTAACTTCCCCTTCCTACCAAACTCTTCACCCGTTTCATAGGTGAAATCTTTAAATAGACGTGATCACCTATTTCAAACTTAAGATCGCTTCTTCTATTGTCGGCATATGACTTTTTCCGACTATAGGCTCTCTACAATATATCTCTTATGACTCGAACATTATCTAAACCATCACATATAATCTCAGGACCAAGTAGAGAGGACTCACCAACCTCAAACAATCAAACTGGAGGCCTACATATTCTACTATAAAGAGTTTCAAAAGGTGCCATCGAGATGCTCGAATGGTAACCTTTGTTGTAGGAGAACTCAATCAATAGTAGGTGATCATCCCAACTTCCTTTGAAATCAATAACACGTTCTTTTAACATATCTTCAAGTGTTTAAATGGTACGTTCCTCTTCACCATCCTTCTGAGGATAAAAAGCGGTGCTATGTTTAACTTGAGTACCTAAAACCTTTTGAAAGGCTTTCCAAAAATGAGAAGTGAATAGGCACCTTTATGCGGAATGATGGATAAAGGAATCCCATTAAGACTCACAATCTCATTAATGTAGATACTTGCATAATCTTCGGCTGTATAAGGAGACCCAACAGGAACAAATTGGGCAGATTTGGTTAACCTATCCACAATAACCAATATGGAAATATTTTGCCTCCGGGTATGAGGCAACCCAACAACAAAGTCCATATTGATGGCTTCCCACTTCCAAGTAGAAACATCCATGATTTAGGTTAAACCACCCAGTTGTAGATGCTCGACTTTAACTTGTTGACAATTTGGACACTTAGCAACAAACTCACCTATGTACCTTTTTAAACCATCCCACCAATAGACCTCCCTAAGGCCATGATACATTTTGGGGGCACCCAGATTAATAGAATAATGGGAACAATGTGCTTTTGCTAGAATTCGATTTCTCAAATCATCGATTTTTGATACACATAATCTCCCTTGGTACCTAGGAACCCCCCCCCCCAAGAGTATGACTCATTGAGCTTACCATGTACCGATTCCTTTCAACTCCATCAATAGAGGATCAGCATGTTGCTTAGACTTCACCTCAATCACTAATGATCAGTCGGAGTTATGATGGACCATAAGTCTACCAATTTGAGAATCTTTTAACCGCACACCTAAACGAGCCAACCTATGAGCATCTTTCACAAGTTCTTTCTTATTTTCTTCCACATGAGACACACTACCCATAGTCATATGACGCAAAGCATCCGCAACCACATTGGCCTTGCCGGGGTGGTAAAGGACTCTAATGTTTTATTCCTTCAAAAGTTGGAACCATCTTTTCTGTCGGAGATTCAACTTCCTTTGTGTGAAAACATATTGAAGACTTTTATAGCAACTAAACACATTAACATGCACACCATACAAAAAATGTCTCCATATTTTCAAGGCAAAAACTAAAGCAGCTAACTCAAGGTCATGATGGGATAATTCTTCTCACGAACTTTGAGTTGCCTAGAAGAATAAGCTATAACCTTGCCATGTTGCATAAGGACACATCCCAAGCCCACTCGGGAAGCATCACAATACACTACACTGTCTTCATTACCCTCTGGTAAGGTCAACACTGGACTGGAGGTAAGCTTATATTTGAACTCTTGAAAACCATTTTCACAAGCTCCCGACAACTCAAACTTCACCTTCTTTTGGGTCAAAGCTGTCAAAGGAAAGGCAATGGATGAAAATCCATCAACAAACCTTCTATAGTACCCGGCTATACCCAATAAACTCCTTATGTTGGTGGGAGTCAAAGGTCTAGTCCTATTTCTGACCACATCCGTCTTCTTTGGATCAAACTCTACACCCTCACCTGAGATAACATGACCAAGAAAAGCAACCAACCTTAACCAAAATTCACACTTACTAAATTTGGCATAAAGTTGGTGTACTTTGAGGACTTGAAAGTCAAACCTCAAATGCTCTCATGCTCATTTTCATTGTTTGAGTATATCAAAATATCATCAATGAACAGAATAACAAATGAGTCGATGAAATCCCGAAAAACTCTATTCATTAGGTCCATAAACGCCGCCGAGAATTTTTTTAACCCAAAAACATAACTAGAAATTCATAGTGACCATATCTAGTTCGGAAAGCTATTTTGGGAACATCTTCACCTCTCATGCTAAGTTAGTCATATACCGACCTTAAGTCAATCTTGGAAAAGTATCTAGCACCTTGGAGTTGATCAAATATATCATCAATCGGAGGGAGAGGATACTTGTTCTTTATGGTAAACTTATTGAGTTGGCGATAATTAATGCACATTTTAAGGGATCTATCCTTCTTCTTCACAAACAAGACTGGGTCTCCCCATGGAGAAATACAAGGTTTAATGGAACCCTTTTCTAGTAAATCTTTGAGTTTGAGCTGGAACTATTTCAATTCAGTCGGAGTCATCCGATATGGAGGAATTGAAATGGGATTTGTATCCCGTAACAAGTCAATGCCAAAGTCAATTTCCTATTAGGGAGGAACTATTGGAGGGTAATTAGGAAAAACCTATAGGAATTCCCTCACTAAAGGGACTGGCTCAATAGAAGGAGTTTCACATTCTAGATCTTTAACCTCACTACATGGTATAGAAAACCCTTGGCTATCATCTTACATACCTTCAAGAAAGAAATGAGTTGCCCCCTTGGCATAGAATTTCCCCCCTTCCACTTTAAAATGGGTTCATTTGGGAACTGAAACTTCACTACCCCCGTTCTACAATCTATGGAAGCAAAACAAGCAAGAAGCCAATAAATACCCAAGATGATATCAAAATCAAACATGTCAAGTTCTACCAAATCAACAGGAGTAACTCTATTGGAAAGTATTACAGGATATCCCCAATAGACTCTCTTTGCAACCATAAAGTCACCTATTGGGCTACAAACCGAAAAGGGTTCAATCAAACAATCGAGAAGTACATCAAATTTTCTTGTTACCAAAGGTGTAACCAAAGAAAGGATAACACCTGGATCAAGTAAAGCATAAACATTAACAGAGAAGACTTGTAACATACCAGTCACAACATCGCGAGAGCTTTGTTGTTCACCCCTAGCCTTGAGTGCATAAAAACTATTCTTTTTTGGAGCTTCGAAGCTAGGACCGCTTTATTGAGCTCGGCTACTCCCCTTTCTTTGACTCATCACATTAGGACAATCTTTCATCATAAGGCCACCTTTTCCACAACCATAGAAACTATAAGTTCTAACAAGACATTCACCCACATGTTTCCTACCACACTTACCACAAGTTGGTCTTTTTGTTGGTAGATCAACATTTCTCCCATTGTAAGGTTTAGGATTAGACACCCTATAATTGCGAGTCTTGGAGACATTTGAAGGAACCTACTTTGAAAACCTCTTCTTGAACTTAGGCTTGTCTTGAATGTCAGGCCTACTCTTGGAAGAACCACTTTCAAAAGATCTTGCCTTCTTATCTTCCTATTCCTCTTCCTTAGACGAATCTCCTCTACTTGTTGATCATGAACCATAAACCTAGAAATATCCATATTGTCATGAAGCATAGATGCACGACATACTTCTTCAAGATCTTCGGACACGCCCGTTACATAACGACTCATTTCATCCCTAGCATTGGAAACCGAAGATGAAGCATATTTGTATAGCTTAATGAACTTTAAGGAGTATTCCTTAACACTCATACCTCCTTGATGAAGGTTGATGAACTCCTCTACCTTAGCTTCTCTTTGCTACCTTGGGAAGAATCTATCAAGAAAGGCCTTTATGAAGGTCTTCCAAGTAACGGGACCACCTACTAAAGCCCTACTATCCTTCCTCTAATTATACCATGTCGGAGCCACATCGTTGAGTTGATAGGTAGCAATCTCAGACTTTTTAGTAGAACGCACCCCCATAGAAAACAAGATATAATAGACCTCATCAAGGAAATCTTGGGGGTCTTCACTATTCTTTGATCCAAGGAAAATAGGATGATTCAACCTCGTAAAATCCCTCAAACGGCTAGCCATAGTACTAGCATGTAGGTTCTCTCGAGGAACAACCTTCCTGATAGCTTTTGCCGTAATTGCTTGGGTTTGAGTGGTGATGGATTGGGCTATTTGGAACAGTGCTGCCCTCACCTCACCATCCGACATGGCCGGAGGATTTATCGGCTTGATCATTTGCAGAAGCTTTCACTTGACGAGGAAATCAATTTACTTGGGGAGTATCTCCCACAGTCACAATGTCTTCTCCTACTCTTCTCGCGGCTGTCCTTCTTGTGTTCTGCGCCTATAACCACAAGAAAGGGAATAGATTCTAAAAGTCACATATTGACAAAACACTAGAGGCATAACATAGGATTACCAAGATAAGAGAATTTTCCCAATCATCACATTGCCTTTCATCCATAATTGTGGCGCGCAACATAACCATGAACATGATTCTATATGATGTGGTTTAGAAAGGCATTGATCCTATGGATATTCAACCTCATGCTCTGATACCAAGTTTGTCACATGCAGAAAGCACCCCCAGATGGGACCGGCGTCGGCGTCCTCAAAGAGGACTGAGACAAGCCCTTAGCGTTCGTCATAACATATCATTAGTTAAAAATACGGAAAATTAAAAACTTTTGCATACTATATGAAAAGTACATAAAGTTCATGCTTAACATGTATTGAGGTATACTTAGACCTCCCACAAAGAAGCTTATTTAGGCTTCTCTTTTAACAACATGATAACATATATACGATATTCTAAAACTTTGTTTCATATAAAAACCATCTAAAGAGTATGAGTTGGACTTAGACGATAAAATGTCAATACGCCAAATAGGCCTTACTACAATGAAATCCAAAGAACATAATAAAACGGAATAAAGAGTATTCCTTAAACAACAAAAGTCTTCATAAGGTAGAATAATGAAAAAATAGCATCCCCGAGGATGAGGACCTACCAACACTTTGAGAAAGAGTTCCAAACTTCTTCAATCGACCTTATTAATCTTCAATGGTTGGACCTTAAATTTGTAGTAATATAAAGTAAGGAGTTAGTACGCCACACGTACTAAGTATGAGTATATGCATATAAATATTTAACGACATGCATGAAAAGAACGATTTTTTAAGAAAGTATGCTAAGTCATTTGAAAGACTTTAATGCTCATACAAGAGAGCATATACAAGATAAGGATAACAATAACATAAAGCTTGATCATAAGCAAAGATATAACATCATAGAATCATATTAAAATTTCATGTTCAATACTGCATATCAACTTAACATACAAAACACTTATCAATAATCTCATACCAAATCTACAAGTGCAATGATCATATGAAGCCCCATAAACCCACATAATCAAGTAACAAAGATATGAGACCATAAGTAAAGGTTTGCTTCATACAACTTATATTATAGGTAGTCATCACCACATATAGCAATATAGACCAATAACATGTTCATAAACATAACAAACATTATATAATAGTAACATCATATATCATAAGCATTATAAATTTCATATTAGCATATTACATAAGAACAATCTTCTAGGACTCCCCTTTGAGTCAACTTGTGCAATGTCTAGGTTGAATCCCATACCCCTACCTATACTAAGTAGACTCTTTGAGTTACCCTAGTCAATGTCCATCCACTTGCCATTCATTTTACTTGAGGGAAAATCACCTTAACCGACATTAGACCATGTGAGCTAAACATAGAATCTGGTGTTATGAAACACCACACCGAAAGAAGGTGGTCTACCAGCCAAAGTACAACAGAAACATGAACAAAGAATTCTAGGTGGATCCACTAGCTAGTATTCCTATGGTGGCAACATAGTTCAATAACTAGGAGATATATTAGAAACCCATAGTTCCACATTAAATGGAAGCCTCTATCTCATGTGAGTCAGTGTTAACTTACGTTCCTGCTAGGGAAGGGGCACCTCTCATATCTTGTTCACTCGGTGCTAAGCTAAAGTCCCTTGTAAAACAACCTTTAGATTATCATTTATTCATGAATCTTATCATAAGTCATAGGAGCTTACCTCCTTCTAAAACATGATCATAAGCTTTTTAGGATTAGTACGATAATTTCCTTTCATCACAACCCTTCATTTGTGAGATTAACATGTCATAATCATAGTGTGTAAGGCATATAAAATAAACATCATCAACTTGCATTATCATGTCCTTACAATTATCCCACATTTAACATATTCATAGCCCAACATATATAAATAGCAACATCATACATACTTCAATTGCAAATCAACATCATTTATAGTCTAATATAAACATAATAGAGTACTCACAACTTTAGAAGACTTACCTATTGCTTCCAAGAACCTTCATCAAGAACATACGTTCAATTTACAACAATCATCCAACAACATAATAAAATACTGAATAACATAACCAATTCCAACCCTTCAAGTCATATACAATACCAATTCGTAGTTAAGGGTAAGGGAAAGGGTCATTAAAGAAATCATTCATGCTATAGTTCCAATCCTAACGTTTACATGTTATCATGTGATACGTATAACCCAATAAAAATCATTATTTGGAGAAGGAACATGCTTCAAACGAAAATCAAACATTACAAACCATGTATCCAACAATACATACTTAATAAACCATAGAAAATCGTTATTTTTCATCATTAGTCGTAAATCTTGACTTAGAAAGAAAACCCGTTTTGTAGAGTAAAAACCCTAGGAGTTGAATTCTTGAAAATCATATTTTAAGGGACCTCTTGGGGAAAGGAATACCAAGAGTGAAGAACCATACTTTATTGACGAATATTCCACGAATTTCGAATGGAACTATTGTCGTCTTCGTCTTTTTCCTTAAGCTTTTCTTGTTCTTCAATGGAGTTTGAAGAGAGAGGGAGTTCTTGAAAACGATGAGATGGATTTGTTTAAATCTCATTTGAAGTGCGTGAAAGTGGTCTAAAACTGACCTAAAATCATTATAAAATCTTCCCCTAAAATACCCAAAAGACCCCTCACATAAATGGGTCTTTTTGTGAAGTTAAATTGACTTTAAAACGATGCGAACGAATTCGTGGGGTTAATTCAGATTTATTATTGAAAATTCGAGTTGGGACAAAGAGCCTCGGGGAGGCTCCGAGTCTCGAGAAACTTTTGGTCCTCCACGTGTTGGCTGCGCGCTGCTTTAGCAGCCTGCATACCCATGTTTGGGTCCTCCTCAAGGACCCTTTGGGAGGTCCTTGGGGAGTCGTAACCGGATGTTTGGATCCTTTGTACTACATACCACCTATTTAAAGTCTTTTTACAAGTTTTGAACTTCATTTGACACTCCCAAACCTTCACCAAACATAGGAACGTCTACTAGTTCAAAATTTGCTAGTTTCCACACGTCAAGGTCTTTCTTTGTCATGTTGGATCTAAACTTTTCTAATTGAGTTTAATACTTTAATATAGGTCTGGAAACATCATTTATTCATTATGCAATCTGTGAAGCTCTACTCTAAGTCATGGAACTTCTAGAGCGTTACATGTCTTTCTTAATGTTTTTCCTTGTGTTTATAGGAGATGACTACTAGAAGGATGACCACTAAAAGAGTTGAAAAGGAGAGGGTGAATGAGGTGTGCAAGTTCCTCCCCAATTTAAGAAAGTTATCCAATGTGTACAATCTTCACAAGGTGTGCAAGTCCCTCAAGGAGAGCAAGTTCCTATTGCTTAAGGAGGTAATAAGGTTCCGGTGGTTCCCCCGGAAATGACTAATGGGGACATTAGGGATTCTCTTCTTACCCGAACCCGGGCTATGACAACTCATGTGACTATTGGTGCTAGGGAGAATGCTTTGAAGAGTACCATGGGCTATAGGTTGAGAGACTATGTGAGGATGAATCCTCCTAGCTTTCTTGGATCTAAGGTTGGAGAAGATCCCCAAGAGTTTCATAATGGTGTGTATAAGGTGTTGAGTTCCATGGGGCTGACTTCTAGTGAGAAGGCAGAGTTAGCTTCGTATCAATTGAGGGAGGTTCTCAAGTATGGTACACTGAATGGACAGATAATATGCTGGTTGAGTCGGGTCCCATAGAGTGGAAGAGCTTAAGGAGGCTTTCTTAGAAATGTACTTTCCCCGTGAGAGGAGGGAGGTGAAGGTTGAAGAGTTCATTAACCTTAAGCAAGGTAATATGAGTGTTAAGTAGTATAACTTGAAGTTTACCATGTTGTCAAGGTATGATCCACCCTTGGTGTCTAAACCTAGGAATGAAATGAGTAGGTTTGTGACCGGTGTTGCCAACCTTGTGAATGAAGAGTGCACCCTAAAATGAACTAAGGTTAACTAGAGCTTCGTGAATGTTTCTTGAGTTAATTTTATGTTAAAATTATTTATAATGACGTCCTTAGGAAGTGTGTGAATTTTGATTAAGTTTGGAGGTCAAATGTCCAAGAACGTCCATGACGTTCGGAAGGTGAGCCTTAGAAAGTGCTTGTGTGTTCTCATGTGTTTGAGTGAGTTTTACGTGTTCGTTTTATTTGAAATTTGTGTGAGATTTTCCTAACACCTAGACAAATATATATGGGGGTTTAACATCCGGTTATGATCCCACCTAGGACCCACGAGGGTACCTAGAAGAGGACCCCATCTCTTGGCAAGAAGCTTCCAAGCAGTGACCAAACGACGGCCACAAGGATAGTCCATTTTTCAATGAAAGGTCCGTCGACCTTGGGCGTCGACTGGACCTACAAGGAAAGAAATCCTTTACAATATAGAGGCCAACTTCCAACCAATGAACCTCCACCAAACGGGCCGTTGATTGACATATGGTCCGTCGGCTGGAGCCGTCAGTGAAGCTTCCCAAAAAGCTGTCACTTTCCTCTGTTGACTTGGGGTGTTTGCTAAATTCACCCCAAGTATTTGAAAAACCTAGGGTGATAGTTTTATGGTCTTTTAGGTATATTAAAGTGTTTCAAACCCTAATACCTAATTTTATACTTCATTTCTCAAAACCCAAAACATCTCTCTCTTAAAAGACTCTCAAACTCTTAGAAGCAAGAATTCAAGAAGGAGCTAGGAGAGCTGTTGGTGGTGGAGTTATTCATCAAAATAATTGGGGTTTCTTATACTTAAGGTATGGTAGTAATACTTGAACTCTCTTCCATTCAAGGAGTCATTTCTAATAGATTTTCAAAAAGGGTTTTCAACCCTAACTTCTTCTATCTTTAACTCTAGATATGGGTCTTGCATGAAAACGTTTTTAATGATTCAAATATGATGTTTCTATGTTAGTTGGTGATTTTAATACTAAAACTTCAAAGAAAACATGTTAAAGCTTTTTATCAATTTTTGGCTTAAGGAATGGGCTGAATGAGCATGATTTTGGTAGTCTTTGAGCTTTAGTTTTCTTGTGTTGATATTGATGTTTAGCTATTTCCTTAAGGTTTATATTATGATTAATTGTTGAAGAAATTATTATAGGTGAAGGAAGCATGGATAAAGGGTAAGTTGATTGTGTTGCTTACCTTTATTTATGAAATGCTCTTGAGTAGTATGGTCCACCTTCTTGGTTGTGGTGTTTACTTGATGAATTTGGATATACTTGGTATGTATTGTAAGTGTGGCTTTGAAGGCCTAAGGTATGAAATGAAGTGATAATGAAGATGTCTCTTGTAATATGTATTATGAAGTTTGAATTGCATGGTTTGCTTAGATTATGCCTAAATAAAGTAGGTGTATATGTTGAGCATGCTACTGTGTAAGATATGACGAATGAAGGTCTAAACATGGATAGAATTAAATGTAAATGAAATGATGCTTATATTCAAGGTGTGTTCACATGTACACACTCACGCTTGAATGAATGAATTAATCTAAGTTAAGTCAGAAGGGGAGTTTTGGGGTCACCACTCTTCGTGAGTTGAGATGAAGTGTTTAGTAGCAACCTCACTATATCTAAGAGCTTTATAAGATAGGTCGGAGGATGAATTCCCTTCGTGGGTTGAGATGTGGTGTTCACTAGTTATCCTTAACCTTTAGTATATTAAATATTGAAAATCTGTGGGGAATTATGCTTAGCACCGAGAGGATATGAAGAAGGGGTGGTTGTACTTTGTTAGTTGTGATGTTGTATTCCAATGTTCCTCTTGAGATGAGTACTCCTCGTTAGTAGAGAATGAGTTACATTGTAGCAATCTCCTTATCCATTAACTATAAGCCCGCATAGGTATAACTATTGGGAAAATCATGTAAAAGTTAAGAGAATGACCTTACTCTAGGCAATTGAGGATCCGTCATCCGATAAGGGTTAATATCAGGATTCCATGTCTAGCTCTCATGGTCTATGTCGGTTAAGCTAACCCCCACAAAAGTAATAAATGTACTAAGTCTTCTAAAAGAGTGTACTACTTAGTGTTGGTTGTGGAATGGGACGCTATCTATTCATTGCACTAAGTAGGCATTCCGAAAGGGAAGTGTTGGTGTGTCTTATGTGAATTGAATGATCTAAGTCTTCTAAAAGAGTGTTCTTCTAATGTTATTTCATTGAGTGGGGACTTGTTCTCACGAGCCGAGTAAGCATAGGTATGTCTTGGGGATCACCTAGGTGTGTATTGAAGGAGGTGTATGGGTGTCTCCTTCATGTGTTACCTTGGTGAATCTTAGGATAACCTAGTTTTGGGGAAACTCCTACAGATATGAGTTCACTTACTCTTGGCTTGACCTTGGAAGTTCACTGTTTTGGGAATGAATTAGTTCACTGTAATGTTCAAAATGGTTCACTGTAATTTTGGAAAAGTTACTGTAAAATATTCCTTTTTGTTAAAATTTTGGAAATCCTTCTGTAACTGTTAAATGATGATTCTTATGTTGTTATACTTCTATATTCATGAAGGTTTTACTTATTTGGAATGAAACTGTATTTATGCTAAAATGTCCCTTTTTGAATGTTTTTGCATTTGACATACTTAGTACATTATTTGTACTAACCCCATACTTTTCTATACTATATAAGTATAGGTTTTGGAAGCAAGTTGATGTCTAGAAGACCAAGCTTGGGAAATATTCTCCCAAGATAAAGTATGTCCTCATATATCCGAGGGCATAGTTCTTATTTTCTTAGTTTCTTTATTTAAAGACTTATTACATATTTCTTTCAAATGTAAAGGGTAGTGTACTTAAGATAATATGTCGTGTCTTTAAGTTTGGCTTGTGACTATGAGATTTTCTTAGTATTTACGAAAGAATTCCTTTTTATATTAAATGTCGTGAAATGTTTCAAATTCCACACTACTTTTCATGTCCTATGCAATGAATGATAGTTAAAGGGCTCGTACAAGACCCCAAAGGGTCAAGTACGCCATGTCGCGATCCAAGGGTTCTGCCTTACTTCTAGGGGGTACTTGCGGGTCGTGACACGTACGTCCATGCTCCATAATGACTTGAACTTATCTAGTTTAATGGTGTGTGTTCAATATATTTAAGAGTTCAAACTTAGTAGGATCTCAAGGACCTTGAAGAGGAGTGGATCCAATGAGAAAAACCAACCTACGTTCAACATGAAGGCTCCAAACCAAGATGTGCCTAGTGCTCCTAAGGTCAAGAGTGGGGAGAGTAGTGGTTCTCAAGGTCGTAAGCCTACTTGTGTTACTTGTGGGAAGAAGCACTTTGGGAATGTTTAGTTGGTACCGGTAGTTGCTTTTGATGTGGTAAGGATGGTCATAAGGTGAGGGATTGTCCTACTATTGCATCTAGACGAAGAGAGGCCAAGAAAGATCGTCCTAGTTCTTTGGAAGGTGGTGCTCCAAAGAGCAATCACTTTTATGCTCTCCGAGCAAAATGAACAAAGTCGGATGAGGATGAGGATGTCGGTAAGTTATAATTTCTCTCTTGTGTAGTGAAGGGTTCCTTCTAAGTGGTGGAGTATGGTGAGTAGTGGAGTTTTGATTTGTTATTTGTTCTCATCTATTCTATTCAAGCTTGAGAGATAGAATGTCATAATAGCATGTTGCACGTTGCATTTTTGTTTAGGAGTGTAGTTGAAATAGAATATCATTGATTCCTTACCTTGTCAATTTAATAATGTTATGATTATGTTGTAAATTGAGTTTATATGGTTTTGTCTCTCATACTGTTATGCTTTAATAATAAATTGCCTAAGAATTGCATTTTTGTGAAACTTTGAGCATGCTTCACCGTAAGGTTTAGCACATCACTGTAAATACTATGAGAATTTGACTAAATTGTTCTTTCATGAAAAAAGGTCATAATGTTCATGGAGTTCATGTATATGATAATGATGATGTGTGGAGAAGGCGTTCCTCTTATATGAAATGAAGAATGTGAGTTTTATTGCATGATGAGTTGTGGATTAGTTTCTATCATCTTGTTGTGCTTTGAGTCTCTTAATTGTGTGAAATTGGTGATCCTCCTACACATTTGTATTGTGTATTATGTGGTATGGTTATGTGCTTCTAGTCTTGAGTTTCTTATCTCTTGATAGTGCCTAAAGAGTAGCAAGTGTCATTTGAGGATGAATGATTCCAAGCGGGGGAGTATTGTGACAGCCTCAAAATTAGCTAGGTTGAACTAGATAATAACATGTTTGTTATGAGTTTATTATTTCCTAAAATGACTAATTAGAGTGTTTACAGACAGTGTATAAATTTTGGAATTGTTTGGAGGTCAAACGTCCAAGAACGTCAAAGATGTTCGAAAGTCTTGCCTCAAAACGTGCTTGTCTGTCTTAGTGTATCTTGGAATGTTTTAGGTGTTGTATGGAGTTAAAGTTGATGTGAGAGGTTACTAACATGTATACCAGAGTATTTAAGGTTGAAAAGTCCAGGAAAAACTCCTCAAGGACCAACCAAAGGGTCATTGAGGAAGACCAAGCCTTGAGCGAGCAAGCTGCCCAAGGCATCAGCAACATAGGCATTGAGGGAACCAGTCCACGTCGCGGACTTGGTCCACCAAAAGCTAAAAGTTTCTCCGTGTTGCGGAGACAAGGCGGACTACACTTTTTTGGAATTTATTTTCAAAAATCATACGTGAGAAGCTCCGCGTCGTGGACTTATTTCCCGACGAAAGTTCCAAAAATTTATGGTGAGTATGACTTGGTAAAAAGGTCCTATAAGTGCAAGGGTCTTTTGGGTGTTTTGGAGAATAACTATAGGCGGTTATTGAACCTATTAAACCCCAATTCACCCTTCAAATCAAAACCCTAAAGTCCAAAACAAAACATCTCCATTCATTCTCTCCAAAACCCTCCTTTGATGAAGCCTTGAAGCTCCAAGGAAGAAGACATATTTTCCATATTTTTCTCCATCTATTTTGTGGGCTTTTCTTCACAAGATATGTATGGTGCTTCATCTTTGAATCCTCTTTCTTCAAGGTGTCAATTCCAATGATTTTCAAAGATGATCCAAAACATGAAATCTTCTAAATTGAATTCTAGACATGGGTTCTTCCTTAAAAATATTTGAAACAATGATTTATGATTGAATTAGTGTTAATTGAATGATTTTACATCAAAATTCCTACGAACCCATGCAAATCATAAAATCCTAATTTTGGCTCTAATGTGGGTGATTTGATCAGGGCTTTATCTTATTTAAATCTTATGTAGAATTGTATTGGGCTATTTATATATGTTCGAATTATGTTAGAATTGTATATAGGTTGTCCTAATTTGATAATTTTCATATTGGTTCTTGTTTCATCATTGTATATTGCAAGTATTGGATTGAATTGGTGACTATGGCTATTGGTAAGAGCCTTGGTATAATGTATTGGTTTAATTGGCTATGGATTGGAGTTGTTAAGAATGAATTGGTGGTATATTGACATAACCTTCTCTATGTTTTTTAGTATAGGTGTTTCAATTGAGATGTTTGGTATGGTCCTCTTATGGTGGCGGTGCTTACGTGTTATACCTGTGAATGATGTAGCCTCTTCGGCGTTACTTTATGAATTATGATGTTTTCATGTTATATCTTTCTTAAGTGATCATTGTGAAGGTCGATATGAGTAATGTGTATCTATGAAGTCAAGTATGTGTGCTTCTAATTGAATATATGTGATCATGATAGGCTATAATGATGCCTTAAATGTGTATACTTCATGTTGAAGTTCAAATTTTCCAAGTTTACTATATGAACATTATGATGACTAGAAAGTATACTTAGTTGTCCCTATATGCTTCTTAAATGATATGCAATATGTGAAAATAAAAAGCATGTGTGTCTTGCTTTGGTAGACTTGTGTCCCTTGCTTGATACATGAAGAATATGGATATGAAACCTTGACTTAGTAGGCTAAAGCACCTTTCTCATGAATGAATATGTTTTAAGTAAATGTTACCTTGAACATATAAAAAAGGGTCATTTATGTGGAAACTTCAACCTATATGGACGATTATGATATCCTTGAAGTTTAAAGCCGTAATGGTATCCTTCTTGTGTGAATGATGGACTTAGGGTTGGTTGGCTGGAACGACATGAAATTATCCTTAGGAAAGTCATTGAGCTATCTTAATAACCATTGTAGGCAGCCTTAGTGGACACTGTTTGGTAAGGTGTAATATGATTTTTTTATGAACAAGATATGGTACCTCTTCATATGCTCCTTTATCAAATTACTCTATGAGAACAAAAGCTAGAACGGAGTGAGTATTCTTGGGGAGTATATCTATTTAAAGATTAGAATGGAGTACAAAGAAACCCTTAATATTCCCTAACCATGTTCCTACATGGGATGCATCCTAGTTCTACCATTGACAAGTCGAACACCCTCCATTGGAGTAGGGTAGACTCCATATTCGATGCCTAGTTAGTATGGTCTATGTCAGTTATTGCATATTCTCATCATGTGGGATGCATACTAGTGTTTGATAAGTACTATAAAATTTAGGTAGTCGAATGGGACGCTATCTAGACAATGCACAAGTACGCTTTGAAGATGTTAGTATGTTGGTTCCCTAAGTCTTTTGCAAGACCATTATGTGAAAGTCCTTAATTTTTAGATGTGACTAAAATGGTCTAATAAACATAATTACTTACATAAAGGTATGTTAATGAAAAGGTATCTAACTATAATAGCTTTAAAGATTGCTTAGGTAGGCTTGGAGAGGGTGTATGGGTGTTCTCTTCATATCTTACTTAGGTGAGTCTTAGAGTAATTCAAGGTAGGGGGTTTAATTAATGGAATGAGAATAATCTTATCTTATGTAGTCTATAGGATCTCTTTAATGTGTGTGAAGGGATTGTATGGGTGGTCGCTTCATAACTAACTCAAGTTAGACATAGAATAACCTCTGGTAGGAGGGTCTCATATTTATGTGTTTTGAAGTGTTTTTGATGTTATGTTATGGAATGTGACTTATATGTCGTGTTTGTGTAATATGTGGTTCTTATACTTATATTATGAAGTTATTTTCAACAAGAGCATGTTTTATACAAATGTCCGTTTATCGTGATTTTATGCATCACACCATACTTACTACATTCTAATGTACTAATTCCATATTTTGTGTCTATGTCTAAAGGTGTAGGTGGAATTTGTGAGGAATATGTGAAGTGGAAGCTTGGATTAGTATTCATTCAAGTAAAGTTGGGGTATGTCCTCACTTGATTCGAGGACATTACTACCTTTAGATTTCATTGTTAAAAACATTGTAATAGACTTAGCTATTTCTATATCGTATTGTATGGGTCGTGTCCCAAGATATTCATGTGTCTAAGATGGCGACATTGATACTTATCCTTTCCTTATGATTTTCTATGAAAGATATTTTTGAGTACAATTCGTTTGTATGAAAAGTTTTTATTCCGCACTACTTTTCATACATGTATGCAATTAATGATGTCAAAGGGCTTGTACAAGACCTCCGAGAGGTCAGGTACGTTGTGTTACAATCTGAGAGAATGTCATATCTTCTAGGGTGTACTCACGGGTCGTGAAAAAATGTCTATATTGTCAAGAAGTATAGCCACACGACATTCTTCTAGAAAGTCTTCGGATACTCTCGTCACAAAGTGACTCATCTCATCCCTTGGGTTAGACACCAAGGAAATAGCATACTTGGACAATTTGGTGAACTTCAAGGAGTACTCTAGCATACTCATACCTCCTTGACGAAGGTTGATAAAATCTTCAACCTTATCCTCCCTTTTCTCACTAGGAAATAACCTATAAAGAAAGGCCCTCTTAAACATCTCCCAAGTCACGGGACCACCTATTAAAACCCTAGTGTCCTTCCGTTGAGTATACCAAGTTTGTGCCACATCTTTGAGTTGATAAGCGGCTAACTCGACCTTCTCATTCGAAATCACTCCCATAAAAAACAAGATCTTATAGACCTCATCAAGAAAGTCTTAGTGGTCTTCACAAACCTTAGAATCAAAGAGCATATGAGTATTCATCCTAGTAAAAACACTCAAACGATTAGACATGGTACTAGCATGTTGGTTCCGATGGGGTCCAACTTCCCGGTTCACTTGTACTGTCATAGATTGGACTTGAGTAGTTACAACATGAGCTTGAGAAGTCATTGCTTGATCCAAAATTAGAAAAGCCGACCTTATCTCTCCATTCGTCATAGCCGGAGAATTGACCAAAGCTTGGTCACCTAAAGGAACATGTTTTTGTGAGGAACTTGATTTCCTTGTGGAGCAGCTTGGTTTTCTTGGGAAGGAGCTCCCGCATTACCAATCTCTTCACCAACTCTTCTTGTGGCTGCCATTCTAGTAGTAATAGCCTATAACCACAATAAAAAGGTTAGATGAAATGGACACATAGAGTTAATACTCTTGAGGAACGACATAAGATTACCAAGAATATAAATTTTCCTAAGTATCACATAGCTTCTCATTCATAAGTGTGGCGCGCTTCACAATTATGAATAAGACTCTATATAGACATGGGTTAGTGAGACATCAATCCTAAGGTTACTAAACCTCATGCTCTAATACCAAGTTTGTCACGATCAGGGAGCACACTAGACGTAACTGGCGTCTTCGTCGTCGGAAAGGACTTAGACTAGCCCTTAGCATTCGTCATTATATGTCATAGGCCAAAAATGCAAAAAAATTAAAACTTTTACAAGTGACGTATACTTAGACTTCTTACATATCATATAGAGAGTTTACATAGACTCCTCGCTTATGAAGTTTACATAGACTTCTCATTTAGCAAAAAACAAATCATATAAGAGTCTAATATCTTGTCTCACATATAAATCATCTAAAGAGTATTACAAAGTTGGGCATAATCCCATACACAAGTACAGTATGCCATTTCAAAGATAAGGAAAGAAATAATCTTCTTTAGACATAATAAATCCGACTAAGCTAGATAGGAGGGACCATACCGAACATTGAGGACTCACCAACAACTTCGAGAAAAGTCCAAGTCTTCCTGCAAATGGCCTCTAAGCACCTCAACGGCCTGAACCTACACGTTAGTAGAAATAAAAAGAATATGGGTTATTACAACCACTTGTACTAAGTATGGATACATATGCACACAAAACATTTGAAGACATGCATGAAAGGGACCATTTCTTTAGAAACATGTAAGTCATTTTGAAAGCCATTATACACATACAAGAGAGCATATACAAGTCAAGGATAACAACAACATAAGAGGTGTTCCTAAAAAAGGATAACATAATCATAAACTCATATTAACATTTCATGTTCAATAACTCATATCATCAATATACTCTCCCTTACCAACAATCCCATCACAAGCCTACTAGTGCAATACTCATGTGAACACCCATAACCCCACAAAATCAAGTATGCCAGAAAAGAGATCATAAGTAATTACTTGCTTCATATAAGATAACATCATGAGTAGTCATTAACATATATAGAAACTTTAGACCAATATCATGTTCATCAATGAAACCAACATCATATAAGAACAACATCATATAGTACCAACATATATGCATTTCATGATATCATCCGTACATAAGAACATAAGAAAAACCTCCTAGGACTCCCCTCAAGGCCAACTTGTGCAATTTATAAGTAGAGTCTCATACACCTGCCTACACTAAGTAAAACCCCTTAATATAACACTCCGAAAGTCTAAGACGTGTTTTAGAGCCTAACATGAGTGTCTAAAGGTTTTCACTATTTTAAGTTAAAAAATAGTTTATATAATTCATTTACGAATTTTGGGAAATCAAAACGTCAAAGAATGTCCATAACGTTTGGAAACTAGTTCTATGAGGTGCTAGTGTGCCTTAGCCGATTTGACTAAGTTTTAAGAGTCAAAAATGATTAAATTTAGTGGAAAGGTGTAACACGTTTTAGAGTTAGTATATAGTCGAAACGTCCGGTAAGACCCACCAAGGACCAACGAAGGGCCCTTGAGAAGGACCCTTGCAATTTGGCAAAAAGCTGCCAAAATGCAGTATCCACAAATGCGTTCAAACAACGGATCGTGGTCCAAGGGATGGGGATACGATGGCCACCATCAATGGTCACTTAGACAAATCCATGGGAGGCCTGATTTTACCAGTCTATGAAAAAAAAAAGGACCAACAGGACGTTTGGTCCCTTGGTCGTGGTTTGACAAACGGACCGTACACGTGTTCTTGTCTGTGGAGTCCATTATTTTTCTGCATGTTTTCAAGTTGGATAAATTAATTAATTAGTTGGTTAGTCAATTAGTTAGGGGTTTATTTAGTTCTAATTAAGTTTGTTAATGACCTATATAAAGACCCTAATCTAATTATACTAACCTATAGAAGGTTTGTCGATGAATTTGCGTCTCTTGCTTCTCCCTTTAAAACCTTGAATCAAAAGAATGTGATATTTGAGTGATCAGAGGCATGTGAAAAGATCTTCCAAATATTGAAGGACAGGCTTACTTCCACTCCGGTATTGACCCTACCATATGGTACTAAGGGTTTCGTGGTATATTGTGATGCATCTCGAGTCGGGTTGGCGTGTGTTCTTATGAAACATGGGAAAGTTATAGCCTATGATTCTAGTCAACTCAAAGTTCATGTGAAGAATTATCCGACTCATGACCTTGAGTTAGCGGCCGTGGTATTTGCCTTGAAAATATGGAGGCATTATCATTATGGGGTTCATGTTGATGTGTATTCGGACCATAAAAGTCTCCAATATGTATTCACTCAAAAGAAGTTAAATCTCTGGCAACGGAGATGATTAGAGTTGTTGAAAGACTATGACATGAGTGTTCTCTATCACCCCGGCAAGGATAATGTGGTAGCAGATGCTCTAAGTCGATTGTCAATGGGAAGTGTGTCCCATGTGGAAGAATCCAAGAAAAACCTAGTGAAAGAGTTTCATAGGTTGGCTCATTTAGGGGTTTCAATTGAAAGTTTTACAATGGTGGTATGGTGGTACATCATAACTCCGAGTCATCTTTGGTGGTTGAGGTGAAGTCTAAGCAACACCTTGATCCATTATTGATGGAGTTGAAAGAATCGGTTCTTGGAAAGATGAATGAGTTATTCTAACAAGGGGGGATGCTGTTCTTAGGTACCTAGGGATATTGTGTGTGCCTAATGTGGATTATTTGAGGACTAGGATTCTTTAGGAAGATCATGGATCCCGTTACTATATTCATCCGAGTTCTACAAAGATGTATCATGACCTTAGAGAAGTGTTTTAATGAGATAGCTTAAAAAAGGATATTGGGGAGTTTGTTGCAAAGTGTCCCAGTTGCCAACAAGTGAAGGGAGAGCACCAAAAACCGAGTGGTTTACTACAACAAATCCAAATTCCTACTTGGAAGTGGTAGGATGTTAACATGATTTTGTAGTAGGTTTGCCTCAAACTCTAAAGCAATATGACTCTATTCCGTTAAGTCTACTTATACAACGGAAGATTTTGAAAGAATCTATATTGACAATATAATGTGTCTTCATGAGGTTCCTTTGTCCATCATATTGGATAGAGGTGGTCAATTTACATCTAGGTTTTGGAGATCATTTCAAAGATGTTTGGGTACTCAAGTGAAGTTAAGCACCACTTTTCATGCTCAAACGGATGGTCAAGCGGAGCGGACTATTCAAACTCTTGAAGATATGCTTAGAGCTTGTATCATTGACTTTAAGGGAAATTGGGATGAGCATTTGCCTTTGCTGGAGTTCTCCTGTATTAATAGTTTCATTGACACATATCTATGGCTCCTTATGAACCTTTGTATGGTAGGAGGTGTATATTTCCTATTGGGTGGTTTGAAGTTGGCGAGTCTTTGCTTCATAGTCCCGATTTGATCTATAAGATTTTTGAGAAAGTTCATATCATAAGGAACCGGTGCAAACAGCCTATAGTCGGCAAAAGTCTTATGACAATCATAAGAGAAGGGATTTGGAGTTTGAAGAAGGTTATAAAGTGTATCTTAAAATTTCACATATGAACTGGGTGGTTAGATTTGGCAAGAAAGGGAAGTTTAGTCCTCGTTATGTGGGTCCCTATGAAATCTTTCAAAGGGTTGGTAAGGTTGCTTATGAATTGAAACTCCCTAGTGAACGATCTTCGGTTCATCCGGTTTTCCATGTTTCCATGCTTAAGAAGTGTATCGGTGATCACGAGTCTATACTTCCTATTGAGGGTCTTAGTGTGCGAGAGAAACTCACTTATGAGGAGGTTTCGGTTGAAATCCTTGATTGTCAAGTGAAGGGTTGAGGAACAAAGAGGTGGACTCCGTAAAAGAGTTATGGAGAAATCAACTAGTTGAGGGAGCAAAATGGGATGCTGAGGCCGACATGAAGTCCCGTTATCCTCATATCTTTCCTAATGAAGGTTAGTTGTTCTTACTAATAATGAAAATAATGACTAAATTTGAAGTTGTTTTGGTTTTTGGTGAAGTTTTTCAAAAAGTTAATGTTATAGTGAAATTACAGTGAAGTATACCTATAGACTTGAAAATTGCAATTCTTCTTGTTTTGAGTTATGTTGTGAATATTGATATGGTGAGTCTTTATGAAATGATATTGAGCATGTTGATTGTTTGAGTTTCGGTATTATTGACTCCTAAATGGCATGTTGAGTTCATGTTGTGTATCTACTCCTATGTTTAGGAGTCAATGGCATAAATTGACTCCTAAGTTTCAAGTATGTGAGGGTTTGGTAGGGGCATGGACACTTAGGACATGTTTGGTAGGAGGTATTAATCAAAATAGTCCATGGATTAAAATTTAGTCCAACAAAAACATTGTTTGGTTATTTTATCTAGGGATAATGCACAAGTACCCCCTCAACCTATGTTCGAAATCTGAGAGACACACTTATACTATACTAAGGTCCTATTACCTCCCTGAACTTATGTAACGTTGCAGAAAAATTTATATGTCTAGTAAAGAGCCAAAATAGGTTTCAAGAATGCATTTGGGAAAATGTAGGCATCCCAATGCCCAATATTGAATAGTATTGGGCATAATATAAAAATATTGGCTAAGGGTGATAGACAATATGCATTTGGGAAAATGTAGGCATCCCAATGCCCAATATTGAATAGTATTGGGCATAATATAAAAATATTGGCTAAGGGTGATAGCCAATTTTCTAAGTATGAATAAGCACTCTTTAAGATTGTACCTGCAAAGAAGACCCTAATCTAAAATAGTAATCTCTAATGCAATACTCTGGGAATGAGGCATCCAAGTGTCAAGCCTAGATACCATAGCCCATGATCAATTAAAATGATCATGTAAATGAAGTAGTGCCCCAGGACATGGTGAGGGTCCTTGGGACAATAAGTAAACATTCCCAAAGGAACCATAAATAATATTTAGTTAGGAAAGTACAACCAACACATGTACAAGACATGTGAAGAAGCTTCCAAAGGAGGGGACCACCCTAACCGAATTCGGTTAGGGTAGTTAGGGGGAAAACGTGCACAAGGGCCAACTCCATGTGGGGACTAACTTCCTAATCAATTCTAGACTCTAACCTACTGCCCTAAATAGCTAAATAACCTATGAACAAACGAAATAAACTAATTAGTGCACCCGACAACCTAGGACTAAACCGGGTTGACACTAACCTAGTACTAGTTGAAGAGACAACCTAGTAGCTAACCTAGGATGGTCCAAAAGGTTAGTTATGGTCCTAACAACGTAGGGAACCTTAGTAATTCCCCTAGGCTACCTAATTAATTAATTTATCAACTTAATTAATTAATTTAAAAGGGCTAAAACCGAAACTACAAAGGAAATTTGCATATTTCGGTTAAAACAAGAAAGGGACAACCTAGTACTAACCTACGATGGTCCAAAGAGTTAGTTAAGGTCCTAAAAACCTAGGGATACTTTTGTAATTATACTAGTCTACTTAATTAATTAATTTATCAACTTAATTAATTAATTTAAAGTGGCAAAACCGAAATCACAAAGCAATATCCAGATTTTGGTTAAAACAAGAAAGAGACAACCTAGTACCTAACCTAGGATGGTTCAAAGGATTCGATATGGTCCTAACGACTTAAGGGTACTTTAGTAATTACCTTAGGTCACCTAATTAATTAAATTAGAAATTTAATTAATTAGTTTAAATGATCAAAATGAAATTCTTCCACTAACCTAGTACAACTCAAGAAACAACCTAGTACTTAACCTAGGATGGTCCAAAAGGGTTAATTTTGGTTCCAATGACTTAGGGGTACTGTAATACTTACCATATGTCCCTAAATTAATTAAATTAAGGATTTAATTAATTAATATAAAGTCAAAATGTTGACCAAAACCATAGTCAACACCAATTTCCAGATATGACTAAGTGTTATGTTCTCCTATGTTTAGTCAACTTAGGAGGGGCGTTTTGTTAATTGGTTAATTAGTTTATTAAATTAACTTATTAAACCTAAGTTGTATAATTCAAGATCAGTTCATAAAACTAAAAATCACGTTCAAACTCATAGAAAAAAAAAGGACGCAAAAACAGTAAGCATTAAATGCGAGAAAAAGGTAGAAAATTTATCCATTTCTCTAGGGCGATTTCAAGGTTTCTTCAAGGTTTCGTTCAAGGTGGTCTTCGTAGATTAAGTTATACATAAGTTTTGGGTTTCTCTCCTGGACTTTTTTCTCCAAGAGAACTTTCTTTCCAACGAATTCAACGATCTTGAAACTAGGGTTGTTCCCGTTCTCGTCGAACTCCTTGTCCCTAGTATCCTTTTCGATTTCAATGTTGAATAGGTTAGAGATCATGTTGTTGGTATGTGGTGCTGGATTTTATTAACATGTATTGTTCTTGAATGATGACTATCTAATGAACTTATGAACTTGTAATTGCGTAAAGTTAATCTTATCATGGTAATTAAGGATCGATAATATGCTAAGTTAAGTCCGTGATGTGTTAAGTGAATTATGTGTCTTTGGCCGAATGTTGACTTGCTGTTGTTGTGATGTTATGAAGATTCTAAAGCCATCAAATTTTAATATGATGCTGTCCAATATGTTCTTAAAATGTTACACTAAAAGACATAAACTAAGAATTGGCTTAAAGACATCTATGAAATCATATCTTGAATAAATTGTCTATCTGGTTCCAAAAGAATTGGCTAACTCTATTTGGTCAAAATGAATATATGATAATGGCTAGGAACATATGTAAATGATTAAAAGATAGGCTAAGCGTTCATACATATGGCAATTTAAATATGAACATACGTAAAATTGGCTTATGCCAAAAAGAATGAATTTGCTAGTCTGACATCCCAAATCTTGAGCCAATACTAATCATATGTCAATTCTTGTGTAGTAAAAGTATCAAGTATATATTAAGTACTTCTAAAGTAATATCCATGAATTCATAACCAAGGGCATGACATTCATTGGGACAACTCTCAACATGCTCCACAAGAATGAACTATGAACACAGAAAACTCATTGAATGAAGTGCTCATCGTCCATAAACGGTGATATGAAGCTACTAGTCCAAAGTAAGTAATTAACGTGATTTATAACATAATTAAAGGGTCTAAATTAAGTAAGTGACCAGAATGGGGTGTTAAAGGAAGTGAGACAAGTCTTACTTACACCAAAGCTAATTTGTTAAAAGAATACTCACAAATGAAGGTGTTAGAATGTGTGAGACTAGTGTCATTAACACCTAAGGATGATATGTAAGGATAATTCACATTCATCAATGTAAAGTAAGGATCAAATGTTAGGACAATTCAAATTTCATCAATGTAAAGTAAGGATGACAAGTCAACAAAAGAGTAAATAAATCTCAATCACATTCTATATGTAAGTGTAAAGACAATTCACACTTAATACGTAAAGAAGAGATGGGAAATCATCTAATGAGCTATGACTACCTCATGCTAGAAGTAAGCTTCTATGATGTATGAGTTGAATGTAAATAGGAACTTTAAACTGAGCACCGATAGGCTAGTTATGAGTGGTGATGCCTTCTTTCGGGAAGGGCGAAGGTTCACGTAATTCTCATGAGATGTGACTGTCCACCAAGGTGGGTATGGGTCTCCCTAAATCTCCTAGTCTTTGAACTATGCTGCCAACATAGGGAACTAGCCAGTGGTTTTCCACCTAAGCGAGCTAGGGATGTTTTGGTTTCACCTTGGCCAGTGACTCCACCTCTTTTCGGTGTTGGGAAGACACCGGATTTCATGATCTCACATGATCTATGTCGGTTAAAGTTGATGTTCCTCAAAGTATGAAAGATAAAGAAATGAACGATACCGAAGGTGTTTGTGCAAGACAATCAAGAGGTGAAATCAGATTCAAGTAATGACATTAGGTCAATCTTGGTCATTGCACTTTATTATCCCGATGAGAGTCTTAAACTTCATCCTAGGTATAGATGGTGTTTACATCAGCCTACGAATGAATGAAATGAATAATGTGAAGTACAAATGAACGAATGAAGCAGACTCTGTGTTTGCTAAAGAAGGCCTTCGGGCTGAGGTCCCATATGTTGGGCCCTCACTTGAGATGTTTTAATTCTACATCCACAATTCCAAGGTCTTGTAGATATGAAATGTATGATATATAAAACATGAATACGTTAACTAAATAACTCATAACTTCCCTAACATGAATGTAATGAAATCAATGGAATGATCAATAGAGAATAGCTTATGAAATGTAATGAATATATGGTGTAATGAATGACTTGCTATAATAATAGTCAAAGCATGTCCAATGAAGTTTACAATAAGTAAAGGGCATAACTAATAATGAATCTTCATGTCATGAAAATGAACAAAGCCAAATAAAATTGGCTTATAATGACTTCCTTTATTACAAAATATCAAAGACAATAATGAATTCAAATATGCTTATCCAAAATGATTAACTAATGTATTTAGCCAATAAAGATTGGCTTATAAGGAATTCATGCCCAAAGTAAGCAAGATCATAAGCTTTAATGATATGACCCAGGAACTATGCACATTATGCAATCAACTAAAGAATGAGTATTGTCAATGAGTATTGACTTCTAAATATATTCATGCCCCAAATTGTAGTTAAGTCATTTCCTAAATCTCTTGAATTACTTACTTGATTCATTGTGGGTATGGGACTACAATGAATCATTGCATTTGTAAGTAAAACATAGGACTAAAGGAATTATTGAACTACATAACAAGAAGAGGAAAAAGACTGAAAATAAAACTAAGTGTGGAACAAAGGGGCTCTCATGTTTGGAGGATCAAAAATTCAAATCTTCGCCCGAGTGGTTCTAAAATTATGTTGACGATAATAATATCTTGTAATCATATAGAAAATGAGTTGTGTGCTTTGAATTCATTAAAATACATCATATTCATACCACAATTCACAACTAACGAATTAGGAAAGTCTAATGGCTAGACTTTCCAGAAATGGCATGTTGCTTAGGAAGAACTTTCATTGATCATGCATACATTTATGTGTATGTATGAGTACACCAATACTTAGTACAAGTGGTGTACTAACCCCCTACTATTTACTATTTTTATAGGTGCATGTCAGAGGACAGATTGAAGACACTTGGAGCGGTTTGGACTTCAGCGTTTCTCCAAACCATTTGGTAGATCCTCTTGATTTCGAGGATGCTACAGTCTTAGTCTAGCTTTAGATATAGACATAGATAGTGGATGTTGTCCCTAGCGTTTCTTTCATATTTCATTTTGAACCTTTTGATGTAAGGCAGTTTTGGCAACTTAATATATTTTATTCATCGTTTGTTTTGAAATGTACTTGATATTAGATGTTTGTCTATTGACGTTGATCTTAGTATATAATGTTTAATACGTAATGACTATATGAAGTCTAAGTATACTTCATACGTATAAAAAGTTTTAAATTTTTGGCAAATTTAACTTGATGAATGTGATGAATGCAAGATGAGGCTTGTCTGCGACCTCTGAGAGGTTAACGACGCCGGTGGCAATTCTAATTCAAGAATACGGGTCGTTAGAAACTTGGTATCAGAGCATTAGGTTAAATTACCTAGGATCTAAAGCTCAACACAACCACGTTACGTATTTTCTAGCTTATGGTTGTGAAGCGCGACACAATCATGACTTAGAGACTATGCGATGATAGGAAATCTTCCCTTCTTCTACACTTTATCGTTCTATCTAGAGATTTGACACTTTGTGTCATTATAAGTATCTAACTTCCTTATTGTGTGAACGTGTAGAAGACTACACACAAGGATTAGGATGGCCAAGTGGTCTAAGGCGCCATACTCAAGATCTGGCCTTCCCAAGAAGGGGCAATTATGGAAATGTCCAGCGTGACCGAAAGATGTGTAGTGAGTGTGGTCGTTCGCGTGGAGGTGAGTACATGGTTGATTCTAAACGCATGCCACGGGTGTTAATGAAGAGGAGGAGGCTAAGTTGGCTGCATATAAGCTCAAGGATGTGGCTCAGGTATGGATTGGCTCCATAAGTGTTATGCTACGATAGATTCTCGAAACAGGATAGTGAGGCTTCAGTTTCCAAATGAGTTAGAGATGGAATGGGAAGGGCGTGGTTCAAATCCAGTAGGCCAAATCGTTTCACATTTAAAAGCCAATAATTTGATAGCTAAGGTGTATTTATACCACTTAGTTATATCAAAGACTTAGAACAAGAAGTCCCTTCCATAGACTCTATGTCCGTAGTAAATATGAGATCCCGTTACCCTCACTTGTTCAGTTCTTGAGGTTAGATATACTCTTCCTAGGTCTGGTTTATGTTTAAGAAACTCTAAGTTTAAGTGCTTTAGTTGATTTGGTGTTATAAGTCACTATTCGTATGTCTTATAATAGCACTATGTGAGTTAAAACGAAGTTATGTTGAATTTATGTTGCTGTTTTTGTGTAGCATAGGCATGTTTTCTGTGTTGCACGATTTGTGATGTGCATTAAGTCAAGTCTGATTGAGAAGGAAATTCCTCAATCTCAAATATGAAGCTTCAGATAAGCTTGAATGATATGCATCATCCAAATATGTGTGAATCAGATATTTACAAAAGAGAAAAGTTTAAGCATGATAAAGTAACTTTCGAAAATCACCCTCTTTGTTTAAATGATGTGTAAGTTTCATTCGGAGACGAATGTTCCTAAGGGGGGGATAATGTAACACTCCAGAAAAACGTATATGTCTAGTAAAGAGCAAAAATAGGTTTCAAGAATGCATTTGGGAAAATGTAGGCATCCAATGCCCAATATTGAATAGTATTGGGCAAAATATAAAAATATTGCCTAAGAGTGATAGCCAATATGCATTTGGGAAAATGTAGGCATCCCAATGCCCAATATTGAATAGTATTGGGCATAATATAAAAATATTGGCTAAGGGTGCTAGCCAATTTTCTAAGTATGAGTAAGCACTCTGTAAGATTGTACCTACAAAGAAGACCCTAAGCTAAAATAGTGATCTCTAATGCAAACTCTGGGTATGATGCATCCAAGTGTCAATCCTAGATACCATAGCCCATGATCAATTAAAATGATCATGTAAATTAAGCAGTGCCCAAGGACATGGTGATGGTCCTTGGGACAATAAGTAAGCATTACCAAAGGAAACATAAATAATAGTTAGTTAGGAAAGTACAACCAACACATGTGCAAGACATGTGAAGAAGCTTCCAAAGGAGGGGACCACCCTAACCGAATTCGGTTAGGGTAGTTAGGGGGAAAAACGTGCACAAGGGACCACTCCATGTGATGCCTAACTTCCTAATTAATTCTAGACTCTAACCTACTACCCTAAATAGCTAACTAACCTAGGAACAAACGAAATAAACTAATTAGTCCACCCGACAAACTAGGACTAAACCGGGTTGACACTAACCTAGCACTAGTTGAAGAGACAACCTAGTAGCTAACCTAGAATGGTTCGAAAGGTTAGTTATGGTCATAAAAACGTAGGGGTAATTTAGTAATTCACCTAGGTTACCTAATTAATTAATTTATCAACCTAATTAATTAATTTAAAAGGGCTAAAACCGAAACTAAAAATGAAATTTGTACATTTCGGTTAAGACAAGAAAGGGACAACCTAGTACTAACCTAGGATGGTCCAAAGAGTTAGTTAAGGTCCTAAAAACCTAGGGATACTTTAGTAATTACCCTAGGCTACTTAATTAATTAACTTAGAAACTTAATTAATTAATTTAAAGGGGCAAAACCAAAATTACAAAGCAATTTCCAGATTTTGGTTAAAACAAGAAAAAAACAACCTAGTATCTAACCTAGGATGGTACAAAGGATTCGTTATGTACCTAACGACTTAACGGTACTTTAGTAATTACCTTAGGTCACCTAATTAATTAAATTATTAATTTAATTAATTAGTTTAAATGATCAAAACGAAATTCTTCCACTAACCTAGTACAACTCAAGAAACAACCTAGTACTTAACCTAGGATGGTCCAAAAGAGTTAATTTTGTGTTCTAATGACTTAGGGGTACTTTAGTACTTACCCTAGGTCCCTAAGTTTATTAAATTAAGGATTTAATTAATTAATATAAAGTCAAAATGTTGACCAAAACCATAGTCAACACCAATTTTCAGATTTGACTAAGTGTGATGTTCTCCTATGTTTAGTCAACTTAGGAGGGGCGTTTTGTTAATTGGTTAATTAGTTTATTAAATTAACTTATTAAACCTAAGTTTTATAATTCAAGATCAATTCATAAATCTAAAAATCACGTTCAAACTCATAGAAAAAAAAAGGACGTAAAAACAGTAAGCAATGAACGCAAGAAAAAGGCAGAAAATTTATCGATTTCTCTAGAGCGATTTCAAGGTTTCTTCAAGGTTTCGTTCAAGGTGGTCTTCGTAGATTAAGTTCTACATAAGTTTTGGGTTTCTATCCTGGACTTCTTTCTCCAAGAGAACTTTCTATCCAACGAATTCAACGATCTTGAAACTAGGGTTGTTCCCATTCTTGTCGAACTCCTTGTCCCTAGTATCCTTTTCGATTTCAATGTTGAATAGGTTAGAGATTATGTTGTTGGTATGTGGTGTCGGCTGTTATTAACATGTATTGTTCTTGAATGATGAGTATCGAATGAACTTATGAACTTGTAATTGCGTAAAGTTAATCTTATCATGGTAATTAAGGATCCATAATATGCTAAGTTAAGTCCGTGATGTGTTAAGTGAATTATGTATCTTTGGCCGAATGTTGACTTGCTGTTGTTGTGATGTTATGAAGATGCTAAAGCCATTAAATTTTAATATGATGCTGTCCAATATGTTCTTAAAACGTTACACCAAAAGACATAAACTAAGAATTGGCTTAAAGACATCTATAAAATCATATCTTGAATAAATTGTGTATCTGGTTAGAATAAAATTAGCTAACTCTATTTGGTCAAAATGAATATATGATAATGGCTAGGAACATATGTAAATGATTAAAGATAGGCTAAGGGTTCATACATATGGAAATTTAAATATGAACATACGTAAAATTGGCTTATGCCAAAAAGAATGAATTTGCTAGTCTAACATCTCAAATCTTGAGCCAATACTAATCATATGTCAATTCTTGTGTAGTAAGAGTATAAGGTATATAACAAGCACTTCTAAAGTAATATCAATGAATTCATAACCAAGGGCATGACATTCATTGGGACAACTCCCAACATGCTCCACAAGAATGAACTATGAACACAGGAAACTCATTGAATGAAGTGCTCATCGTCCATAAACGGTGATATGAAGCTACTACACTAAAGTAAGTAAGTAACGTGAGTTATAACACATTTAAGGGGTTCTAAATTAAGTAAGTGGGGTGTTAAAAAAAGTGAGACAAGTCTTACTTACACCAAAGCTAATTTGTTAAAAGAATATTCACGAATGAAGGTGTTAGAATGTGTGAGACTAGTCTCATTAATACCTAAGGATTATATGTAAGGACAATTCACACTCATCAATGTAAAGTAAGGATGATATGTAAGGACAATTCACATTTCATCAATGTAAAGTAAGAATGAAAAGTCATCAAAAGAGTAAATAAATCTCCAATCACATTCTATATGTAA